>CM021108.1:584310757-584389543 GCA_007115665.2 Sequoiadendron giganteum | reverse complement strand
TCTCCTCTTTATTGCATCAAGAAGTAACCTAAACCTTTCTTCACATGCTTGAATGCATAGAGGAGGAAGAAATCCCTCAATATTTTGAAATGTTGCAATTATTTGCAACAAATTCCTTGTATAAACCAGAGTGACATCATTTAATCTGGAGATAGACCTGAATTTTTCAATATAGTTGGTTGTTGTTGGGTATTCATTTCTCATTTCCAATCCATATGTCTATTCCATGACCCTATATTCTTGAATTCGGGTTGACCATTCAACATTATTTTTCAATAGAGAAACAAAAGAATTGATTTGAAGTTATCCTACATAAAGATTGAGCAATGAGTAGTAAGAGTCTCCCATAAGAAGTCCATGTTGAAAGAATTCACACATTTGATTCTAGAAATCTAGACAGTTGCTAGAATAAGATTCCATAAATTCATAATCCATTAAGAAATCAATAGGTCTTTTTAATACAATTTGATTTAGCTTCCATTTTAGAAACAATTCCCTAAGAAATAAACCATAAACAGCAAAAGGTTTTCTTGTACAAACTAAAGCAAATGCAATATCCACAGTCTGGATAACTCTTTCCTCTGCCTCTTTTTTTTTTGTGATTGCCTTATCCAACTGTTTTTGAAGCTCCTTGTTAGGTTTCTTATATCTCATAGCAGTTAAGGAAAGGTATTTAGGCTCTTTTGTGCTTGCTTTTATTTCCAATTTCTTCTTTTAATTCATAAATTTCTTTATCCTTCATCTCAGTTTGTATAATTCTTTGAGTCAATTTTTCTTCTACTTCTTTCAACTGTGAAAATAATTGACTAGTTTGTTCCTCAAACTGTTCTTTCAACTAGCTTGTTTCCCCTTGAAGCTTCAATACTTCATCATCTTTTTGTTTCAATTTCTCTTCAAGTATCATATTCTGAATTATGAATTTTGAATTCCTCTAGTTCCTTTTCCAACCTAGATATCATAAGAGTTGCTTGAATTTGCTCCTCTTCTCTCCAATTCAAATTTTCATTATCAGAATCTATTCCCTCATCTCCTATCGGTTGTTTTCCCTCTCGATGCACAACTGCATATCCACATTCAATTTCAACATTTGTAATTTCACTTGGGAGAAAAGTTCCTACATCAGGTATATCAACCTCGGTTTCCATATTTGATATGTTAATATTGTGGAACGAAGAATTATGTTCGGAAAAACTAATATCCTGAACAGGGGAATTATGTTATTTTCCTAACCCTTCTACTTTTGGCTCTATTTCATGTAATACCTCCTCTTCAAGCTCTCCTTTTTCAACTTCTTCTTCATCAAGGTCATTAGAGTCATATAAATGGATGGTAGCAGTAGGTTTCCCAGATTCACATTTATCTTGTTCTTCTCTATGTGTTTCTGACCTAGTTTTTCTTTTAGGTCTTTCAACTTTCGCAGCTCTTCTCTTATTTTTAAAATTCTTTTTTCCAGATTTAGAATTTCATGTGGTTTCCTTCCCTTCATTTTTCCTCTTGCTCACAAAAACAGAGCTTTCTGGTTTGTGTTTCTTTTTCTCCCTAATTGTTTGAGCAAGGTTTTCCTCTGAACTCACTTTTTTTATTTTCTTTGTAGAAGAAGAGTTCTCTGGCTTTTGTTTCTTTGGCCTACCAATAGGCTTAACTAGGTTTTTAGTTAAAACCCTAGTTTTACTAATTTTTATTGTCCTGCCTTCAGCAATTTTAGATTTCCCTTTTCCTTTATCTGAATTCAAAAGAAATTTCCTCCATTCCTCCTCTCCATTAGGTTTCTGCATGAAATGGTATTTAACTATTAAGTGTATTAAACCATGATGTGTTACCCTATTTTCCTTTTCTTTACACCTAATAGCTATTTCAGAAAGCTGAGAAAATAGAAAAGAAAGTAAATTAATTCTTACATCAAGTCTAGCCGCTCCATGTCTGACATGATTCAATAACTTGAGGTTCGGCCCCAGAACTGTTGCAAATTGACCCTCGCAGATGAAGAATTTCATTACACAGAGTGTAATTGAATCCCAAGGTTCTTGCAAACTCCCTCGCTGTATACCCTTGTTTTTTCCTTTATGTATGTGAAAAACAGGTAAGGGCTCACCAGGAACATGAAATGTTTCAAGTATCTCCTGCAAATTTGAAAGCCTGGGTTGAATATAATCACCTTTCGCAGGAATTCCTGATAATGCACTTATCACAGCTACAGATACTTCAATTGGTTCTCCTCTGACTCCTGTAAAGTTGTTATGGAAAGTTTTGATAAATTCCAACACTATTTCCCACTCATATCCTTCGTATTTGAGTAAGAAATCCAACCATCCAGCTTGTTGTAGACATCTTCTAGATTCTTCATCTAAAATTACTCCTTTTGGCTTTGCCATCCATTTATACCCCATTTTTATGAGACTGGAATTCTTCAAGTTCAGAGTTTCACTAGCAATGTCGAAATTTCCAGAAATATCAATCTTATGAAATAAATGGTGATGTTGATAATTTTTTTGAAAAGAGGTGATATGATATATGAATGAATGTAGTATTAACTTCATGTGTTTGCATGCTTGAAATTTCTCATCGATGTACCAACAACAGCATGTCTCGTACATCATAATTTGATTGCCCATCATATCACCTCGAAATTCTCTCCCATATTTATTGCCCAATTAGGAAATGAAATGTTCATTTTTTCCTTTTTAACAAATTATATGTGGCTTTTCAAACAATCATAATTAAATCTTTTAAGTAAACTTTACAAGCTATAATTATTGTATTTCAAACTTCAAAAAATTCCTGGAGATATAAATGCTTACTTTTTAATGATGGATATTTTGAATGATGGTGATTGATAGTGATATGTGTCCATTCTCAATTTACACAATCAAAAACCACGATTCGACCTTTATAGTGTCAGTAATAAAAACACGCTGAGCTCGACCCTTGTGGGAGCCCACTTATTTCCACGTGTCAATCAATACTTCCAAAATCTCCTCAAATTAACCTTGTACTTGCACATCACACAAACTTATTATAAATAAATGAAGCTTAGAAGGCTTCATCCATACGAAACCTCTTTATGTGCACCGAATTTATTATTTAAAATATCTCAAATCTGATCTATCAAATCAAGTGTGATCAGGAGTCATTTTACACTTGAATTAATTCAATTTCAACTGATCAAACATGATCAGGCGCTTCTTTTCCTCTTTTTTTCTTTTTCTTTTTCTTTTTCTTTTTTCTTTTTCTTTTTTTGCAAAGTAAACCGCCATTTCTGGTTTTCAATTTACTTTGTTTATTTATAGTCATCAATCATGGATTTAAGGATTGATCATTTCACCTAAAGAAGAAAAATCTTCCTTAGTAAAATTCTCAACTCTTGCTTGAATTTCTGACATAAATTATTCTTTTGATGTTGGCTTGTGATAGAGTTTTAATCTATGTCCATTTACCAACATTGTTTTCCTTTCTCCATCAATCGGTATTAACCGAACAACACCATTATCAAACACTTTGTTCAATTTCATATGGCCCAAGCCATCTTGTGTGTAGTTTCCCTTTAAACTCTTGAAACCTATAATCAAATAATAAGGCCCAATCACCTACAGTAAATTTCTTACTACGTATTTTCCTATCATGCCACAGTTTCCTCTATCCTTGAATGACTTCAGTTTAGTGCAAAGCTTCAGTTCTCATCTCATCCATCTTGTTCAGTTGCATTATTCTATTCCTTTGTACTTCAATAATATATATCCCCACATTGATAGTTGTTCTAAGTGTTTCATATTCAAACTATATGGGAAAAATAGGAGTCTTACCATAAACCATCTCATAAGGAAAAAATCCAGTAGTTGTCTTCCACATTGTATTATATGCCCATACAACTTCAGTTAACCTATCTGACCAATCATTCTTCTTAGATGAAACTTCTTTTTTAAGAATATTTTCCAATTCTCTATTAGTTACCTCAACCTGCCCATTGGCTTGGGGATGGTAAGGTGATGACTTCCTGTGTTGAATTTGATATTTCTCAAGAAACACTTGAAGCATTAAAGACATGAACTGGGGTCCCTAATTTGACACAAGTTCTTTAGTTGCTCCATATATTTGTAGAATATTATTGTATATGAAGTCTACAACCTTTTCCTCTTTTGAAACTTGCAATGCCTTGACTTCTCCCCATTTTGTAACATAATCAGTACATACCAGTATATAATGATTTCCCTTGGATGGAGGATCTATTGGTCCAACAAAGTCAATACCCCACTTTTTAAATGGTTCAATAGACACTTGTGTTTGTAATGGCATCTATGTTGATCTTGTACGTCTCCCCATTCTCTGACATTGATCACAATGTTTGATGTATTGAGATGTATCCTAAGTCATAGTAGGCCAAAAGTAGCTTGCACCTAAAATTTTATGAACTGTTCTTATGGTAGAGTAATGTCCTTCCCCTAGTTCATCATGACAAGCTTTCAAAATATCATATACCTCAATCTCTTGTATGCATTTTCTCACTATATGATATGGGAACAATTTGAACAAAAAACCATTAATCCATTCAAAACGAGAGCTTTCCCTAATTAATTTCTTTTTCTGTTTTGATGAAAAATTAGAAGGATATTTCTCGGTTACTAAGTAGTTTGCAATATCAACAAACCATGGCAATTGGATTGATATTGCAAGTGTTCATTAGGAAATACATCTTCCATAGGTTCATCATTACCTTGCAGAACTATTCTCAATAAGAAATCAGCTACAACATTATCTTTACCTAGTTTATCAACGATAGTTATATCAAACTCCTGGAGCAACAATAACCATCTAATTATACATCCTCCCTCAACAACTTTATTCATAAGATAACGAATAGCTGCATGGTCAATATGCAAAAAAGTTTTATATCCAGTAATATAATGTCGAAATTTTTTTATAGCAAACACAACTGCTAGGAATTCCTTCTCAGTAGTGGTGTAATTCAGTTTTGTTGGATTGGGGTTTTTGCTTATATAATATATGGCTTGCATTGCACCAGATTCATCTTTTTGCCCAAGGACTACTCCAATTGCAAAATTAGAGGCATCAGTATTAATATGAAACGGTTCACCCCAAATAGGACCAACTATAACAGGTGGCGTTGTTAGTGCCTGCTTAATTTGATCAAATGACTCCTGACAAGATGAAGTCCATACAAATTCAGAGTCTTTTTTTAATAAAGTGAAGAGTGGACCTGCAATTCTACTGAATCCCTCAATAAATCTTCTATAATAGCTAGAGTGTCCCAGAAAACTTCTTACATCAGTTTGGTTCCTAGGAGTAGGTATTTACAAAATGATTTCAATTTTATTTAGGTCTACTTTGATTCCTTCTTTTGACACATGATATCCTAGAACGATTCCTTCTATCACCATTAATAAACTCTTCTCATGATTTAATGACATTCTATTTTCTCTACATTTGTTTAGGACTCTATCCAGACTTTGCAAGGATTCATCATAAGTTTTACCATGGACTATGAAGTCGTCCATATAAACCTCAACACATGTTGTCAAATCTGAGAAAATAGCAAGTAAAACACGTTGAAAAGTAGTAGGAGCATTACACAACCCAAAAGGTAAAACCCTATAAGAAAAGGTACCCCATGGACATGTAAACGTAGTTTTGTCTTGATCCTCTAAGGCCACCTGTATTTGGTTGTATCCACTAAATCCATCAAGAAAAAAAAATAACTACTACCAGATAAGTTTTCCAACACTTGGTCTATGAAAGGTAATGGAAAATAGTCTCTTTTTGTAGCTTTATTCAGTTCTCTATAATCTACACACACCCTCCATTTTCCATTTTTCTTAGGTACAATTACTAGTGGAGAAACCCATTTGTTGTCAGAAATAGGATAAATAAATCCTACCTGGAGCAATTTCTCTTTTTCCAATTTGACAAAATCTCTTAGAGTAGGGTTAATTCTTCTCTGGGGTTTTCTAATAGGTTTAACATCCTCGATATAAATGTGGTGCATACAAATGTCTGGATGGATTCCTCTCATATCCTTATAATCCCAAGCAAAGGCTCTTGTATTTTTCCTTAAAATCCCTTATAGACCTTCTTCTTGTTTTGTTGTTAATGCACTATTGATAAGTAAGGGTTTGTCCGCTTGAATCAGGATTTGTTTCATTTTTTCTTGAAGATTCAATGGGTCACCAAATAATTTATTTAACGGGAAAGGATGTGGGAGAATTTGATGAAGTAATTCATTCTCATCTTGTTTTGCGATGTTTGCAAAAGGACAACAAGATGAGGTTTTAGATTTACTACATTCTCCTAGATCCTCTTCTCTTAAATTCACAGAATTCTAATATTCCTTAGAATGTTATGTGAAGGTCATCATCACAAGGCCTTTTATTTCTTCATCCTCAGAGTCAAGATCATCAATCTAGATTTGATTCTTAGATGCTAAAGATGGTTTGGCTAGTGGATACAACATCACTTCTTTTTGTTTTATTCCATTTGAAATAGTCATACTACCTGACCTACAGTTAATGAGTGCAGTGGAAGTTGCTAGCCAAGGTCTTCCTAAGATAATAGGATAACCCCTCTTCCTCTGTTTAGTTTTTAACACAAGGAGATCAACAGGATAATCCCAAGTGTCAATGGTAACAATGACATCCTCTGAAATCCCCTCAGGTTTTTCTATTGACTGATCAGTTAACTGAAGAACTATAGTTGTAGGTTTAACATTTGTTATCCCAATTATTTCAGCTATTTTTGTTGTAATAACATTAATGGTTTCTCCTAGATCAATAAGAACATTCTGAATTTCATTACCATTAATGCTAAGTGTAATCACAGAACTTCTTGGATCACCATATTTTTGTGGAATTAATTTTCCTGAGAGGACATCCAAAAACTTTCCTCCTACCTGAATGGTTGGGGGCAACTTATTTTTCCTTCCAGGTTTCTTAATACATAGAGATTTAACCACGTGGTTGATCTCTGGAATATCACGAATAGCCCTTAACAAGGGAATTTCAATTTTTATTTTTTGAAGCTCATCAAAGATCTATGGATCAACTAGATCATTGTTTTGATCAACTTTCTCAATCAATGGTTCTTGATGGAGATGTGAAGGAAATGGTGCTTGTTTAGCATTATCTTCATTGATCCCTTTCTCTAATTCCTTTGCTAAGTCTCTTTGTTGATTTGCGGTAATTTCATCATCTTTTGTTGATATAACCCTATTCCTCAAATGAGTTTCTTTAATCTCAATGTTATTCAAATTGACTATATTAGGATTAGTATTAAAGACAAGTTTTTGAGTCTTAACATTTTTAGGATTTGGAACTGGCTAAGCAGGTATCTGAGGTTGATTGACTGGTTCAGAGGTTGACTATTGATTTTTCCCAATGAACTGATCCTGATTTCAGGGTCTCTTTGGCCCCTTATTTTTCCTTTGGTTATTTCCTTGGTTAGGCTGCCATTGGTTAGGCTACCATTGGGTCTAATTTGGTTGTCACTAAGGTTGGTTTGATTGCCATTGAGGATGACTCCACTGTGGATATTCATTTTGTCCCCATCATGGTACCCAAGGATTTGTCATGGGTGGAAGTGATTTCTACATTTGTTGAGGATTCCATTGGGCCTGAGGATTCCATTGACCAATAGAATTCCACTGATTTGACCCCCAATTAGAATTTTTTTTAGGTTGAGAAAAGGCAGGGTTGAATTGTCTTTGTCTGACAAAATTTAATTCTTCCTCAATTGGTTTCTTCAAGTGATTCCTAATCTCGGGGAGGAGGCTACACTTGCCAGTAGCATGTCTTTTTTCACATGTCACATAAATCAATATGATTGAGAGGACATTCCCTCAATGCATGCTTATCCCTACATTAAGGATAGTAAATAGCTAAAGGCTCCATTGTTCTCCTATCAGGCTGAGAACTGAGATGAAGGAGAATGTCTATTTTTAAATTTGCAATTTCTTCCATGACTTTAGAGACATCAGAGAAAGAACTTTTATTCTTCTTTCTATAGCCTGGTCTTGTCTTGGAATAATTTCTACATATTTCAATGATCTTTTCAAATGATTATTTATTATTATCACCTTTCCTGATTAAATTCAAGGAATCCTTGGAATCATCATCAATGCCTTTTAAAAACATGGAATTACTAATTTCTTGATCTAATCCATTTCCACATCTCTTCAAAACAAATTGATACCTGTCCACATAATCTTCTAAACTTTCATCTTCCAATTGCTTCATTTTAAAGAGTTCCTCCTTTCTATCCCTAACTCTGCAATAATCTTGATATTTATTTAGGAATACTATTTCCATTTCCTCACTTGTATTTATTGAATTTGCAGTTAACCCCATAAACCAACGTAAGGTTGATTCCTTACGAGTTGATGGAAATAATTTCAACTTCTGATTATCAGATGTATAATCATAATTTTGGCATAATACTTTGAACTCAAACAAAAACTGATCTGGGTCTTCCAAATTTTTTCCTCTAAATGTGGGCAAATTAGAAGGTGAGATATTTTTCATTGGTGGTTCATTAGCCCGGATATTTATGGAAATGGGAAAGGAAAAATTTATGTTGGGAACCTCCTCCTCCTAATCTCTATCTCCCATGCTTTTTGACTGGGTAGATACTGACCTATCTGAGGGTGAACTTGTAGCACTAGCCTAGAACTCTCCGATATGACTCTCTAGATCTCCTCTTATAAGTCTTCCAGACTGATCTCTGAAAACATTCATTAACTAATCTTACCGACACCTAAGGCTTTGATTTCACTTTTTAAATCCAAATTGAGTTCCCCGGCAATAGCGCCAAAAATGATGGTAGGAAGTCGTTGTTGTCACAATTCCCACTCATTTAATTTTAATGTCAACCTAGGGGGTGTCTAAAGCTATCTGCAATAAGATTTGGGTCAATCTTGGGGGGGTTTGGTAATTTTGGCTCGGTTAGGAGCGATTCAGAGCTATTTCCCTATTTTTTTTAAGAGTTTTTTTGAACTAACATTCTATTCCTGATTTATCCTAAATGACTTAGAAATGGATTCTCGACAAAGAATTTCGTTTCAAGACAAATAAATCATGAAGGAATGGAGAATTAATTTAATCTAATTTGCAGAACTTGAAATCCAATTAAAACTTGAGTAACTACTTGAAAATAAACTATTCCATTCCCTACTTACTAAATTGACAAGTAACTATTTTTCCTTTGCACAGCATTCATCAACATGGTATCATAGACTATTTCATTTATATGAATGACTTCTGAACTAAAAACGAACTATAGAACTTAATAAACAAAACAAAGCAGAAACAATGATGCAACAAACTTTGATCTAAATTACCTTCAACTTATGAAAATGAAATGATTTCAGCTTAAGCTAACAGTGAAATGAAACATAGCAGTATTAATCAAATAGTCAAATCTAAACAACTATTAGGGTCACCTCATTCAAAAAGCAAGTCGAAAGAATCCTTGAACATAGTTTTGAGATCAAACTTCCTTCTCATTTCCAAGTAATGTGCCCAAAATAGGGTCGAGTTACATAAAATATTCTAATCCTAATAATCGAAATGAAATTAAATGAGAAAGATCAAAAGCTTGATACAATCTAACATCCAACTGCGTTGTATATGGATATAAATATCTAATATTATTTTGAAAACATCAGAAAAGCGGGAATTTTAATATTCTTCCAATCCAAAAGATATCTTGGCGCGCAGGAATAAGTTAACGCTGATTCTTGTAACTGACCTTAGTTGCATTGATTTCCATATTCATGAGCTGGTGTACAATGTTGGAGCTTGAGTTGTAGTAGGTGATATCTTTATCCAACACAATGAGTTATAAGATCGGCATCATCAATTATCTAAAGATGAGTCACAAACAATTTTGTCATCCCTCACTTTGAAACAGAATCAGTTATCATATGGTTGAACATTAAATATTAACTCAAGATACATGTACACGCATAATAAAGTTTAATCACCACATTTTAATCCTACATAAACAGAGAATAAGCATTTATATAACCATACACATTCTAAGTTTTTATACTTTCACAAGTTCATAAAACATACATAAAAGAGAGAATTATGATTTTTCAAAGCCAAACATAAAGTATTTAAAAGTTAAAACTTAATGATTATGAGGTCAGTGCAGAGCCTCATCAGCAAGCTATCAGCATAATCCTTCCATTGGGGCAGCAATGGGGCATCTGAAAAAATCAGAAAAATTTTTAACTTTGATCACAATAGTTTATTCTTTGAACCAATACAACAAGTGCATTGCTTCAAAGAGGGGAAAAATGTAGACATGGAAAATTGACCGACACACTTGATCCTGATTACTAGCATTGTTTCATCCTGAATCATACACTCAGCTTATCATCACCTTTCATCCTGATCCTGATTACTAACATTGTTTCATCCTAAATCATAATCTTAGCTTATCATCACCTTTCATCCCTTTAATAAATAAATCATTATTTATTTAATTAGGTCTTCTCCTCTACTGATTAAATTAATTAATTTAATTTAATTAATCCTCTATCTCTATTCATTTAAATAATTCATTTTATTTAAATTAAGTCTCTAAAGTATTCTTATTAAATTGAATAAATTAAACCTTATTTGATTTAATCTAACATTATCCCCCTTGGTTAAATAAATTAAAACGTTTATTTAATTAAACCCTTCCTCTCAATTTGATTTAAATCAATGCATAAATTTAAGTCTAAATTGTCACATCTCCTAATTCCTCATTAAATTAATTAATCTTTAATTAATTTAATCTGAAATCATGTCACATCCTCTAGAGAATGCAACTTGCACAATAAATCAATTACTTTGATTTATTAAAATACCTATTTTCTCTCAACATGGAATAAGAGGGGGATATCCCCTTAAAATTTGAATTCAAATCCAAGTGGATTTGTCCTTCCAACAAAGCATTCACTCCTCTTACATGTCCTTGTGCATTGAGCCAAGTGGCATTTTTTCCCCTCGTACATGTCATTTCATAAATTTGAAATTCCACCTAATATCATTTATTGACACTTTTATCAAAATGGGCTCAACCTTCAACCATTCACATCTTGACAAGTGGCACTTGGCCATTGGATGTTGAATGATCCCACATTGCTCAATCTTGCTCATTCTTCCAATTTGGAGATCTATAAATAAGAGGTTCTTCTCCTCAATCTTCATCCACAATTTGAGTAAACTTATTATACTCAATTTTATCTTCAAGCATAGCCATTTTCATCTCTCTTTATCAAGTTCTTAGCTAGGTTATGTAGGAATTCAACCAAAGTGGATCAATCATCATCAAACTTACAAATAAGTTGGTAAAGGGCCAATTTCTACACACAATTGGCACCAACTCCTCCATGGGATTGAGTGTTTGCATTGATTAATTAGGATTTCATTTATCTTTTATGTTTTGTTCTTCATTTTTCCTATTATTGAGCATTATAGATGGATTTCATGGGGAATCCTTGTTCTAACTTGCATTTTCATCTATAATGTGCTTGTTTTCCATGTTTATGGAGGTCTAGGATCGGGATTCACAATCCCCAAGGGAATGGTCTAGTTGAATCCACAAACAAGAACCTGATCACCATAATCAAGAAGCTACTTGATAGGAATCCCAAGGACTGGCATACCCAACTCCATTTTTCCCTTTGGGTAGATCATACTTGTCATAAGGCTACCTTGGGAGATTCCCCATTTCACCTCATCTATGGCCTTGAGCTTGTGTTCTTAATTCACCTAAAAATCCCCACCCTCCAATTCATCAATAACTTCTACGAAGAAGGGGATTGAAGGGAGGCTCGCTTAGTTGAGCTACTCCACTTAGAAGAAGTACGTAACCATGCCATTGAAAATTTTGCCAAACATCAGGCCGTAGTTAAAATATGGTTTGATTGTCGATCCAAAGTAAAGGCCTTTAGAATCATTGATCCGGTCCTATGTTGGGAAAAGGCCCATGATAAGAAAGGGGGACATGATAAATTTGACAAGCTTTAGCTTGGCCCCTTTCAAACTGTTGAAATCCTCGAAGGTAATGCTTTTCACTTCAAGACCTTAACTGGTGAAGACATCCCATTGCCTGTCAATGGGCAACACCTTAAGCATTATTTCCTCACATGAGCTATTGTGACTCATCCCTTGGAAATATCTATGCATAGGTTAGGTTAGGTTTCCCTTGCATTGTTATTTTGCTTCCGCTTTTTTTTGCTCATTTCCCAGATGTTTTTCTTCGTAGAGGGTGTCTTTTATTCCTGGTGCGATGGCCATGCCCAGTTTGACGAATGGTTCATTTTGTTGCCCGCTCTTGTTTTTTCTCGAGATAAAAATTCATTCTCGACTATCAATTTTTGAATGCCTCCAAGAGTTGGTTTCCTCCATTGGTTTCCTCCTTTGAACTCTGAACTAACCTAGGATTACATCCTTATTTAAATATTTTTACGCTTATCATGGATCATACACAAGAACACACTTTAAATGTTTCCAAGGAATTATGTGGTAATTACTAGGAAGGCTAGACAAGTGAAAAATCGTAAGTTTGCTCCAATGACTACTGTGATTCCCAAACCCATTGTGAGCTTCAGTGCTTACACAATTGAGCAAAAGAAAAGAAAGTACTACAAAGAAACATCAAAAAGAGAAGAAAAGAAAAGTCAAATTTATGCAACTGTATGGGTGTACGAATAACTCTATCGGGGCTATCGAAGCCTAGCTAGAAGTAGAGCTATGTTCATGGGGTCACATCGATAACTTTTTCGGGGCTCTTGATGCCTGAAGGCAGCAGAGAAATGTCCAGGTTACTTTTGGGGTTAGACAGCTTTTGTAGCTTGCCCCTGCCTAATCAGTAGTCATCTACGCAATCTCTAAGGAAAGGAAATGAACTCACCTCGCACACACTTCCATGATGATCCTGTAACATGATTCAACCAAGGATCTCATCCTCAACTTGCCTCTTAGTTCACTTTTGGAAACTGGCCCCTAGTCTATGAAACCAGAGATTTTGGGTTTTGAATGAATATTTATCCCCAAAATGCTAGGAGCATTCTCCCAATGGAGTCGCCATTAGTTGTGCCTATAGCACATAGGCCTCGTTCGGAATGGGGACCCTCTCTTTTTGTTTGTGTCAGGTCATTTTTGTTCTGCCTCATTTTGCATGCCCCCTATTTATGAGTCCTAAGTGGTCAAGGATCGTTAAAGTATCATATTTAGTTGACCAAGTCTCCCCCCTTTAAATTTTCATGCCTTTTGTTCCCTTGGAAATTAATTCGTAGTTTTCCCTTCGCAATTTGGGCCGAAATTCTCTAGGCCCTATGAGTTTCCCTTTGTGGACTTCTACCTTTCCTTCGCCATTTTTGGATGGTGAACCCTATACATCCACCCACCCTATGGGTTATATCACTCCCTTCACAACTGGGTCACCAGTTTGTGAACGAATAAATCCTGATGGCTTTCCGCCCTATAGGCACCGCCTTTCCCACCGTCATTTTGACTAAAATGACATCTCATCGACCTGATCGTTCATCATATGGGAATTTAATGTCTTAAAACCTATAAATAGTGGTGCCAACCTATCATTTTCACAAACATTCTTTTGCAGAGAACATGTCAGAGCCTCCTGCCTTCACCTTCGTCGTGCCCACAACTTCCTTTTGCCAATTCGAGCATCGTCACCAATGTTTTTCATCATCAGTCCTGCAGGACCTTAAGGTAGGTTTGTCGTCACCCTTTGTTGTGAGTTTTTCTCCTAAAATCCGAAAATGGATAAAGTTTTCTAGGGTAAAATTTTGAAATTGAGTGAAAAAATACCTTCCCCGCGAAACCCACATTTTAAAACTTGAAAAATCCTTAAAAAATAATGATCTGGGTTCGACAAAACTTATCGATCCTGTCGATGTTCTTGGGCTCGATGTTCTTGCCCTTCGGGCCTGCAGCCCTCTCGTCACTACCACTTTCCTTCAAATGCTACTTTTGAAAACAGTGATTGCCTATGTTGGGCGTACATCCGCGAGATGCCCCTAAGCTTTGTCGTTCCAAAATGGTCATATGATGTCATCCTCCTAGCAGGTGGGTCTTGCCACAATCACCGCCAAACGAACTTGACCGAGCTAAAACCTAAGTCCTGAATCTCTTGCGGGTTGAATCCTGCAGACTTTCATCTGTAGGATTGCATCCAAGCTTCATCATTTTCAACAGTCATTTGATCACGTCCCTCTACCTATCAAGCTTAGCATTTGATAGCATTGTCTGAGGTTACATTTCACCAAAATGACTAAGTCCTAACCCAATGCAAGGTTCTCCTTGAGAACTTCCATCTGCGGGATTCTTTCTCGTCCCCTCCATTTCAAACAGCCTGCACAACATGTCTACCCGCCCATCGGACCCCACACTCTCAATCGTCGTCCAATCCCATAGTCAAAGAAAATCCCTTCCACGCCACCCTTTGCGGGTTTCCACCAACCTTTCACCGTTCCAAAATGATGAGAGGATAACGTCCTTCCCACTAGCGGATCCTGAGCCTGCTGTCACTGACTAATTTAAAGTGCAAAATGATTAAGGATCAACCCCCCCTTTTGTGGACCATCCCATGCAGACCGCCATTCACAAATCTCCACCTTTCTCTAACTATTTTCAAATGCACCTTGATCCCCATCCACCCACTACGCGGGACCCGAACCTGCCATTTCTCTTAGAGTGTGAAGTGGTTAAATGATCAATGTGTCCACCATCTGTGGGCTTGATAGCGCAGATCTCTCCAAGAGGACTTTCGTCCCACCTGCGTCGTTTCAAACAGTCAAACCACGATACCTTCTCACATCCTCTAGCCCGTACTTTGAAGCTACAACAACAAAGTGACCTTCATCCTCTGCAACTATGAATCCTACATTGTTGGATGTCGCTTGTGGTTTTCCACCTTGCCAATGTCGTTCTCAATGGTGGAGCCTCCAAAATAGTTGTCAACCCAAGGAAACCTGCACCCCTAGGCCTGCATCATCCCATCTCCTCTGAATGAAAGACAAATGATGATTTTTAGAGGATTTTATGATCTTTAAGCATGAATTATTTGATCTAACAAATTTATTGTAGGGTTTCACTAACACTCCCTCGTTTAGTGTATGAATATGCTTACTACATCTATGTTTTGCAAGATTTATGGAACCAGCTATCGGGTCCTCGAGGTCGGTCATGGAAAAAGACAAAGGGAAGAAGATCACCAAGACACCTAGGGGTAAAGAGGATAAGGAACAAATGAGATATAATTTCCAAGGGGAACCCCACAATTCAAAGGTCACTAGAGACTGGAAAGAGGTCTCAGATACCAATTTGGGACACATTCACATCGATGAATTTAAGCAAAGGTTCTGACTCAACCCTACAATGGAAAATTCTAGAAGAATCAAAGGCAGTGGATTGGCCAAGGTTTTCGAATTCCCAACGGCCCTCGTAGCCCCTGAGCTTGTAATGGCCTATAGGGAGGCATATCAGGAAGATACAAAAAGAATAGTGGATAGAGATGGGAATGTATTGGCTGACCTGTCTGCCAAGTCAATAGGGAGGACCTTTCACATCCCTACCTTCAATGAGATAGAGGAGACACCTAAGGAATATCTTAAGCAAATGTGGGACATCGATCCCCTCAGATGCAAGAAACTCATCAATCAATACTAGTTGAAGGAAAAGAGGGGTAGCACTAATAAAGTGCCCTAGGAGCTCTTCCGGAGTGATTTCTATGAAGACTACCATGACTTTGTAACACTTTTGAGCATAGCTATAGGCCTCCCAACTACGGCCTTCTTTCAAGAATGGATGCTCTATTTTATAGAAGAAATAATCTGAGGGGACACTAAGTTTTATTGGGCTAGAATGATTAGTAACTGCTTGCACGAGCAATTCATGGTAGTAAAGAAAACATCATAGTTCTATATGACATTGTACCTATTCTACTCTCTTGTCAACCATGCCCAATATAGACGATTGTTTGTGGTACCAAATCCAACTCCAGAAAGGGAGCTAAAGGTGTATGACAAGTATCCTCAGCTCCAATATAGGAATTTCAAGGACTACTGCAGAGTCAATGATACCTTCATAGGTCATATCATCAAAATTCTTGGAGGTGACCCTAAAATAAGGGTCTCTTATAGTGCTAAATCTTTCATTCATTAGTTTGGCTTTCTATTCATATAATTTCCAAATTTTACCTACATTCGAGCTGAGGGTTTCTCTAAGAAACCATATAAGTTACCTCAATACCCAAATGACCAGTTGATATTGCTTGAACTCTCTCAACAACTATAGTGAGTAGACACCCTCCTAAGCGACAAGCATAGAGTGGGGATCCCTTATCCCCTCTCCTTTGGCAAAGGAATGTATGAAATTCACACATCCCAGTGTGCAAAATACTCTGATAAGGAATTGAATGAATATAACCCGAGGCTCGACACTACTCAGCCATGAATGGATCCATATGGAAAGCTTAAGATGGTCGGACTTGAATATGCCCACCTGCATAATGTTGAAGACTTTGGGCCAACTGCAAAGATGACAAGGAGGTGTGTATGTGGCAATACATGTGCATGATGACATACTTCGTCAAGATAGTGAAATTGTTCCTGGTGCTAGAGCAAGTAGTTGAAGAAGAAAGCACGATAGTGAATCCAAGGTATGATGTTGTTTCCAACCTACTATTGTCATTCATCGACTAGAATGAAGAAGAGTTCAATGACCTCAACATTCTAATGAAGCCTATTGAGGCAAGGACAAAAAAATGGATTGATGGGTAGATTTCTCAATTAAAACTACAAGGAGTGACCCTAACATGGGGAACTCAAAGATACAATGGAAGGTGAGACTGACAGTGCCTCTATCGATGTGGCCCTAACTACAGGAACTTTGGCATCTCCTCCCAATACAAGATCGAAGAAGAGAAAGGAATTTATTGAGCTTCAACCCAAATCGAAGGAGTATTCAGGGAAGGCTTCAAAGGTTGAAACTTCCAAAAAATCAAGGAAATTGGGCAATTTCACGGGGATGCCCACCATTCAAGAGGACCTGCTCCATGAAGGAGAGAAACAAGGGGTTGAATAGCTAAAGTCTCCACCTGCTACTCTTACTGCCTCAACCACAATGGTTACTACCACTATTACTCCTTCAATGGTTGCCACCTCTCCACCCGCAGTGGACATTTCAGTCCACTTGGCCTCTACTTCTCTTGTGGCTCATATCATAGCTATAGATTCCTCATCTTCCACCACTTCCTCACTCTCTTCCTCATCCATGTATCCATCATTTTCACTTCTTCCTTCCATTGCAGCGACAACGATTCCCACTCTCATCCTCCCAGAAGCCTTTACCAAGTACATGCAAAATATGCCCTCAGAGCTTTCTGGAATGTTTGCAAACCTTGTAGTGCAGGCCACCCTATCTCAGGCTATAATAGTCCTCCTCATCCCTCCTCCTATTGATCCTCCTACAATGGAAACAATGATGCAAGTCTCTAATGAATTGGATAGACAACAAAAGGAAGCAAGCAGAAAAATGGAAGAGGAGGTAGACAACTACCATGAGCATCCCCCATATCAAGATCTTGTAATTGATGAAGTATTCCATGAAGAGGAGGAAACACAATCCTCTAAGGAAGATGATGAGGAGCCAAATGAAAAGTATACTGTGGAGACTTTTGATTGCAAGCTTGAAGAAGAGTTGGCCCAACAACTCAAAGATGTTGGAGAAGAGGTTGAAAAACTACCCGCCATTGAAGAGAAGAATATTGATCAAGAAATAGAGGAAACTAAACCTCCAATAAGGGAGCAAGATCAAGTCCCCAAGCATGATGAAGAGATGCCTCCTTCAGAAGAACAAGAAGAGGGAGAGAAAGAAAAGAAAGAAGAAGACAAGGTTGAAGAAGAGGCTGAGACGAGAAAAGGCCCAGAAAAGGAACATCATGAAGAACATAGGCATGAACAAGAAGAAGAGAGAACTTCTGAGGAGAAGGATAGCCCCAAGGAGAATATAGCTACTGAGTCCCCAAGGAAAGAAACGGTATTCATTTAGAATTCAGATGAGGAAGAAGGAGAGAAGCCAAAGCAAGAAACTTCAGGTGGCAAGGCAATGCAAATCCAACACACCCGTGAGGAATAAGGTGGTCACGAATCACCAAAAAGGGAATCTCAGATGCCTAAATGGCTTGAGAAGCAACTAGAGAAGAAGACCCTGACCCCAACAGATCCAAAGGCAAGGCTGGAAGCCATCTTGGCTCAAGCCCAAATTAGCACAAAGAAGGAAAAGAAACTAAGGGTTAGATATCATCTGACAATGGATGCATCCAGATCTAGGACAGTGCAAATTGCCACCCCAGTGATGGGTGAGGAAGGGGTCAATTATAATATTTCTACCATTGATTTTGGGATAGCTATAAGAGAGAAAAAAATTGACCATCTTTAGGGATCTGTCACCACCATCATGCACCAAATGCATAAAGATAAGACCTCCAAAGACGAGCTAAAGGTACAGGTGGTGGATTTGATAGCTTATATTCAACAATGGTCTTCAACTGAGGAGCTCCCCACTACGTCATCGGCTCCCCCATTATTGTTTTCAGAAGAGCATATCAGCAAGTTAGAAAAGAGAAAGAGTTGGACCAAAGCTACTAAAGATTGGTTCTAATGTGTAATCTATAATGGCGATATAGGCATCGATCACACCGTCTAAACAATAAATAAGTTTTGGGAGCTGCAAAAACAATTGGAGGGCACTAAGAAGATTTTCTAGGGCTTTGTGGAACTTTATAGGATCACTTATCCAAAGATCGAGGCCATCCTCAAGATTCTAGATAAATTATGGGAAAAGGAGTTAGGTCTAGTAAAAGTTGATCAATGGCTCGTGGAGACCTGTAAAATGAGCTTGGACCACATAAAGGAAGTCTTGGATCAGGTATTCCATGAGGTAGGGCTCGATTTGGCATGGACCAAAGAACATAGGGTGGATGTTGAGGACTATCTCAAAATAATGACAGATTATGAGATGTTGACCCTCGAGCTTGATGCGGGAAAAATCAGGTCATATTTCCATAACAAGATGGAAATGGGATCAGTGGGTGTGCTAGCAATAGATTTCATGGACTTCATCACTAATGCCTCTATTCAATCTAAGAAAATAATCAAGGCTATTCCCAAGTGCATGGAGAATTGGGAGAAAATCATGGGTCGATCAAAGAAGTTGACATTTCAGGTAATCCAATCCGATATAATGGAGTGGGACAAGCTCAGGGAACTAATCGGGAAATTCATAGAGTATGCCACATTGCAAAAGGAGGTTGGAAATCCTATCATAGATGATGAATTCCTCACAGTGTAGCCACAACAATCAGCTAGAAGACAAAAGAGCTACAGTACTACCCCACAAGAAGACAAAATAAGAAAAAGTTGAGATGTAATTTTAAACTGTTTTATATTTGGGGGTAGGTGAACCCTAATTTGTAGTGTATCTTGGCCACACAATGAGATTAAATCTTGGACACTCATTCTACTTTTGGAAAACTATAAATAGGGGGTCTCCTCTCATTTTCAAGAGAGTTGAGTTGTTGTAAAGACATGTTGTTAGAATGTTAATAGAAATTCATTAATTTGGTGGATTCTTGAGTTCCAACTTCATGTTGCATGATTCTTCTTCTCATTTGTGTTGAATTTGAGTAGATTAAATTTGTTGTTCTATGTATTCTTTCATGATTTAGTATATTAGTTAATTTTGTTCATTGGTTTTGAAGAATTCTGTTATGTTGATGTCCTTCCTTGTTCATGGTTTTTGTTGTTTATTGATGATAAACTACAGTGTAAAGCTAGTCTGAACATTATATGAATGTTGCACTTAATTTCTATCTCTTGTTCAAGTTTTTATGGTGAATGAAAGATTGAAAATTTGTAGACCTTAGAAGATTGCACAAGTTTCATGAGACTGTAATTTAATTTGGTTAAGTGGAAATTTGTTTTAGGAAATTTTTCCACTGTAGGGTCCTCCATTATCACTGTTCATTGCTAGTTTTAGGTCCAAGAACTTCTTCTCCTCCCTTCCCCTTTTTCCTTTCTTTAATAGTGACTTTGAACAAGGTTCATTGCACATTGTAAAGCCAAATCTAAAGCTGAAATAGGAGTTTTAGACTGTTGTTTGAACCTACAGCTATTGTGTAGTAACTCCCATCTAAAAAAAACTCCATCAAATGAACCAATTCTTCCCAACTTAACTCACGTAAGTCTGCCCTGTGATTACCAGCAAAATCACATCAATCAACTGAGATATTCCAAGCATGTCATGACCTAACACCCAAGAGACCTTGGGGTAGTTTTCAGCAACTTGTTGTTGGAAATTTCCTTTCAAGAGAGGTGATGCGCCTATGCATTGCCTATGTTGAGAAGTGTTTAAACACCCATCAACAGGAGCCTTCATTGGGAGCTAGATGTGAGTTCAACATGGACCTAATGAGGAGATTGTTTATGGAAAGAGCAATAATATTCCCTATTCTTAGTCCTCTTAGTATAAAATCATTTGGTAGCTATTATCACCTAATTACTTAGATGTTTTTTATTTGTTTTTTATCTTTCATGGGAATGAGTCTTGAGTTGTGATGTTAGTTTTGGAGGGTTTTTTTGAGAAATACATGACTTGGCACCTTTTCCTTTATCTCAAAATATGCATGAATTTATTTTGAGGATAGTTTTGAGGAATGTAGGGGATAGTATTGGGTGCATTCCCGAATTAAGGGCTTGGTTGATAATTTGATCTTCCTTCAATTGAGAATCTTATATCCTTGCTAATTTATTAATATTTTACTATTATTTTTGAACTTGGGTTTGAATGATCAAATATTGAGAAGGATTTTTTGGGGGTTTTGGATGGGTAAGGATCTTGATTTTCATAGCTTGAGCCCTCAATTATGTTAGTAAAAGGGCATGGTATGTGATGATTTATAACTTTTCTCTCGATTATCTATTATTTATTCTTAGAGATTTGAATCATACAAGAATTTAGAAGAGCTATGGATATCATGAGTGTGAGAGTGATAAATTATGTAGATCATTATGTGTGTTTATTAATAATAGGATGGCATGAGCCATTCCATTTTAAGTTATTGTTGTTGGTATAATTTTAGATGTGTTTAGTTTACATTTGATTAGATATTTTCCCTTGGAATGGGATTTCTAGGAGCTAAAATTTCATTTATGTATGGGTGATCATTGGACTATGTTATGGATTATTTACAAGTAATTTTTGGTTACCTATAGCTAACCTATAAAGGTGTTACAAGTCAATGGCAACTACCCTATGGAGATTCTACAAGCCACATACAATTGTGTTGGAGTAGACTTTGTGTAAGACAGTGGATATATAGGGACTTATGGTTGTATATTGGAATGGACATGTAGATAGTGAGGTATACTGGTGAGTGTGTTTACCCTATTTTATGATGTGATTATCTAGATGTTTGTGAATTTTTATGGTTGTTTTTTCAAGTAGATTTGACCATGTGGTGCAAGTTTGATCTTATTTTGGAGGAGATTAGACTTCTCGATTTGTGTTTGAATATTAGGTTGAGGCTAGATATAGTGGTGTGCATGTCAATTTGACATTTAGTGTGTCATCTTGGCTTAAAAATCTTATATTTAATTCTTGTGCATGATGGAGGACAATACAGTTGTGTTGGAAATGGCGGTTAGCTAGTGGATGTTGTAGATATTTTATTGAATCTCATGAGCACAAACTTAGTTGGTGCATCATGCTTATACCATTGGTAGTTATTTCATGGTTTTTTTGGAGTTTTTCTTTTACTCTTGCAAGGAATATGACATGTGGGATAATATTGGGATTAAGTGTGTCCTACACCTTACAAGTCCTAAGTTTGGATTGTTTAATTATTTATTATTTTTATAGTTAATGTGTCCTCATGGAAATGACATCTCATTTATGACTTGGCCATTATGTCATGTGTATACCTTTGTATGACATTTTTTAGAATATGTAAGACCATATGTCATGTGAGATGTGTAAGAGAATCTATGACATTTCAAGTGTGTAAGAGATTTTATGATGTAAATAAGAACACACATAAAAGGAAATTTATAAATTGAACTAAGAATCTTGACCAAAATTGTAACAATATGACACATTTTATAAAGCACATTGAAAAGGTGGAACATGACCAAAAGGGACATCCAAGTTTGGTGGGTAGGTTTGTAACTTGTAAAAGAATACTATATTCTTGATTTGTTGACCCATCACACAAGCTAGGTGTTAGAATTTATGCCATGGGAGGTTGGATGTCACACTTGGTGTGTCAATACATGGTTTTTTAAAACCACTTGTGATTTTCTATTGTTTGGATTCTATATTTATTGAGTTCTTGGGTTGAGGATGCAATATAGGGATTATGCTACTAAATTTCCTCCAAAGGAGAAGGATGTTGATCTTTGTGTTAAGGCTATGAGCCTAATATTTTATTGTAATAAATATATTGCTAGAATACATTGGTTCACTACTTTGGAGGGTGTTTATTTGAAAAACAATTCCCCATGTATATCCATGTCTCTCCTTTGTGTGTTTTTTTGTTTCTTCTCTCATTCTATTTTATTTTTAAGTGTTTATTTGCATGTGTTGATGTCATTTTTTTTTTTCAATGGACGATATCTTACATTTGAAATGGTTAATGCAATAAATGAGTCTATGTTATTTTTTTCTCTATGGTCCTAGTTTGTTTACACTTGTATCAAGAATTTATTTGTAAATACTTTAGTAATAAAGGTGAGTTCATGGTATTTTCATCACGCATCACATAAAGTTATATTATTCTTGAATAATATTTTTATCATGAAAAAATGAACCAATGATTAGTGGGATCTTCAAGAGATACTAAAAAGGACATCATCAATATAAGGCACTAATTTACAAGTGCATCATTGAATATATTATCACACGATAATAGACTTGGATGAAGATCATTTTCATAGAGCATGTATAAAAAATTGGCATCATCATGTGTTCTAGGATATGATTTGGTTAGTGTTCCAAAAAAGTGACTATGACAATATATATGCAACATACTCAAAGGTGTGCAAAATTAAGATACAAAAGGGTATGCACTTTAATACCCTTAATGTTATAAATTCAAGCACATTTCCCTTGAATAAAAATAAGTGCAATCATAAAGAAGGGTCTCTAATAAACTAAACTCATTGCATATATTAAATTACTTAACATGTTTACATATAATCAAATAAAGGCCAATGAGACTCTCAAAGAAGTTTGTTAATTATTTATTATTGAGAAATAAACAATCATAGAACTTATTAGCGAGATTATTGATATATTGTTGGAAAAGTGACATTTTAAATTTGATGTTTGATAGGATTAGATGTAAGCTTTCCCTATTTTTATAATATAGTTATAAAGCAAAAAGTGCTTACCTAATACTTCTTCCCTTTCATTTTACACCACTTTACACAATGTCAATTTTCTTAAGTGAACCTTTCTAGAATTAACCATTTTGTACACATGTTTATATTCTTAAGTGGCCTCGGTTAATAAAGGGTATTGAGTTATGTGTTTAGATAATATTTTTTCTAAAATCCCTAGGTCATTTTACACATAAGCATATCACATAGAGAGTATTTTCCAAGACAACCCATATGTTTAACTATTGCTTTAACATTTTGTAAGTCCTACACATCAACCTCTTTATCTACATCAACATCCAAAAATTTGGTATCACAATTTTCTTAGCATTTGTTAACTTAGTTTTGAGGCTTGACTAAGGTGCAAGTAAGTCACAAACTTCAACCATTACATATCAAGATTCAATGTGCTTGTTAGAACCACCAAAGTTTTTCTTAAATCATATATCATCCAAGTGAACCTTTTCTATAGGCACTAAAGGTCTAATTGTATAAATGATAAAATAATGCCATTAAGACTAGGTCATGTTTGTGATTATCTCTTCCAAAAAGTTTTAAGGACAACCTAGTTCAAATTTCATTGTTATGCTTCTAAAGCATTCTTTTTAACTAGTATTGAGCCACAATTAAAAAGTTATGGTCAAAAGAATGAGCATCTTTCTATCAACCATTGAAATCAAGTAAACCTTGATTCCCTCTCATCTCACTTTTAACACATGTCTAATTATGTTCTCATTCTCATTTAATTATGTCAATAATCATAACTATAATGATAGTAAGGAGGTTGTAGTAGACCAAATGGATAACAAAACTATTATTATAAATTTGACAACCATTTACATGTCAAATCTTCATTATGCTCAATTGTTTGTGTATAACGCGTCTCAAAAGTTAGAAACTTTAATAAACTAGCATAAACATCTAAAATGTGTCTATTTAAAGACTATTGAAGATTATCTAACCTATATCACAAATCCAATATAGTTGCCTTGAGACTAATATCTCTTGACATCTTTTACATAAATATA
The DNA here is from genome assembly GCA_007115665.2 of Sequoiadendron giganteum. NCBI lineage: Eukaryota > Viridiplantae > Streptophyta > Pinopsida > Cupressales > Cupressaceae > Sequoiadendron > Sequoiadendron giganteum. The sequence continues at coordinate 584,365,054 of CM021108.1, read as the reverse complement.
TACACGCTTAGAAAGTCAACAACCTAATCAACTAACCTAGATATCTATGAAACATCCACCTAACTTATATTAGAAATCTAACGTAGATACCCTAAGACTAATATCTCAACATCTTTCAATTTAATATGTATATTTACTATTTATACTAAACTCTTATATTTAAGATGTCACTCACATTTAATTGAATGACTTACATTTTAAATAAGACACCCACTAAAAAAATAGAGATAGTGGAAGAAAGAACTAGAATATAAATAGGTAGATGTGAAAGTAAAAGAACTAAAAACTTATACCACTTTATTTAGAATAAACTTCTTATTAAAGAGAAAAATTACATATAAAAATTACTTACAAATAAGAAAACTTAAAATACACAAATATCTATAAACAATCAAATAACACACTAACAAAATAACTCTCAGTATTTATACTCCAAAATTTATTCTTAAGTGAGGTCAAGACTGTCACCCACTATAACCACGACACAACCCCAACTCACGATCAGACCCTCTCCCTTAGCTTAGAAACTAGGCTATGGAAGTAGCATAGTAATAGGTCTTGAGTAACCTTGGATTTGATTTGATTGATTATATCATTAAAAAGAAAAGTTGGTCTACATGTGAATGCAGTGATTGGTAAGCTGTCCTATACTAGGCGTCTAAGATGCCTTGAAAATTTTTTGACCTCAAAGCAGTGGTCAATTAAAAAACCAGAGAATTTGCTATAGCAGTTTTGCTTAGTTCCCGAATGCAGTGATGGTCTTTTCCAACGAAGCTCTCGTTTTCATTCAAAATTTATTTGCTTTTTCCTAAGGCAGGTAATTTTCAAAAGGTTATGCCAAGTACTCTTTACCCACACACTTTAAAGAAGCCAAACCCAGCAGATTAGGTTAACAAACACATTAACATGGATAAAGTCTTATCCAAGCCATTCACTTGTCCGAACATCAAGGATGGTGTGTAGCTAAACGCATACTTTCTTTGCACTCAGCCATGTGGGGATTGACATAGTTGACTGATCCTAAAGTTTATTGAAGTTAAGAGATAATAGTCACGGTTACTTGTCGAAGAATGCTTTTTTCTATCTCTGCACTCATGTGGATCATGTTTTTCTCTGTAGATCCATCAATATCATCATCTCTCTCAACTAGTGTTCTGCAAGGATTTACAGGTGATATTATGGGCTAGCTCTGGTGTTGGTTTTTTAATTATTCTTCTTTCATTGTACTGGCAAAAAAGCATAGATTTTGCTTGTAGAGACCACAGGAAAGCATTTCTGATCTATGGAGATTTTGGATGAATAGAAGGTTCAACTTATAAGGTTTTATGTGATGGGTACACCTGAATATCCACCAACGGTCTTCACATTCTTCAATTTTTCAGACTGTGCTCAGAGTCTGTGCACACCCTTCTGCCCAGAAAAGTGTCTGCCATTTCCTCCGCCGCCTCCCTTTGAGATTTTGGAGCATGATTCAGACCCCAACTTCTCTCCCTTGGTTATAGCCATAATTGGGATACTGGCCAGCACTTTTTTGCTTGTAAGCTATTATACCATAGTTGCCAAGTATTGTACTAATTGGGAGTCGTTGAGAAGAAGGCTGCGAAGGAGTGGCAATGATACTTTTGATGATGATGACAGCCAGGCTGCTCCAAATGATTCTTGGCCTTTGGTCACAACTGGGCTTGAGGAATCGGTGATCAGATCCATACCTGTTTGTAAGTACAAGAAGGGTGATGGACTGGTGGACAGCAGTGATTGCTCTGTTTGTCTCAGTGAGTTTCAAGAAGATGAGAGCGTTAGGTTATTGCCCAAATGCAACCATGCTTTTCATTTGCCTTGCATTGATACTTGGTTACAGTCCCACTCCAATTGTCCTCTGTGCAGAGCATATATTGTGAGCCCTCCGGCAGAAACTAGAGTTTCAGTTTCTCCAGAGGAGCCAGATTCTAGTCCTCAATCACCTACTGATAATCAAGAGCCAAATCTGAGGGAGGTAAGCAGGTCTAATTCATCCAGGTGTAATTTATCAAGGCCTAATTCATCAGCCAATTTGACTCAAGTGCATGAGACTGGTTCAAGTGAAGTCATGGATAGCAAGGAGGAATCAGATAGGATTGAAAAGGAGAGTCAATTTTTTAAGGCATTGGTGTCACCACGAATTCGAGCTCTGAGTGATTTGGCAAGCAAGCACAGAGTGGATGACAGTATTGCTGAGTTCACGGGAGAATTGCAGCCCATGAGGAGATCTGTCTCATTGGGTTCATCAAACAGGTTTTGTATATCAATCAATGATCTGATGGCTATGCAACTGGGTTTTGAACATGGAGATCCAAATGTCTTAGAACAAAATGTGGCTCCTCCTGAATCTTCTTCTTCACATAGGAAGAGCCATGACCATGAGTTTTTACTCAAGGGTTTTGGCAAGCATTTGGGTCAGTACCAGAACAAATATAAAGTTCCAGGTGAGGTTTCGAAGAGTGGAATTTTACATAATTTGAAGGGGCCATTTACCATGAAGAGGTCCTTCTCCGGTCGCAAGTTTTTTCTCTCCAGGCATAACAGAAGCAGAAATGCTATCCTACCCATATAACTCTTGTGGCTTGGGATGGTGTGCAGAGGCCTTTGATTGCTCTGACAATATCAAATAATGGGTAAGTTGCAAGCTACAATTTTGCAAGACAATGTTTGAGAAAGTTCTCTTTTTAGGGCATACATGCTTGCAAAAATCCAGTGTAGAAGTCTTTGGAAGTGTACATTGAATTCAGAAAGGGATTGCTCTACATTGGACAGACTTACTGTATAGCTATTTTGTTCTCCTGTAGATCCAAGTTGTATAATAAGTACTGTTGTGAGATAAATAAACAAAAACCCTGGAAAATGATATAAAAGATTGTATCTGAGGTATTCATGCTATCCATGTATGCTTCTTTACTGGCTTGTCTTTTTCATGTGATTACTGTGCTTGTCTTGGACATGCAATTCACTAGTCCAATTGGGCACATATGCATGTTGTAGTCCTTGGTTGGTGATGTTTTTATGCGGCTCTAATAAAGCTTCACTGGTATGAAAAGTAGTACTAGCTTAATGTCCATAACCAGGGAATTGCATTTTGTATTTATGAAGATATGTAACTGAAATAAGGCATGCCTATTTCCCTGGATGCTGTTTATTCAAATGTTGCATACATGCAATAAGATTGGGATTATGATCTTATGTTGTCTATTTTCCTTGTTTAAACATTTTTTCACATCATCTGGAATTCTACAACTGCACATAAGTATTGGATCATCTACAGGAACTGAGATTTTCATTAAATTTACTTATTCAAGATGATTTGTTGCTCAAACAAGTAAAGCCAAACATATGAACCATGATTGATTTTTGTTACCAAAGACGTTTATTATGTATTTACAAATCATACTATCAAAAGATGAACTTCATTGATTCATGATGTGATCTACAGTCAGAATTCCTAGTAGAAAGTCGCACTCCAAAAATGAGAGATTTTTAGAATAGACTTGTTTAGCAGTTTGTACTTACTCTCTCATGTTGAGCATATAGAGACAATCCAAAAGACAGAATCCTGATCAGACTTGGACCTGAACCAGGCCATGCAAGTACAATAAAGGCATTGTTTATATACTCAACTAAAGGCATTTCAATTAATGATATCACATTTCCACAATCCATATTGATTCTTGCTAGATGATTTCTGAATTTGATTGTGTAGGAATTTTTGCATCTCTGATATCACATTTCATCAACAGATGATCCTTACTTTAGGAGTGCATCTGTACCTTTAATGAAATTTATTTTCATGGTTGCTTCAACTGTACACTCTAGCATAAATGCCTATTATAAAAGAGTTGTAGTAGGTCAAGACCAACTTGCCATACTTGCCATGCTGCATCGTAATCTCTTTATTGAAAAATACTCAGGCCAAAGATAAATTCATCATCTTAAAAGGAATCCTCTACATCACGACTGTGAACTCACAGTATTTTGATTAAACGATGGATAAAGTTGTTATAGGAAATCCATTATCTCCTTCAATGTCAATACTCAATAGTGTTACGGTGACCAACGTTGGCCAGGTGCATCCATCTAAGATGCCTTTTTTACAAGTCAGATAATGTAGCCAACAAAATGGATTTCATCAATAATGCATGTGTGATACACACTCGTAGGAATGAATCTGTACCATTTACAAAGTACACCTTGGCATGAATTGCTTATTACAAAAAAGCTGTAGCAGGCCAAGATGACCATCTTGTCAATCTAAATCATACTAATAGAAAGTATGTGGACAAAGAAAGTCCTCGGATTGTCCAATGGATTATGTGCATATTTTTCCCCATTGACAGAAAATAAAACAATTTTGAATCTGTGGTGCAGGTTTATGTTTGTTTAACTGGTAGAGCTGCAGGGCGAATAGGAAAGATTGGTATCTCAATGGTTTGATGGATGTGAAGTGCTTCTATGTTAAACTTTTCATGGATCAGCTGGGAGTCAAACCTAGGACCTCCCATTTGCTTCTGGGGTGCTCTACCATTGAGTCATCAACCAGTCCATCTTTGGTTCAGGTTTGGTTCATTTTCCAACACCCTCCTTCAGACACATTATAGGTACTCGGGGTTCCTAGCTTGTCCTGGCTCTGCTGATCTGGGCTCTGATACCATATAAAACTTTCAATGGACCAGCGAGGAGTTGAACTTAGGACCTTCCATTGGGGTGCTCTACCACTGAGTTACTGGTCCTATTGGTGAGTAGTCCATCTTTGATTTCAGGTGTGACTTATTTTCCAACATCCTAAACATGAGGCCCATTAAAATCCTAGTCCTTAATGACATTTAGCCATCTGTAAGTTCTGGATGTTCAATAGATCTTCAGTCACATTAGGTAGCAATGTTAATTGGCTAAGTGCTACTTAGATTAAGGTTTCCTGTAAGACCTATATTTGCAGGGTGAATATCTAAAGCTCGGCCTATCAATGGTGGAATGCGTGCAAAGTGATCTTAAAAATCAGACGCATTGAAACCATGGCCACTAGTGTCAATGTTTGCAAAACCCATCAGTCACTTGAGGTGGCAATGGAATCGGCTAAATGCTACTAAGATGGTGGTGGTCTATGTGATCTATAAGACAGCCTTATAATCTACAATCCATGCTATTGACTAAACAAGTTCCATAGATATCTATAAGCTCTGAATGTTCATTAAATGACCAGTCACTCTAGGTAGAAATCTAATTAGGTAAGTCCTACTCAGATGAAGGTAGTCTATGAAACCTGGAGATGCAGGGTGATTAGGTAAATTGACCTATCAATGTTGAATTCGGCAAAATGTGATCTTAAACAGCAGACATACTGAAATGGGTGTTATGAGTGACAAAAAGTTCCCTATAAGCTCTGAGTGAAGATTGTTATTGACGAAGTACAAAACCTTGCCCTAAAGAGGTAACAATGACTAGAAAAAGCGAAATGCCTCAAACAGCTGTGTTCAGTTTTTGCTTTTGAGTTCTCATAGGATTTATCACCATAATGCTAGTAAGCAGCTAATGGGTGAGTAACCAATATTTAGGAAAAATGGCATCTGCAGTGTAGTTAAGATGGACAACAACATTGAGCTGTTTGACATATGGTTTCCACAGTTCATAGTATTGTAGTATGAAGTTTCTGGTTTTGATTGTAAATTTTTCTTTTCTTCGACGTTTCGGATCAGATTCTGCCGTTATCCTAATGATGGATCATGTAATTTGATCCGAAATGTTGAGGAAAAGAAAAGTTTACACAGTCAAAACCAGAAACTGCATACTGCAACATTTAGATGACTGTTTGACTGTTTTACCTCTTTGGAGTCGAATAGTAACTGTACATGATTTGAATTTTCTAATTGAGATCCAGCTTTCTATTTCGCCATAGTAAATTTTGAGGAATGGCTTTTATTGGACAGAAAAACTTTTATAGGTAACAGCAATAGACACTAAAGACAGGAAGGAAACAAAGGAAGCTACACCTGGCAAGCAACACCCAGCCACCCAGGCCTGAGCATTTACCAACTGTAGCCCATGATCCACCAGCCCCTTGTCCCAACCACCACAGACTTAGGATTCATTTAAGTGTCACTGCAGTGAGATGGCAGCAAATGATATCTTCCTGAATGACCAACTAAATGTCCATCCAAGGTCGGCAGAGTGTAAGAGCTGGTCACCTCTAGGATTTGCCTCTATGATATTAAATAATTTTTATAAACTCAAGTACAATAAAATGTTTTTTAGAACAATGTTTCTTAAATTTTGAGTGTATTTACTCATTTATAAATATGTTGCAAACGTGCCATCATTTATATATTTATAATTTACTATACTCAAATAAACTAATAATAATATATTTCAATTTACCATTTTACTAAACATTATGCATGGGTTTCATGATTGTGATGTGTCATTTATTTATGTATCCATCATATAACTCTATTCACTTTTATTAAAAAAATCTAGAACTAAGCATACAAATACTTTTAGATAATTGTTTATGAAGGTAATCTTGAGATAACTAAAAACAAATTCATATTGGATTTGCTGTTTTTTAATAAAATAATTAAAAAATATTAATATTTTTTGTATTTTTATTTAAAATATTTTTATAAATTCATATTAAATGAAATAAAATATTAATATATAGAAGGTTTACAATAAAAGATGGTTAATTGGTATTCAAATTTAAAAAATAACATCAATCAAAATAAACTTTAAAACTAAAACATCTTATAAATTATGTTAATCTAAAAAGTAACATCAATCAAAATAAATTATAAAACTAAAACATTCTACAAATTAAATTAATCTAAAAAAAACTTCAATCAAAATAAATTGTAAAACTAAAGCATCCTGTAAATGTTGCACTATGTTGTCATCAATGTTGTCATTGATGTCAAACTTTAGTATGGATATCTTGAGAAGGTATTTATAGTGTTGAGTAGGTGTTGCAGTAGAGCTACTTGGTTTCCAAGTGTTTTTGAGAAAATTTGCATAAAGATTGTATAAGGTGATTGTGAAGTGTTTTGTATTTTGCTCTGCGTTTCTTCATTCTTGAAGATGTGCTTGGTCATTAGTACTTTTTTTGTTGCTTTTTATATGCTTTCAAACACTTTACATATCTTTTCTAAGTACCTTTTAGACAAAAACTTCCATAATATGCTCCTTTCATAACATACCTTGCAACTTTGAACCAAGTTTGTGAATATGAAATACGATGATAATATTCATAGTATTGCATGATTTAAATATGAAAAAATGTATGTATATGAATATAATTCTGTGATTTAACTATGAAGGTTAGTTGTATATGTATGTTGTGTGGATTAACCTCTCTATAGCTCAACACGTGGTGACAAGAATGGAACATTTATAGTAAGAACCAAAGCAGCAAAACAGGGGATCAGTGGAGTTCAAGCCGCCTAAAGTGCAGGAAGCTATAGAGTTGAATGTGAACCATCATGGAAGGAATAAATATTGAAGGAGGACACTCATTCTAGAACTTTGAACATTTGCTTATGTGTTTCACATGCAAGCTACTTCATTGAAGTTCTTAGTTGAATAGGTCTCTCCTTCCTTTTCAGTTAGAATGAATAAATCAATCTTAATTTCATATCCTCATATCTAGGAGTGGGATTAATGGTTGCAGTTAGTTAGTAGATTGAATAAGTCTCTCCCCATTTTTGTATAAAGTCAAGCGATGAGTTCGTAGCAAAGTTAGTTGGTTACAAATTATTAAGCAGTTATTCGTTTTCCAGTTTCAAGTAATCTAAAAAGATGTTGAAATACAATCTACAAGAAAGATTTTGTTTGAATATCTGGTGATATGAAATGAATGGAGTTGTATGTTACATGGATGCGTAAGAATCTGAGTTATATTTGGTTTTAAGTTAAGTGAGACAGTCCCTTGAGTTGGCCACTCGAGGTATTTCCCCTCACTTCATTCATTTACTTATTTATTTATGCATTCTTGTTAATTTTGTTTTTATTGTTTTATAAATGCATTGCAGAGTAAAGTAGAATAGTTCTTACAGTTGATTACAGTAGTTGTTGTTCATGAACAGTTGTATAATTAGTGAATCTTAGGACTTCGGAGATTAAAGATCTGGTATTCTGAATAGTTTTGGATTGATTTTGTACTTACTTGTTATTAGCAGTCACCTACAGCTTATGTTGCAGGTACCCATAACCATTAGGTTTTGTAACTACTTTAATTGTTTTTGCAATTCTGTAAGATTCTAGCAAGGTAGAATTGTCTTAATAAGTTTGCATAGGATAATTTAGGTGAACATGAGTCCATGAAGGCACATATAGTGCAGTGCAATCATAAGTTTACGCACCTTGGTTGATGATTTAATGTAGTCTTAGCAATGTAAAGTGGATTGTTCAGCCAGTTAACCCTCTAAATTGAGTAAATTCTACCAAGTTTACAATGCATTAGCTTAGACTCTACACAGTTTGAACTTGATGATCAAAATTATTTGAAGGTGTTATATCTAGAGGTACAGGTTCTGGGTCGTGTGGTAGTAGAAGATATGCTTGACAATGTGTTAGACTATCTTTGGCTTGTGAAGAGGGATGTCTGGGAGAAATGGAATTGCTCCGCATTTCTTCGCGTTGAAGTTTTTTGTCTTGCAAATTTGGGAATGTGCTAATTTTTCCTGTACCTACCTTCCCTTGTCTTGTCTAGTGTTTAGTTGTTTCATAAGCTTGGTTCATGAGTTGTATCTCAATGGCAATTTGACTGGTTGCACAAGATGATAGTATTCTCGATTTCATGTGTTTGCTCTAGTGTTTTTGAATAGTCTGTTGGTGCTAGAATTTTCCAAGATGTTGTGTAATGTTGCTAGATGGTTCGTAGGGTGTTTTCGGCCCTAGTGAAGTGTGAATTTGGTTGCTTAATAGTGTTAATGTTGATTTATCCAACCTAGTGTGTTAACTTTGTTTGCGGACGAGCTTCGTGGTGTGTGGAAGTCTGCTGTAGCGTGTTGGTGTAGATTTGAGTCTTGGTTAAACCTTGATGTGCTCCACCCTCACTTCTTTCTATCGCAGAGGTGTTTGGTGCCAACCTATTTGGTGGTTGCACATTTGAGGTGCATACGTTTCATTGGAGCCGACTTAGAGAAGGTTATTCGAGGTTGCAGAAGATATATATGCAAGGTCAAAATTTTGGAAAAGTGTGTGGTATGGAATGATGTGTGTGTGATCGTGTGTTGAGATCTGAGTCTGAGCAAGAATGCCTAAGAATACCAAAAGCGGTGAGTATAAGGTGTCTACAGTTTAGTGTGCTAGAAGTCACTAGAAGCAGTGAGCTAAAGGTTGCAGGTGGTAAAGAGACATTGTGGTGGTTTCTTTAGTTGCTTTGAGGTAGTGAACCTCCTTGTAACTGTTTCTTTGTAATCTAGAAGAAGTGATCTCCCTGCATAGTGAGCCCTTGGTAGTGACCCTTTCAGACAGTGAGCCTCTTGTAATTGGTTTTGATTTTCATATACTGAGTTAATTCTCACCATGGTTTTTCCCTTATTGGGTTTTCCACGTAAAAATCTGGTGTTCTATTGTGAATGATTGTTGATGTGTTGTTTCATTTGTTTGCATTCATACTAACACTTAATAAGGCTTTGAAGGTTTTAATGCACAACTAATTCACCCCCCCTTTCAGTTGTCTTGTGTGTCTAAGAATAAATTAAGTATAGGTAGTCACGCTAAGGGATAGTGAAGGTAGGTCATCACTCTTAGGCACTACCTATTAATGGTACTCATTGGGGAAATTTAGAGCTACTTGTCCATCTTAATTGATATTGGGATCCTACATTGTTAAGGGGACCACACACCCCAACCATAGTGTACTAACACTTTGTAGGTTCATAGCCAATGGCATGTGCATCACCATGGTAACTTACTAAGAGCTAGAAGATTTTCCACGAGAAGTGAACCATCTCCACTACATAAGAGGTAGTGAAATGGTCGTGGTTGGAGGAGTAGGTGCATAATTGATGGATAGCATTTTTAATATGACCGTCCATCTTATAGAGACAATAGGTGTTGAGTCCTCCCAAGTAGTCAACTTCACACAAATACATCTTTTTACCTAATTGAAACTCAACAAGATTAGGAATTTGCATCTTTGAGTTTAAGGAGAATTCTTAAATTCATATGAGGCAAAATACTTTATTTTCCTTGACATTTAGAAATTTCCCTATAGGATTCACTAATTGAGACAAAAAGGATCGCATATAAGGAATCAATATTTTTAGCATTCACTCATCTAGTTATAGAAAATCACAATACTTCCTAAAGGGAGACCTTAGGAGACCAAGCAATATTCCTAAATATAAATATTATAATATTCAAGAATTGTTTGCTAAGCAACATTTTATGTATTATGGCTCTTTAGAAAAGCAACAAACAATCCCTTATGAATCATTATATATAATAAAACAATGACCCCCAAATTTTTCCCTTGACATTCAATAACAAATCATCAAGAATTAAAAGGAAGATTGTCCTTGTCCAAACATGTAATAAAACTCCAATTTTTCTAGTCTATTGTCTTTTTTTTTCCTAATAGCCTCAATGATATCCTCATTTAGAAAAACCTAGATAGTACCAGGAAAAATATGTCCCTTACCATATTTTTGAACTCTAGATTGTTCTTCCTTTTCTACACATTCTCCACCTCCATAGTTTCCTCTTATCCCACCTTGAATTTGACAACTTATAGATCTTTATTTGCATCTTTATCATTCATAATGTCATGATAGGACTTCTTGATATCCTTTTCTACCTCCTCACTTTTCTCTCCTCCCAATACCCATATTAAAAAATGAACCTTAACTCCACAAAAGTTGAAATTAACCCCAAGGGTACTTAAAAATAACTCACACACCAACTCACATTAATTCTAGGCCACTAGGTGAAATAATCATTAATTAAAAAAATATTACAAAAACTTCCCACCAAACAAACTTAACAAAAAATACAAAAGAAAATGTGGGAGGAAGGGTGGGCGTCCCTCCATGGTGGCGGAGGGAGGTGGCACGAGTTGCCACGATGGAGGTTTGTTTGGGGTCTCTGGAGCCAAGTTGGCGGACATGTCTGCAAGGTGGAGTTGGCTTGTCTTGTCGACAAGTTGGGCGTACAGTGATGGACAACTATGACAATCAAATCATTGAAGAGAGATGATAGTTATTATGGAAATGTGAGCTTCATTCTTAGTTAAGACATCTTGCATGTAGGAAGGGGTATGATTTGTGGAGGTTGGTGGTGCTTTCGTGGTCCGAGTTTATTTAATGCAATCTTGGCACATATTTTTGTATTGAGTTTTCTCTGCATTTGTGTGGCGATTGTGGGTTTTCTCTTTCCTTTTTGTTGGGTACTTTCGGTGTAGGTAGCGAATGGCAAAGAATTCTAAGTTTATTATCAAGGTTTTGGTGGCCGGCCTTGCTCAGTTTGGGGCCGACACTCCTATATCTCTTCAGTCGAAGGAGAGACTGACATCTTTCAGGGAGGTCACAGACCAAAGATTAAAACGGACTATGTTGAATTATGATTTGTTGGTGCTTGCGGATGTGAAAACGGTTATGGGTGTCGGTCATTTGGAGAGCGAGGAGTATGGGAGAGACAATTTGCACATCTCTTCCCATTTCCTTACCTCTCTTTTGGACAATTTGGAGCTGAAGGCGGAAGCAAAACGATTGTTGGTTAAACTATTCAAAGTGGACTTGGTTGAAGGTGTGAACGAAGTTCTTCATGTGGTGGTCGAAGGAAGGGGATGTCTAAGGCCTTGTGATGTGGAGAGGGTGTGCTCGGAGGACACGGTGAAGTTATTCCCTTTCCTCTTGGATTTGTAGGTTTCGGGTTTGATGTGGCATCGGGCGATTATGGCGGTAGCTGTTGTTTTTCTGAAGAAGTTCTTTGGTTTAATGGCAGTTGGCAATGTGGAGTGCAAAGCGGAATTTGAAGATTTTGCAAAGTTGAATAAATTTATGTAAGTTGGGTGGTGGCTAGTTTTTTGGTCTGTAGGTGCTAGTTCCGATTTGTCTGGGCGTATGGAAGTCATGGTTGCATAAATGCCATTAAAGTGGTTTGGTCTGGTTAATTTTGGTTGGGCTCTTGGTGGTTCGGTTAGGAATTTTGGTAGATTTTTATAGTTGTCTTTTGAGGACTGGTGGTGTAGCATGTTTATAGTTCGCCTTCTTACCTGCTTGGTAGACGTTTGTATTCCAGTTTTATTATCAGTAAAATATTATCCTTACGTATCAAAAAAAAATACAAAAGAAAATAAAAATACTAAGGGAACCACAATAGACACAAATTAAACCTAACCAAAAATATCAACAAGTGAAAGAGAATTTTAATTAAAAAATCAAGAATAACAAATAACACTAATTAGAGTTGATTCCAAAGAGAGGAGCACCATCTAGGTCAAAAATGGGGGTTAACCAATCCTCTCCCTCATCAAACTTAGAGTTCCTCTTCCCTTAATAATTTAAAATTTCATTCACATTTTTTTTCTATTTTGTTTCAACTAAAGTCAAAATTAAGATAACATTAAATTACTTCTAGAAATGACATAGACCCATAAATACACAAACATGATCCAAACAAAAACTTCCTTAAGTCATTGTGAATTGATCAACTTACAATATGCTTTACATAAAATTGAATTGGCCCTAAAAAATTCTCTAGCTACATGAATAACTCAAAAGATATTACCAAGAAGACAATGATAGTTAAAATGATTGTACCTTAGGCTATAGTGAGAAGTTATTTACAAAATGATCTAAAAATTTAAAACTAAAATTAAGATAACATTAAACTATTTCTAGAAAGGATATAGACTAATAAAAACATAATCATGAACCAAATATAAACATTATTTTGGTCAATTTATGTAAAGTCGTTTAGAGATAGAGTGATGGGAGGCCATGTGTATAAATGAGTAATTTACCCAACTTGATGATCATGCATTTTTTAGAGGGAGGAAATCCTCCAACAATGAAATAAGGTTATAACTTCTAAATTGATAATTGCAAGGACCCAAATGCAATAAAACACATGAATACCTTGCATGAATTTCCCCACACCACTCACATATTAGACCTCCATAGCTCATTCATACACTTTGTCAATCAAGTGTTAGGTAGGCTTTATTATGGTTGGATAAGTGATCATAATTCAATAGGGAATTCAAATAATAATATTAGGTAAGTTAGAACTCGCAAATATTGTAGACAATTGGAGAAATTGCATAGCTCGTAAGAAATGAGTTGTTTGCATCCAAAATTTTGTTTATCTTATCCAAAATAGAGCTTTATACATCTATCTGGAATCCCAATAGTCTCCAGACTCCGAAAAATTCAAAATTAACAGTTTTTCCAAAAAAAAAATACAAAATAACTACAAATTTTCAAAAAAACTAGGAAATTATTTACCCCAACTTGGTGGGGTCATAACTTTCTACTCAGTGCTTGAAATTCAAATATGTTTACATTGCTAGAAAGGTCTCCAAGAGGACTAATTCAGTCCCTTAAAATAAAATTCCTTTGGCATTCAATTTTAAAGGACCGATGCAAGTTTCAAACCTAGATTTATGCTCCAAAGACCTCTAAAAATGCGATTTACTAGAACCTAGAAAATATCGAAGAAAATCCAAAAATTTGGATTTTGGATTTTTCTTACTTCTATCACCTTTGGAACATCTCAAACTTCTCTGGATCAATAAGACACTAGATGAAGATTGGTATCACATAATTTATCATATTCTTTATCAATAACATTGAAACTCAAATAGGTAAGGTTTTTAATAATATATACAAATATGTTATCATGTGTGGGCACATATAGCTAGATTTATGAAGAAAGTCATGTCTAATGAATGTATTAATCATAATTGATGAAACATGGAAAAATAGGGGCTTTATCCAAATGGAATGGGGGAATGTACCCACATTTCTTATTTCATTAGGAAAAAGAGATCCCCAAAGGATAAGATTAACTTTCAACCCTTAGGTGAGTCAAACTTAATGGAGATCTTGTTATTTTCCTTATGCAAAGACAGTGTAAAATCTTCCTGAACAACACTTTGGGGAGACAAAAAAAAAATAGTATATGAACTCAATTATGTAATGTAAAACTTGGATCATCAATTTAAAGCGTAAAATTATTAGAATCAACAAGCTTTTGACATATTTGATAAGGTTAAGACACTATACACCTGTCACCAAAAATTTTGCTAACTGTCCTCATGTGACAGATTCACCCTAGGGTGAATGGGTCTTGCTATAGGGATCCAAAATCTATTTTCATAGTCCTCTACTCATGGGTCTGCACTCTCGATTCCTTCGAATCTCATAGTCAAAAAGCTAAAAATATATTTTGCAACTGATTTTTTGTGTCTTGACAACTTTACAAATTTACACTTTTGATCAATCTTCAATCCTTCTTCACTTGCAACTGCACATACAAAGAGAGGGAAAATTTGTTTGTTTTTGGTAAATGAGGGTTTGCCTTGGTCAAACCCCATTTTGATAATTAAACCTTGAAATGGAATGAAACATGAATGGAAGGAATGATGAATGAACAATGCTATGTGTCAACTCACCAAACCCTTGAATAGCTACCCTTGGAGGACTGAAATCTAACACATCTCTCCAAGGTCTTAATCTTGCATTAAATGGCTGGATTGGATGTTTTTGAAAAGTTAAGCAGCATTTACAGGGCGTCATACCCTTCACAACGAGCCACTAGGGCCAAAAAGGAACAAGTTTAAACAACAAACATAAAGGAAACAAAAAGTAGAAACAACCCAAAGGCAGCACAAAGACCGCAAAGAGACAACCAACATACAGAAATAGGGAGCAGCTAACTGGAGTCCCAATTTTTAATCAGGAGGTCCACTGCCTCATCACCCACCCACTCTTTGTTCTCCTGACTATTATTTCCCTCCAGCTCCTCCTTTATAGCATTAGACAGAGTGCTTGTGATGAAGTGGCCCAACTTCATGGTGAAGCGAGTCAACCCCTGGAACCTTTTGTCGAGCGTGTCCATTCTCTTCACCACATCACAAGGCTTTTCCCCAATGTCCATGGTCCCCTGAACCTCACCAGGCTCTTCAACCAGGGGGTAGAGAGTGATAGTTGGAGCCATAAATAGGAACCTTGCTATCCTCAGGAGTAAACTAGGGCCCCTCCACATTTTCTTCCTCCTCATCTTCAATTTCTTCTTCCTTGTACCCTTTGCTGTTAGACTGCTCCTCCTCAGAGTCTTCAATAATCAACCTCTTTTTCCTATTCTTAGCTAGCCTTCTAGATCTCCTTCTAGCATTTTCCCCACCAGTCATCTCAGTGATCCCCACAACCGTGTCACCTCTGGAGTCTTTCCTTATAGTGTTCTTGCCCTTACCATCCTTAGCAGTCAGGGCCAACATGCCTTTCTCCTTTCCTTTTTTGTAGTGGTGGCCTTGTAGGCCAAGTCTGCCAGAGTGGATTTCAATTCATAGAGACCCTCTGTCGCACTGGCATGGACCTTACCCAGACCACCCTTAAGCTTCTTGGTGGTTATCTTGGCTTTGGGATTCCCCGTAGTGCTTGTATTGGATTTCCAGGGAGGGATTTTAGACTCGGTCGGGGAAATATTCACAGTCGACAGGGGTTCAACGTTCTCAATGTGAACAACCATGATAGCTTTAGGAGGACAGAGGGCCAGATGAAAGTGATATAGTCTCAGAATGAGCCCCTGATGGAGCAGGAGTGGCGGGAGATCACTGGGGTTAAGGTTGGCCGACTCTTTGTATTTTTTGACTGAGTTTTCCAAGTCCATTAAAAGAAAGAATGGGAAACTAAGCAACATCTTGTGTCTTAAATGATTTAACAGGGGGAAGTGATAAAAGAAACAGGTTTTAAACCTACCTTCCAAAGTGACATATATTGGATGTTGATCTTGATGCTTGAATTGATTCTTGAATGCTTGAAATCTACATCACAATTTGTTAGCTCCAAAAATGTGCATAGATGCAAATAACTGACATGATGCTTGAGATCTTGAATGCTACTGTAGAAGACTGATAAATCTGTTCTTGAACACCTTTGACAATAATACTTGCTATAATTTTTACTCTCTTACTTGTTATAACTTGCTTCTATATATTGAATTGATAAAAAGACCTTGTATTTATAGGTAATTTTCTAATTTATTGAAAATTAAACATCAAAGGCCGACAATTGCAAATTAAATTTGAATCATAAAAATGTCACCAAAAACATATTAAAATTTGAGATCCTAAACTTAATGGATCCTAGGACCTAAATCCAAGATACTCAATTTCCAAGGCAATTTAATTAATGTTTGCAATTGTTTAATACAACTTTCCCCTTTCAGAAAATGGGATTAATTAGGCTTTTAAATGCATAATTGGGCCAATTAGAGGCTTAATTAAGTCTAATTAAATTAAGGGATCTAAACATATAGTGAAAATGTAAAGGTGTACATTTTTTTACACTACAATTGAGTATAACTTTGGGAAATGAATATAGCATATGATCATTGGTAAAGCTAAATCATAAAGGGAGTTATGCCTTTGATTTTTACTACGCAAGAAATCTTATAAAAATAAATAAAATTTTAAAAATTAGTTAAAAAGAGTCTTTCATCAAAAAAATATTGTGAAAAAAAAATCTCACGCAATTTTTTAGACCATTTAATTTTTGTAGAGGGAAAATTTTATCTACTACCCTTGCCATAAAAAACCTTAATTTAAATTTTCCTACAGTAATACTATTGTAAATTACTTCTCAAAACCTTGACGTACAATTTATTTTCTAAACTTGACAATATATATTAATCCCAAGACCCTAACCTTGCAAACTATTTCAATAAACCCTACCTTGGTAGATATACATATCAAGCCCTTAAAAACAAAGTAAAAATGACTTGCACTAAATCCACCCATACTAGACTATAAAATATATATTTCTACACTTTGCACAACTAATGGCTACAAGAATGATGGAAATATGAAGAGTCGTCACTTAGGGAAAAGATAACAAGTCTATCATAGAAGCCCCTCCCCTATAGTTTGCACATGTTTCCCTTCCACTTCAAAATCCTACACTTCAAAAATAAACAAAAATAATAGATTAGACATTATATAAAAATAAAACAAAACAAGACAGGGCCAACATGACCAAATTCCATGTTAAAAGGTTCAATGCATAAAATCTAGAGAAAAATATATAAACTCATTGAACTACACTATTTATAAACATGTCATTGTGTCTTACGAACATAAATTGAAGAACCATGTAACATATTAAAAAAAATGATCATAATTAATTATTAATATTTAATCAAAGTTCATTGGTGAAGATGTACTCTAATACTAGGAGATGGATTTGTAAAAAATTAAGAGCATTCAAGTATGACTAAGGAAAATTTTAAAACTCTTCCACCAAATCAATTTGCGGTTCTTAGATGACATTACATATCATTCTATTAGCCAACTAACCCTAAACACAACTTCTTTCAAGTTCATTGATGTGTGTGATTTTTTTATCAAGAATTTAAAAAACCCACAAAATTTTTTTTACAATTGATTGCAATTTTTTTATCCTTTTGATTTATGTAAATTTAATTTTCCGTCTAACCAAATTTCAACATACAAATTATAATATCTAAATTATACATTTTTATCCCAACAAAAAAATTACAAACTATAAGCAAATGTATTTTTTTTGTCAAACACAATTTTCAAGACAAACTAATCAAAAAACTAATAAAAAGACTTCCTTACTCTAAAATAATAACAAATGCATGCTATTATTATATATCATCCCTTCCAAGACTTCTTTTACCTTATGATAGGGACTAATAAAGACCACTACCATATATGATGTGTGGCTATGCATAATAGCCCCTCCACCTATCTTTCCCTACTAATAAATAAATAAACAAATTTTCATAAACTTAATAATGAATGCCATTCTCACCCACTTCAATACATAAATACATAATATAAGAAAATAGGGTTAAAAATATAGGTAGGAAGAATATGTTAAAAATTGAGCACGTTCCCATTGGACATAAAGCCTATTTTAAAGATATAAAAAGGAATGTGTTTATGAAAATAAAATATGAAATAGGAAGGGTTTGACAACACCTATTCAAAAGTTACTTAAAAGACAATATAATATGTGATTTCAAAGGGTATTTTTTTTTTAAGTTCTAGAATCAAATAAATGGCGATGGAAACTTTGTACTAAAGAAAAATGGGTGGTGAAGGTCGGTGAAAGGGAAATGTGAAAATAGAAGCATACAAGATATGAAGCCGCCCACGCCCATGGAAATATTATTTAATTGTTGTTTTGTGTGGTTGGATAGTTACTAGGGGTGGTTGTTTTTGTTTTAAGGAATAATTGGATTATATAGATGTTGATGTTTTTGTGTTTATATAATAGAGTATAATAAAAAAAAATTATAATCGAGAAAATTAATTTGTTAAAGTTATTTATGGGTTGAATTTAATTTAATCAAAAGTAAATAATGTAAATGAGAGGATATTATTTTGTTTGTCATAAAGTAAGTTTTTCAACTTTATTTTATAAAATAGTTTTTTGAAATAAATGATGATAGAAAATATGTATTGGACTAAAAAAAAGTGTTGTTTATTTATTTTTGTATTAAATCAATGCAACAAATTACATAAAGAATGACAGCCATAAGTTGTCTAGAAGGAGAAAATACATAACAAAAGATCAAGCAAACAATCATGTCGGACAAGGTCACCACTAACAAACTATCACAACACAATTTACAACAGCAGCATATAGCTGCAAGAAAAACACTTCAAACTCTAAATTTTAACATGTGTTGAAACTTTTTGGAACATATTACATCATTTTTGTGTAGTTGCAATATTTGTCATTTAATCTTGTCCAAATGAATGTTGATTTTCACGTTAACTTTGCAACATAGATATGATATAATGCAAACATATCTACTTTATAATCCTTCATTAAAATCACAAACATTCTTGTACAAGATAAAAATGACCAACACAAAACCAACTTGCATTGATTTACAATGTTATGAAATTTATCAAATCTTTGTTAAATTTAAAATATTAAATGTGTTGAAGAAAAATATTAAAACAAAAATAAACCCATCATATTATTTATTCAAAATCTTTCAAAAAATTTACAACTAAGCAAGGAGACATATGATTATAAATATTTTCATTTAGTATCTACCCTTTTGCAAGTTCTGAGTGATAACCCTAATGGAGGACTAATTAGCAACTATGGAAACCTTGGGAGGATTTGCACCTCTATTTTGTGAAAGTATAAGTGACCAACCCTTTGAATTTATGAGAAATATGAATATATATTTGCAACCTAGGTCATGAGTTGTAGAGGAAATATGTAGATTTGGAGTCATAGATATTTATCTTGACCTAGCCATCATTGTGATAAATTACTTGTGTAGATAATTCCCTTTTAGGATCTAAAAATATTGAGAAAGAAGAGAAAAAAAACTCCATGCACTAATGATCTATCGGTTTTTAGTGTTGAGATAAAAATGCACTCACAAAATCTATTGAAACAACGACCTAAAGATGACATGAGAGTTAAGGTTTAGATGTTTCAACAACCATAATAAATTAGGGCAAGTGCAAAGAGACACATCATGAAATCACACCCTCCAAGCTTGAATAACACACCAACCACCATTGGGATCTTTCCATGAAAACTTATCAATAAATTTCTCACTAGTCACATCCAAATCTGCTCATGAAATAGCCAAAAAAATTGTGAAATTTATAATGAAAATATATGGAAATGATGTGAAAATTTTCCCTCTAACAAATATATTGCATTAAATTTTCCATTATCATGGAACCATTTTAAATTGAATATATGTCTTTACTGAAAATAAGGAATTCTTGGAGCTTTTTGGTAGGTGCAAGAAAAAAGTGTGCAATTAAGGAAAAACCTAACTACTTGTTGCAAAGCATTATTGAAATTTCTCATATCATGTATTATTTTTTTCTCAAATCACCTCATTTAGTAAAAATATGATTATATTAGCTATTAGTACTTTCTTCTTATGTTGGGCCCTTTCCCAACATCCACATGGATTTTTAGCCCATTCTAGTGAGTTAGTGAAACTGGCGAAAAGCTATGTGAGACCATCAAATTTCATAGATTAAAGGAGCTCATACCAAAATCTATGGTCAAATTTTACGTTTCAAAGATGACTAGGAAGACATAGCATAATGAAATGCAGAATGGGGGAAGTGTAGAGGTGGAACTCAAAAAGGAAAAAAGCATCAGGATGTTGGGATCAGGAAATCATGATGACCCTATGGTAGGTACTTGGATAAGGAAAGGTTGGAATTTTGAATTTAAAAGGATTGTACAAAGGATAGGTGAAGTTGTAGGGTTGGAGAAAACAATTACATAGAATAAGGGTCAATTGGAAATCTGATTTTGAAATGCTTGGGAAATTTTGAAGCAAGAGTCAAAGTTCAAAGAAACATGTAATAGGGTACTATGAGATGGATGGTCCAAAAGACAAATACTTTTTGGGGGAAAAATGTTGACATCAATAGGTATGATCAATAAGGAAATTTGAAAATGGATGGCACCAGTGTTATTAAACAAAGATAACATCAAAAAATGTAGATTATCTCACAACTCCAATAGAAGGGTGATGCCGAAAATTATATTATGGTGACACTAGCATTGGGGGATTTGAGTTAGGTGGAAGGGAACTCATGTAGGATGAATTCTAGGACTTTAACATACAATTTTTTTTGAATTGGTAGAGGATTGAGAAGACAAGACTTGGATGGAAGTGGTATGCATGAGGATGGGCAAGTTTGAAGGCTTGGGGAAAAGGGGGGGACTTCTTTGAAGGAAAATTATTACGGGTTGGGGGTCACAAGTGCAAAGGAACAAATAACTTTTGATGACCAAGTTTGACAACTCATTGAAAAAAGAACTTTCTAACAAAAAGCTCAAACTTGTGATGGATGGAATGATATTATTGACAACCCTAAAGGTTGAAAAAACCAACACATAGAAATTATTTTACAAGGATATGAGTGGATTTTCAAGATTGGTAGGAAACATATAATACCACAAACACTACCAATAGCCCGAAATATTTGACATTTCACAAAGCAGAAAGAAATGACCTGTATAGCTTCAATACTTAGAAAAAAATTGAACATTTTGGGGATACTGAAGTGGGATGAACACATAGGGGACACCATAAAATAGACTTGATAAAAAAAATGACATAGGAAAACCCCATTTACACTTTCTAAAAATGGTTATCACTAATGGGTGAAATAGGGCTAAGACTTAGGAAAAAGAGAGGGACTTAAGAAAAAACTAATAGATTAGGATTAAGTCCAAACAATGTGAGCAATGAAACTTTCCTTTCCCTTTCCCCTTACCTTTATCTTTTTCTTGGACTAATGTACTAGAATTTTTGTTGTTATTTATCCTTTTATATTTTTTTGAAAGATTTTTTTCTTCTTGTCTAACTCAATATAGTTTTATTAGGAATATGATTCATCTATATTGAATTTATTTCCACTAAAATGTGTCACTTAAGATGTCAAAACAACCCATCTATGTATTTCATCAAGACCTCATTTTCTATGATGTTCTTCCCCATTGCACTCTTCTCCTTTTGAAATCACTAATCCTAAACACTTTCTAATTTCAATTATAAAATACTTCAATTACATAATACTAGATCTTCTTCATGGAAAATTGGATAAAATTTATTTTTCACTAGAAAACTTTGAAGTCTTATGAATTTGAAAATTTTGAAATCTTATGAAATTCAAAGGATAAGTCATAATTATAATGCTAAGTTAATGTGTGAACAAAAATTTGAGCCTTGAAAAGGATATTTTTTGATGAAGAGATTGTTTGTGAGGGATAAAGTAGACCTACACTTAATGAATCCATTGGTCAATCTTCTCAATGTTGATTTCTTCATCAAATGGCTATATGTATAGTTTTGCTTCAAATTTGAAGAAGCCACTACAATATGTTTCACCTTGCTTTGATTTGACCTTCTTTAGTTCCTTATATTCCTTTTGAACTTTTCCATTCTAAGAATATTATTCAAGAAAAAACATGATTCTCTTAAGTCTATCTATATTTACAACTAAGTTAGATATCATTGAAACATCATCTTCAAGTCCTTTGAAACATATTTCCCAATCTCACTCCTCTCTTGCCATTAACTTAGTTGCTCTAGGTAGCTCTCTCGTGTCAATTCTAATTTTTTAAGGGATCAAATTTATTGCGAATTGACTTTGGATGGATTAACTTATTCACAACTCTAGTTTATAATTTAAATGAAACTCTCATACCACATGCTCTATAAAAAAAAACAAAAAATCCATTTGATCACTAATTTATTGATATATCAATGTGAACCTTATCTAAACCTTCAAATTTTCTTCACTTTAATGAGGATAAAGTATAAAATCTCATAATATTTAATATGATGAAAATTCAATGGAAACATGAAAATAGATCATAAAATCTCAAGCCAACAAACACACATGACTATAACAAGATAACTTAGGGAAACCCTAAAGAGTAAAATATCTAGTAAGAGATCATTTTTATCCTCATCCCACCATCTCAATAAAACATATATAGATGTTTCATATATAATAATTCAAACTCATTCATGTACCTACAACTCAAAACCATATCTTGTTCCTCTTACAATAACATATGAACATATAAATGAAGGTTACATAAAGATCCAACCCTCATAACTTCATGTTTATATAATATATTCTACTCATATATCCTCCCAAGTGAAAAAATGGAATATAAATATCAAAGAGTTGATACAAGTTCTAAAGGCATTCAAATTCCACTCTCTATTATCTCAATCACATTTTCACTACTTTTACCAAACCAAAGTTTTCACATTCATTGTGGTGTTTATATTTTTGCTACATTATTTATGTTTTCACCAAAACACATTTGATGATTTCACATGTGAAAATGGCAAGTTTTCCATCCTTAACTCTCCACTTAGGATTGAAGTAGACTTCTTTTTTAGAGACTCCTACAATGCTCTAGATCACCTTAGATTCCCCCTTTAAATGTTTATATCATTGCTTACATGAGGACACAATGGTTTTACATCAATTAAATAATATTTCCAATAAATTAGACACCTTAACTCAAGTGGTTCCCTTTGACCTCGTTAATCCAACTTTGTTTGACTTGATATTCAAATCAAGTTCTTTCATGATACATTTTCATAACAATATTGAGCCTAAGACACCTATTGTAAAATTATTACAATGAAATATAGATAAATAAGAGTTAGTTAAAGATTACATTGTTGATATTTTTATTTTTAGTCACTAAAATGAGTTTCATATTATAGGAGGATTAGATTTATAGTTTATTTATTGATTTTTTTCCAAATATCAAAGGACATTATCTGGGAAGTCTTATCCTTATTTTTAATACTTATGCACTAGTGTATGAAAATGCGAGTGTGATTTATTGGAAGATCTATCTTTAAATAATTATTTTTCTTACAATCCTTCTCATACACATGTCACATCTCTTGTGTCAAACTTATAAAATGAGGGCAATGAGAATGCATCTATTAGTTCCCATAGTGAGAATGATCATAAACACATTAAGAAAAATATTTTAAGATCTAGATCACTCAATTAGAGGTGCCTCCACATGTTATATTAGAACAATTATTGTAACACAAGCTTCTCACTTGACGTCTTGTTAAAAAATTAGATATGTCTAAGCTTGTATCACACAAGGTTAATTATTTGTGTTCTTATCATCACATATATGGGCATCCTACTAATAGATGCATCAAACTCAAACATCAAATTCTATATCTTATTGACAAGGGAGTGATACAATTTGACATTAATCATGATCATACACATAATGGGGATACTCCAATAACATTAAACACTAAGCTTTTCACCAATAATGAGTATAGTATATTGCATGAGAAGACAATAAAGTAAGAGTCATGATTCGTAATGCTTCATTTTCTATACTTCCATTGCATTGATTCCAAATTAATATTATAATGATGCACAAACACAAACTACATTTATGGACCCCCCTCCACAAACACAAGAACAAGGGTTAAATAAAGGAAAAATATTGATTTCTCCTCTTTCAAACATCTTTACTAAGAGTACTCTTTCATATCATGATGAAAGATATCTACTCATGGGTGGTAACATGGAGAATAATTGTGATTATATTATTAGTTGAGACATGGAGCTTCTATGCTCTACCTATTTATATGCATACATGTTACTTTCTGCTAGATCCCCCACTTGGGGGTATATCCTTTATTGTATTTGGTAGATTTCTACTATGATGATGATACACTTACATGATTATGCATATGTTCCTAATGATTACAATTAGCATTCCTAATTACCTATTTCACTAACATGATATTTTCTTGTGGTGATTATATGATGTTTCATGATTTCCACACTCAAATATATTGTATTTTTGTGAACCCTATATTCTCATGTTAATAATGTTAACATCTTTTGTAACATGATTTATGATGATCATACTTTTTCCTAATGACTATCACATATAATATCTCAAACTTGTTGGTGCTTACAAATTCATTTATCTAGCATTTATGATTACTTTCACTTGCTCTATGGCCCTACTTGGGGGCAACATTAGGGGCACCCTACTTCCTATTATTCTATAATATTTCATGTGTGTGAATTAGTATATTTTTTATAGTGTAAGATGATGTTATCCATATCTCCTTATATAATTATTGTGCTTTTCAAGATTTACATGACATATACTTTATACTTTCCTCCAAATTAATTACATTCTTTACATGCAATTAATTGGAAAGGTGTATACAAGTGAACAATAACATTCATTTTTTGAATATGGTTGTAGTGGCTACACCATTTCATATGATACCACAAAATAAATTTTTAATGCCTATTGATGTTGTTGCCCCTAGATGTTATCCTAGTAGAATTTATCTCTCTTTTCTTTTTTCTTTTTTTATTATAGACAACATATTCTTACTTCAAATGCCTATTCGTAGTTAGGCATTGAATTCTTTTATATTTTTTATGTTTTTAAGATAGAATACTCATTATAAGGGAACTTGTACATTATTGACTTATCTAAATTTTAATCCATTTGAAAAGCTGCTTTGCTTTTGGAAAGGCAAGGCACGACTCATTCCGATTGCTTGGCAAAATAAAATTTTAACATGCAAGTAAAGAAGTACATTTGGGTAAAGAGACGCTATCAAAGATCCATATTGCTTATGCTTTGAATAAATGAATCGAATTAGGTAAAGATATTGCCAAATGCCACCAAAACTAGTGATATTCTACTTTGTTGGGTGTCAATAAAACCAAAATAAGAATCTTCTTGGTACTTGCGGGCAAAGGAATGTGTTTCAACTTTATGTAAATAATTTTTAAGGAGGTTAGAGGAATTGGAGGAATCATTAACAAAAGATTTGAATTATTTATCTTTCTTATCTAAAATAATAAGAAAATTAAATATACAATATATCTAATTAAAATTATTAAATTTTAAATGATTTAAATATTTTTTGTATGAGATAATGTACATGCAAAAGAAATATATAGTATGTTGTGATAACGATTGTAGTTAGTATGATTGTTTCTAAAAATAAGGGCATTAAATCATCATGTGTTCTATGTTTTCATTATTAAGATTGTAAATGTCTTTGTGCTCTTATTTGCCACATCCTCCTCCTCCTCCTCCATATTGAAGCATTCTCCATTACCACACCTAATTGCAATGTCATTCCTTCAACTAGATTGTCGTGTCTTTCTACTAAAGAGATTAAAGTACTATCTACAATTACTATTTAATCATATGCTCCATGAATATTATAAATTTGATTTATGAACACGACAATTAAACAAGTTACCAACACACATAAAGATTGATATAATAAAAAATGGGATCTATTCCCATTTGTTTATTATCCCAATCTTCCTTCCATGCATAATAACAAGATTTTTGAAGAAGGAAGGGGTCATTCTTGAGTGATCTCCCTATTGAGAATGAAAGTCTTCTAATGAAAATTATATATTCTACAAATATAAATAGAACATTGTAGATTGTGGTGATGGAATCAAAGACTTGCTGACAATTATAAATATCATAGATTAAGGAAGCAAATTTTAAATTGAATATTAGAGTTAAAGTCAATTTTAAAAGTAGGAACCCCTACACCCACCCCAACATTTTGTCTAAACGGTTAACCGGCCCTACCCCCAACCTTTTTCTTTAATTGGTAACCTCCCCTACCCCCCAACTTTTTTTCTTTACTCGAACCAATATAAACCCCCACCCATCCCCAAATTAAACATATCTAATAACTTTATAGTGGATTGACTTTTGGTAATATAAAGCATCACTGTGAACTAGACGTGACTACATAAATCTAATTAATTTATTTGATAAAATAATTATATTTCAAAAGTTAATATCTCAATTTTTTAGAACTGTAAACTTCTAATATTAGGTGTTTAGTTTTAATTATTTTTTTTGGAAGCGTACTCATAGAAATAATGAGAATGCTATTTTGAAGTGAAATTGATGAAGGTAAAACTTAACAAAGCAATTATAATCAATGACATTAGGGGACTTGGATTGAGCCCTTAGTCATCCGCTACATAAAAAGTGTGTTTCAAAGGGAACATAATGAACACCGAATGAATAAATTGAGCAAGTTTGAGGAATGAATGAAGGGTTGAGCAACCAAGACATGTTACATAATAGTTGCTTCTAATTGGTCAAATCAATCTAACTACTTTTTAAAATGAACAAGAACATTGAGATAATTTAGAAAAAATCTCCAAATATTTAGAATGAATCTCCTAAAAAGAGGTGGCCATAAAGTGAATTATTGTACATGAACTAATCTACATGAATTTAAGTTTTGTATAAGCTTGTTGCATGTGGTGTCCACTTTAAGTAATGAAGGTCATCTCAAATAAATGTAGCATTTTTTTCACACAAGAAATTTTGAATAGGAAAAAAATATTTAAATGTTAGATTTCAAATTATTTATTTTGTGATATAAATCAAACTTTGGAGACAAACACATATCAATCATTAAGTATTTATTCTATATATGACAACAAAAATATTATTATTTTTTAAAGTATTTTCTTTTTCACAAATATGGAAATTAGTTTTATTTTTAAATTTGATTTAATTTGATACCCTCCTCTATCAAATGGTATTGGTAAAGCTTAGTAAAATCTTAAGTAATAAGTAATAACTAGCATACCATAAATTTTAAGTATGGAGAACTAATAATATTCTTATAAAAATATATAATATTTATATGGTATGAGTTGATGTTTGATATAAAAGTAACATAATTAGATATTTATAATTTCTAATCGTATTTTTTTATTATTAAATTATACAATGATATTTTCTAATAATACTAACAATTGTCATATAATAATAAGTACTTGAATTTGTTATATACCTAAGGTTATGACATTATAATGTATTTAGGTGGATTAAGATGATGACATGTGGCACACATCCCTTAAGTTAGTTATATTGGATCATGTGGATAGCTTCTATAATTAATTATATCAAGTGATTAGACTACCTTCATTAGGATTACCCCTCCATTATATTATTAGGAGGAGGCCTATATAAAAGGGGTGATTATCATTGTAAGGAGGTGTGTGGAGTATGATATTGTATTTGAGATCTCTTGAAGATATAGCATGGAATGACTTCTTCCATAAGGAGTATTGTATGGTATTACCCTATCCCAAGGGTTTACTCTATTTTTACACATATTTGATATGAGGGAATCTTGACCCATGAACATCTCTTGTATGGGTTGTGATCTCTATTATAGATTATATTATTTCAATTATTAGAGGGTGTGGATCTTATCAAGTGCTATTAGAGCTACAATTTTGGAAAAGGTGGACAAAACCCTAGTTTTTGAAGATTCACCTATATTTAACAAATGGATGTGAGTTTTTTTACAATTTTTGTACTAGATTTGGAGGATCATATAAGGAGGCTAGAGTTCAATTTTTTGGTTTTTATCTTCAATATTTAGTGAGTTGTTTCAATTTTATTTAATTTTTTCATAAATTTGTTTTCTAGGCCACAAATCAAGGAATTTGTATGATATTTTTGCATTTATGAAAATTTAATCAAAACTAATTAGATTTCTATTAGTTTCATTTTTAAATTTTATGCCAACTATTCATCTAATCAAAGTTTGTTCAACTAAATTTAGTAGAATGGTAATCTATTTAAAGCATTTTTTCTTAAACCCTAGTTCCAATGGTAGTTCCTACTTTTGATGGAACTGGAGATGCATAAGATTTGTGGTAAAAATATAAAATATCTTATGGTAAAACTATATTATGAAAAAAATATGGGGTACTTTTAAAAGCTAAAGCTAACCAATTGTATGCACCATTGGATAATGATATTTCTTCTCTAGATGAACTAGAATGATATTTCTTAGATAGTTTCCAAAATAAGAAGAGGAAGAAGATGAGGAAGAAGAGAAAGAAGAAAAAGAAGATGGAGAAGGAGAAGATATAGAAGAAGAAAAGGAGGATACAAGTACATGAACTTTAGATCCAACGAAGGAAGATTCAACCTTTCAATTTTATGGATCATTCAAAAATAAAAGGCTATTGTCTCCATAAGCCCTATTAGCAAGTATAAACTCATAAACATGGAATTAGACAAGAAGCTACATGTACAAGCAAAGAACAAATCCAGGAAAGTCAAATATTGGGTACATATATATTCAAAATTTTAATGACTTAAACTCTATAGATAAACATGTTTTGAATTCAAAATTTCATGATTTACATATGGATGGGATGGATATTGTTCTTGGTTATCCTTGGTTAGAATATTTGGGAACAATAAACATCAATGTGAAAAAGAAGTTCAAGATTCTTCAGTATAGGAGGAAAAAAGTTACATTATAGGATATTACACATAATGAAGTCCAAAGGAAAGTCAAGGAAGATAAAGTTTAATAATATCATAAATATTGTACCAATGAATTAGATAAAAAACAAGAGGAACAAGATTTTGAGAAAAAATAGGAGAGAAGTAATTCTATTAAAAACCTAGTAAAACAATTAACAAGAAGTGGTGAAGAATCAGTGAAGGTTTAATGGTAGAAAAGGGTACAATATATAGGCATCCACATTATTGTGTGATGCAAGAATCACATAGGCATGATAATATAGGGAATCAATAATCCAACCATGATGAACCTACATAGAATCAAAGGAACAATTACAACAATAAATGGTATCATAGAAGTAATGGCTACTCGTGGAAGCAAATGAGGAGTTGCTATGATAAGGAATATAATCAAATGGGTGCAATAAAATATGACCCAATGATGGAATATAATTGTTATCAATGAGTCATGGGACAATGAGTTTGACTTGAAAACTACACGGTTGAATCCTGATAGCAATATCATAATTTGACACGGTGTGGAAAATACCTCCTACTAATCAATATAATTGTTATCAAGAAAAAACTACTGCAAGGATCAACTATGGATTGTTAGATAATTGTTCATGGCATTATATTTGTAATAACTTTTGACACTCATACTATTTGTCTTCTTCTCATGTTTTAGAGATGAAACATGTCAAGGAGGGATTACATGTTATATACCTAGGGATATGATATTATAATGTATTTATGTTGTTGGAGATACCAACATGTAGCAC
Source organism: Sequoiadendron giganteum (assembly GCA_007115665.2). Classification (NCBI taxonomy): domain Eukaryota; kingdom Viridiplantae; phylum Streptophyta; class Pinopsida; order Cupressales; family Cupressaceae; genus Sequoiadendron; species Sequoiadendron giganteum. The sequence goes on along the minus strand of CM021108.1, from coordinate 584,335,191 downwards.
ATATCTCTTGAGTTGGTTATACTAGGTCATGTGGACAACATGTGTGATTAATTATATCACATGATGAGTAGGCCTTCATTAGGATTACCCCTCCATTGTATTATCAAAAGGAGGTCTATATAAAGGAGGTGATTATCATTGTAATGAGGCGTGTTCATTACTATATTATATTTGGGATCTCTTAGAGATATTATGTGGAGTGGCTTCTTCTATAACAAGTATTGCATGGTGTTACCCTACCCCAAGGGTTTACTCTATTTTTCCATATATTGGATATTAGGACATCTTGGCTCATGAAAATATCTTGTATGAGGTGTGATCTCTATTATACATTACATTATTTTAATTATTAGTGGTGTGGATCTTATCAAAATTATTTTATATTATTTTGTTATGTTTATTGCTTGTTGTATAGATATTTACTATGGAAAAATTACAAAAACATAGAGAAAAATACACTCACTCATTTGATTGCAAAATCCGATGAAAGCTATATAATCAGATGTATCGTCGAGCACTTGTGCAAATTTTCATTTTTTTAAAATTTTATCCCCGACGTTCGTCGGAATTTTGACGAACCGTTTTTTTTGTCTACGTTTCGATGAAGATCTTTCGCTAAAATTTCGACGGACTGACAAATTTAAATTGTGGCAGGCATAAATAAAAATGAGCTCGACTATTTATTGCGATAGTGTTTTGCTGGATGGTTTTCTTGGGCAAAATCATAAGAAACTCAAGAAGATATCACCAGGTTGAGGGTAGTCATTGTCTTTTTCCATAATTCATTTGTGAAGTCATATTTGTACTTCCAGGTTTGAAAATCATATTTTAAAGCAACATCTCATTAGATTTCATTTTTAGTCTTGTGCATTTTTAGAATTTCATTTCCAGAATTTAGACCTGACTTCACAAATTATTTATAAGGGAATTGTTTATAACTGATGGAAATTTTTTGATGGATTTGGACAAAGATTATATTTGTAAGGTTTCAATTTCAACCCTAATGATCAATTTTCAATAGATTTGGGAGCCATAGCTAGATAATATCAAAGGCCTTGGTTGTTTTTTACTATAACCAAGTTTATCTTCTAGACACATAGCATAAAAAATCTCAGATAATACTGCCTTACAATACCATCAATCTATATTCTAACCCAATACTACTTATCAAATCCTTATATGAACATAGTCACCTATAACCTCACTCAAGCATTTTAATCAATTCCTTGAATTAAAGCCAAAATGAGAATTACACACACCATAATAGTGAGATGAATAGAATAACCTTTGATCATTTTATTCAAGATAATAATATATTCATACAATGGAGATACATGACCTTGAAATGAGTAATTTTTATTCAGATGCTAGTACTGTCTTGAAAATTAAGTACCCATGAAACTAAAACCTACAATAGAATGACACCAAACCTAAGAATAGTATCTTCACTATAATATCAGGCTCTTTACAAATTCGCTTTGCAACTTCAGTTAGACTCGACCTAAAGATATCTAACTTGCTAACCCGTATTTCTGATCCTGAAATCCTTCTTATAGGGAAATTGAAGGAGCAACAAGCATCAGGCCAGAAATACACCCATCACTGGTCACTTGGATCGCCTTATGACATTTCAAAAATTGGTTACAACAGCTGAGTCTCTGGAGAATATTCTTGTTAATCCCGTCCATTGGAGAATAACTGTTGCATTTGCCAAACTTCAAAAACTTGCACCAAAACTGCCACCAAGACATAGCCAAAATTTGTTATAACCATAACCACTGAGCTATTAACTGCTGGTTGTAGAATCTGTCCTATTCTTGTTCAGTTAAGTACTTTTCTACCCATCCTTGATATTCCTCATCTGTTGGCCAATTAAAATTTACCACCTCATTTACCTTGGCACTATAAGGTGTATACTTTACTGCTACTTAATTCACCTCCCTTTCAAAAGATTCCAAAAATGTGCTAGTGTTAATGATTTTATCCATACTGCTCATCAACATGTCATAATCTGAGTCATCACAAATCAATTTGATTTGTGCATTGATGATTTCATCTACCCTGTCCTGCCATTGCTGCAGTGATCTAACATTTCCTTGGGCATCTACAATATCTGGTAAAGATGTGTCACTCCAGTCATCAAAACTCTTTACCAACTCTTTAATCCTCTTGCTGAAATCATCAGGTAAGGCCTGGAAAACTTGCAGTGACTTCACAAAGTCTTGAGTAGACCTTAATTGTTGAGGCCTATTAACTGCATTTTGAGAATTTCATTTCCAAATTTTGTTGTGCAAGTTCAATATTCTGATTTTAGGAGTCTAACAGTTGGAAATCATAGTAAAATCAAAATTTAATAATTTCTGGAATTAGCATTTGAAAGTGTTTTTTGGGGTCATTAACTTCAGACTATCTTCTCTTTTGCAGGGGTGGTTGCATGCCGAATTTTTTTGGTGTAAAATATCATAATTATTATATTTTGTTATTTATGTATGATTAAAAATTATTGGAGTGTGAGTTTGATATTTTTTGAAGATCTAAATATTCATGCTTCGTAAAGAAAAATCATGTCAGACAATATTAGTCCAGACAGTTGCTAGATTGTGGGCTATATTGAAAAGAAAGGGTGATGGGAAATGTTATTGTTCTCGCAACAATTTCAAGGGCTTAAAGATGAGAATACTTTTAATCACAATAGCTAAGAAACATTGTAGGCAGCATGGTCACGTTGAAGGGGGGCATGATTATCGTCCATTGGTAAGTTGTTAACTATATGTGTTTATATTGATTGAATTTGTAAATGTTTATATTGTTTTAACATTTGATATATATATAAAATCATATGATCGTGATCATGGTTTATTTGTGTCTATCATTATTATAAAGGTGGGGTGCCCTAGGGCACACTTATCACGGCCCGAAGAATGTGGTTTTGCAAGTGGAGGAACATGGAGCTGTGAATATCGAAGATGAAGTTAATGATCCTATGTAAGAAGATGATCATGCACCAGAAAAGACAATTAAAGATGATGGTACAAATACGTTGATCCATGAAATATGTAGTGGCACATCTGATCATGTTGATCGAGATGACTTTGATGATGTTCATGATTTACCTGTACTTGAGAAGGCATACGAGGCCCTTTATGAAGGCTCCCAAACAACTCTTCTCTCTGCTGTATTGTTGTTGGTGAACTTGAAGGTTATGAATGGTTTATCCAACATAGCAATCTCACGGATGTTAAGGTATGTCATATATGTCATCTTTTTTCATCTATTTTAATTGTTGTTAGTTCATCACTAGTAAATAAAGGATGAAGTATGTACCATTAATATTCTTTATATTAAGAAATTATTTTTTGTTGTAGATTGATTGGTGAATTTTTGTTACCACCATCAAATATTTTACCTCGCTCATACTGAGATTTATCTGGCATTATGAAAGATATTGGAATGGAGTATCAAACAATAGATGCATGTCCCAATGATCATATTATATATCATAAACAACATGAATTTGCAACAGAATGCCCGAAATTTCATATCAGTAGATATCAAACAGATCAACTAACAAAAAAGTGTGTCGCAAGGTTCTTTGCTATATTCCCATTATTCCACGTATGCAACAATTATTTAGGTGTGAAATATTAGCGCAATTTATGGATTACCGTGCACGAAATAGAAGTGGAGATGAGATTCTTCGAATGCTTGCGGATGGTTCTACATTTTGGGACATGGAGGAAAAATGGCCACACTTTAAAGAAGAACCTCATAATCTTAGGCTTTCATTGGCAGCAAATGGTGTCAATCCATTTGGAGAGCTGAGATCTATTTACTCGGTGTGGCCTGTTTTTGTTATCAACAATAACATTCCTCCATGGATGTCAATAAAGAGGGAGCACATAATGTTGGCAATGATTGTTCTAGGTATTTGTTTACATCAATTTTCTTTAACGTAGTAGTATCTCATTTGTTTATTTGTTGCATAATGACTTATATGTTTTTTCATTTAATAGTCATGTACATGAATTTATATATATTGCAGTAAAATGGTTATAATAATTATGTAATGTTTATGTTCATTCAACTAGGTAAATACCAAGTTAAAGATATGAATGTATATATTGAGCCTTTTATCGATGAGTTACTAAAGTTATGGAATGGTGTGACTATGTATGATGTATCTAGACTAATAGGACAAAGACAATTTGAATTCCATACAATGCTTGTATGGACAATTCATGATGCCCCAGGGCTAACACATTTTTCTAGTATTTTATAATGTTCGACTGCATGACTTTAACGATATTTAGTTTTATGAAGTAGATATCATGCATGTTTTTTAAATAATCTATTCATTATATATAATTATAAAAATGACATATTTAATCCAATTATATATGATTTGCAGGTCTTCAAACAAAGGGAAAATTTGCATGTCCAATTTGTGGTCCAAAGATGAAATCTCGTCGTTCAACAAGTTTAAGAAAGTAGGTGTTTGATGAGTATAGGCACTTCCTCCACAGGGTAAAAGCACAAAGCTGTGTCACAAGGAAATGACCAATGCTGATCCAACTTTTAAACTTGAATCACTAAAAAGTAGCATATATGTTTTGAATTTTTAAATGATGTAAACTAGTAAAATATGTATTTTTTAGTATATTTTATGTTTGTATTTTTTATAAGAAATAGAAAAATATTTTAAATTAGTTTTTCATAAATTAACACTATAATTTAGTTGCTGATAAAATGTTGAAAAATGAAGTTGCACGGGACGTCAAACTTTTTATAGTAAATTTTAATTTTTTTCTTTCAATTTTTTTGTGTGTATTTATAACTTGAAACTTTAGTGCATGGATTTATTTTTTTCCAATTTTGATAAATAAATATTTGTATATAAATATTAAAATGTGCGTGAATAAAAAACAACTGTTTCCATTGGATGTCAACATTCATATTAAATATTTATCAAAAATGAAAAAAAAAATATGCCATCTTGAAATAGATTCTTTTATCTAACGCATCATATTTTTTTCAATTTTTTTAATAAGTTTTAGTATTTTTCCTTAGCATGGTAATCAACCTAATATTTTTTGTTGATAACCTAATTTTAGTATAAATAAAAATATGAATATAAATAATAATTAAACTATTAAAATTAATATATTTTTTGAAAACTACACTTATGGATCTACAAAAGGGTATTTTTACATTTTTTTTTAAATGTTATTTACATGAGGAGGAGTTATTAAAACTTCAAGTTTTTCAAATAGTTTTTTTTTTTGGTAAATTGGACTCAAAGTGGTGCTCCATATATTTTTTGCCACCAATTTTAGTTGAATAAATTGTGGAAGTATCTAACTTAGCTAGAATGAATCTTACTAGCTCATATGTTTGACCAAAATTGATTTTAAGTTAGAAATACTTAAATTCAGTTGTGTTGATATGTTGGCTGAAAATGTGACACAACTTTGTGCTTTTACCCCACATAAATCATAAGTATCAAACTACTGAAAAAAAAAATTTCAATGGGAAAGAAGAGACTACATAAAAACCACGAAGAATGACACCTCACCTATGGAAGTTGGAATATAATAGAATTAATCATCAAGGTTATACATCGGATAAAATTGTTTATCTATCATTTATGATATGTTTTGAATTTATATTTTTATATTGTGTTGTGTTTACTCATATTGTAATTGACAATGATTGTCGTTGTTAATTTGTTTAACTTATATGCTTCATGAAGGTCGTCAAGGAATTAATGGTCGGCTTCCACAGGGACTGAAAAGTTATCCTAGACAATTTAGTAGGTTTCCCTACTATGAGAAGCTACAAATTGTGCATTTGTTTGATACAATGCATATCAGAAAGAATATGACCGAAACATTATGGAAAATATTGGATGGAAGGCATGACAAAGAAAAAATTATTAAAATTTGTAGTGACATTTAGGAAGCCAATCATGCAATGAAAAATGTCATTCAATTAAATAGCGATGGCGACCAAATTGATATAAGTGCCCTTCCTTGGTTATTAACGGAGCAACAAAGCAATGCTATAAAACAAGTCATACGAAAAATTTGATTTCCCACAGGATTTGCTATGAACATAAATAATATCATAACAAAGAAAGGTGAATTTGGGTCAGGGATGAAAATGCATGATTGGCATACCTTAATTAAGGTAATTATTCTGGTATATTATATATATATATGTGTGTGTATACTGCATGTACTTTTCAGTGTATTATGTTTACTACTTTTGGAAAAATATTAATGAAAAGATCATTTTATAATTGTTGCAGTACGTTCTACCTCTATCTCTCCCAGACAACTTCGACAACAATGTCAAGCAAGTTATATATGATCTTAGAAAATACATGAGGTAAGTAGCGATATTTGTTCAATTCGTTGTATATTTTTGTTAAATCTCGTTAATATATTTGTGCCTTGAATCACTTGTAGATGGCTGTCATCTAAAGCAATCCATAAAGAAGACATAAATTATTGGAAGAGAAAAATTCCTCGTCTAATGTGTGAAATGCAAAAGTGTCTACCTTTGAAATTTTTCAATGCACAAGAACACTACCTCATACACCAAGTTGAAGAGATTGAATTGTGTGGACCTGTACACACAAAGTCAATGTGAATGGTTGAGAGGCACTTGAAAATTTTGAAGGCTTTGGTTAGACAAATAGCACATCCTGAGGGTTCTATGGTGGAGGGATACATGGTATACCAGACCATAGTTTACATTACTGAATATCTTCCTAAGTTTGCAGCAAAGATCCATGTAGATCGCATTTAGGATCCCAACTCCATTAACAAATTCAAAGGGGAGTACTTGATGGGGAAAGGTAGATTGAGGAAAGTGACAAGTAATTATAAGATGGTCATGGAGATTAATTAGAATATATTTTACATTTGGTTTTTATGTATATTGTACTTATTTAATTATTAATCTTCAATATTCATCAATTATAAATTAAGGTTGTATACCGTATAATTAACTAATTATATGTCGTTTGTGAATTTCAATTTTTTTTGATACATTTGGTCGAGAGTGGGATGCAATACATTTGTATGTCGCAAACAATCTTGATTGGATGACGGTATGGATTGAACGATGTCAACAATCTGGTAGCGCATTAACATGGGAAGGTGTGGCTTCATTGGTTAAAGAAGCTCATCGTAATGGAGATTCCAATGTTACACCAAGGAAAATTTATTTAGCATATGGTTTAAGAGATAAAAAGGTATGTATAAATATATTAATCACCCATATTATTTAATTATTTTCAATTATATTGATGTATATATATGTTGAGATTTTTCTCTTTGCATACATTCGGCCAAGAATAAATATTGCAATAAGTTTTACATGTTTGACATATTGCAGGTGAAACACCACAAGGCTATGTGGTGCAATGGCCGTAAATTTTGAATCAAAAAGTTGGATGACATGAAGAAAACTTGTGATTCTGGGATAACTATAGTCTTCCAGGTGACTAATGGTTCATCTAGAAGCGACATACATCCAGAAGTCTCAGAAAATCAATACTATGGGATTTTGGATGATATACTTGAGTGTGACTTTAAGTCCTTCAAATTAGTTCTGTTTTTTGTCCTATGGTACATGCTACGATTGAATGAAAATGATCTTGAGAGAAATGTTATTGAACATGATAATGGATTTACCATGGTTAATACAAGGTATTTTGAGCGAGCTAGAAATGAGCCCTATGTTCTTCCAAGCCAATGTGAGCAGTTATTTTACTCAGAGGTTTCAGGTAAAGTGGGTTGGTCATATGTTGTTAGACATGATCCAAGAGGAAGGCCGGTAAAGTATAATGTGGTGGAAGAAGAAGATACTGAAGAAATAGAAGATGATTAGGATCAACAGTTAGTTGATGATGTGCCTAACGAAGATGTCGAAGAGGAGGAACTAGATCATGATGATGTAGGAGTTAATGTTCATGAAGATGATATCCGTGTGGATGATGACATTATCGAAACTGATATCAATGACGATGATGATGATATGACCAATCCTTACAATGTTGAATCTGGATCGGATGATATAGACAAAGAGTTGGATGAAGAAGAAGATCAATGACATTGAAATGTATGAGTTATGTGATTGTATTATCTATTTGATATTAATTTCTTGATAGAATTATATTTGACTTATGTGGTTACATAATTAATTTATGATGTTTTTAATTTTAATTATATTTGAATTATATTAGAATATGTTCAGTTAACAGATGTAAAAAATAAAATGGATAAACCAAAAGATGAAAGCGTAAGACCACTGCCTTGTTGGGTGTATGGAGTCTAATGAAGATCTATAAAAGTGTAATCTATGATGGCAATAATTTAAATTGTTTGGCACATAGATGTAGTTTATAATTTGTATAAATGTGCAAGTAAATGACTGATAAACTCTACTTGAGATAGAATGACAATCCTAGTTATGTGATTCTTTTTATTGATTTAATTAATACTCTTCAGTTACTGTGATTGACTAGAAGGGTTTAATCTTTACTTGAAAGAACCAAATAATCACATCACATAAATATAGCAAATGTGTATCGGTAAACTAAATATATATATATGCTTCATATATCAATTTAAACAACAGAAAAGCATCAAAATGGAGACAACCAAATAATTGTATAATTCCACAAACAACTGATACCAAAATTAAGCCACAAGTTCAGACATCTTCATTAACTTCATCAAAATTCATACATGCATCTGAGTCTTTTAAAGGAAAGTTTCATTGCAAACTATCTACTGTATCTTTCTCCTATCCGCCTATATTTGTTTTACATTATGAAACATATATAAATATATCAAAATTCTAAAAGGGCGCGTCCTTTGAGAAATGTCTTTTGCTTAACAACAATAAAAAACTAGAAATTATGCTCTATTAAGCCATAAATAGATTTTTGACAGATAATCTCGGTAAGCTGGCCGCTTGTGTGTATCAACATCCTCCAGTGCATTCCTTATGGCTATCTCCATTTCAAACATCTTCTCATTTTGTTCACATGCCCTGTCTATTATTAAATCATTTCCTGTGGTTGTCTCCAGAATTGTTTGCATCATCATCTGGCATTCCTTCATCCATCCTGTGGTAATAAACACTGTTTTACTCCTCTTCGGTTAAGTACTTATCCACCCATCTCTGATACTCTTCATCTGTTGGCTAGCCAAAATTCACGACCTCATTCACCTTAGTATTCTAAGGTGTGTACTTCACTGCAACCTAATTGGCTTCCCTTTCAAAAAACTCTAAGAATGTGTTGGTGTTAATTATCTTATCCATACTATTTACCAGCAAATCATAGTTTGAATCATCACAAATCAATTTGATTTGTGCATTGATAACTTCTTCTGCCCCATCCTGCCACTGTTGCAATGTCTTAACATTTCCTTGTGCATCAATAATTTCTAGCAAAAATGTATCATTCTAGTCATCAAAGCTCTTTATCAGCTCCCTAATTCTTCTACTCAAATCATCAGGTAGGGCCTGGAATCCATTCAATGATTTTACAAAGATTTGAGTAGGCTTCAATGACTGGGGCATGTTGTCCACATCAAACCTAGAATTTTTGTACATAATATCCAGATCGTTGGCCCTAGGGATCCATTTCTCAACCAAAGACAAAACTATTTCCCGATCCCTATTGATATTTTTTATTCCATCCAAGAATAAAGAATACAAAGAATGTACAGATGTTAATTTACCATGAACCTTTTCATTAAGATGCCTCAAAACTGTGTCAACCACCTCACTTTGTTTGGAAATTGTATCATCCTCACTTGCCTTTAAGGCAACCTGCAATTCTGTGATTCTATTCAACATTTGCTTCTTGGTGGGATCCATAGGATATTCAACTTCTTTTTCAACTGGCCCTAGTGTAGGATTGAGAGCAGGTGCCTGGATGGGGAACCCTAGAGTTGAACAATTGGAGTAGTATGGGGGACCGATCTTGCAATAGAAGGTAATGCTCTGATACCAGGAGCACTGGAGGATCCTCCCACCTGCCCATATTTCAACCTATCTACTTCATATTGCAGCTCAACACTTCTTTGTTGCATCCTACTATATTCTGCAATTATCATATTGTATTTCTCCATCAGACTCTTCTTTTCAACCTCTTCTCTCTCAGCTGTCTTTTGGGCCAATTTGACCACATTTACTGTCAGGCTTGTAGTTTCTGTTGTTGAAGTTTTAAAATCTCTCTTGATGATTAGCCCTCCCCTTAGGTGTGGGCTAATATCAGTTACATTTGGATTTCTACCTTGGGGTGCCAATGCCCATATGGCCAAAGTTTCATACTCCTCACTGAAGGCAGATTCCTGCAGAGCTGCCTTAACCTCTTCATTGTTTTGTATAGGGTGCTTGGACTGTAAGATAGCATTGAATGCAACTGCATCAGCTATGTCCCATTCAGGAAAAAGTAAGACACTAGCCTGAGTCACAAGTCTTCTTCCCTCCCCAGGAGTGATGCCTTTGAATTCTTCCATTAATTCGGCCTTGACCTCATCATCATTCTCCTTCTCAGACCTATTAGATCTTGATTCTCTCCTACTCTTGCATTTGTTCTGGTACTCTTCTAGTTTCATCCTCCAAACTAGTTGCAAGAATACATAAGTCTTTACAAATGCATCATCATCCAAGAATGCCTTGTAGACCTCCATCCTGGCATCTTGTACACATTGCCCCTTTACATCCATGTTAGAAAGCACCAATTGTGTAAATCTAGGAGGGGAAGGGATACCAACTTGCATGTCTTGATCAGTCACAATTATCTCATCCATCAGAGTTTCTTGTGTTTCCTCAACTCTCTACCTCTTAGGGCTTGGCTTTGATGGTAACACTGCAAGATCACCTCTTGGTGGTGAATCTAGATCCACAATCCTTATCCCTACAGGTGCTCTGATCCTTGGACCCAGCTGTGATGATGCTTACATGACTTGTTTTCCCTTCTTATCCCCTTCATCCTCATCACTGCTCACATTCCTCTTTCTCTTGTATAGAGGCCTGTCAACTGGTGGCTGATAAGCTGACCTTGTTTCTTCAAGCCTCACATCCGGTCTTTCTATACCAAAATCTAATTACAAACTGACCCTCTTGGTCATCAAGGTGCCCATGATATTTTTGAAATTAGCCATTAAGAAGTCTATTCTCTTGTGAAATGGAGTGAACTCCATTAATGGATCATATTTTGGATCCATTTTATGTATTATAGCCAACAAATTTTCATATGCAATCCATTGTTCTTTATTCAACTCCTACCTATTCAAATCAAACTCATTTCTAATTAGGTCCTCAAGAAAGTTGAATTCATGTGCAAATTTTCCACCTTTAATTCATTGTCTGAACAAAACAAAAAATCCCTCAGGGTCATGCTGTCTCCTAGGACCATTCCTCAAATTGAAGTCATCAAAAAACCTTCCGAAGTGGACCCATCCTCCCTTGGAACAGACAAAATCAGAAACAATAGTGTAGCCAGGGAACAAAGTCCATTTTTCTTTCTTTGTTAGGTTGTCCTCATGAATACAACCTAGTTGCCACATTACTTCGGCAAACCCCATCCTTGATGGTACATTAAAGGGTAAGATATGAGGGGTCCCTGGAAACCATACACCCTCAGGACAGTGCTTACAGGGTATAAGATGATATCACCCCAATTGTGACACACTTTTAAATTAAGCTTCCTCACCTTCGGTCGAAGGAAGTCATGCAAATCTTCAGGGACTCTTGGCACATTTACAACCAACCGAGCCCTAAGTCTTGAGGCAAATCAATTATCAAACTGCACAAAGCTGACACCTCCCCTATTGTAAGACAAATATACACTCCACACCTGTACTGGTAACCTTTCTCCATTCACTGCCTGCCTCAACTCTATTTTTCATGAAAAGAAAATAACATTCTTGTACATGAACATATGCATCAACAGGGAGTACTAGAAAAAAAGAGTGCCAGTATTCCCCACATGCAGCTTCATCAAACCCTCATGCATCTTCTCTGACAGGAATGATGCAAAGTCATATACCACAGAGAAGTTGGGATGCTGAATCTGGGCTCCCATAAACATGTACGCAACTGACATCACAGTATTATGGCTAAACCCTAAAATTTGGCACAATGAATAAAATGTTGCCAAGAAGTGACTGGTAAAATAACTCAGCCTGAAAGGCTCCTGGTCATTTAGGCTGATAAGAATTGTTGAATTGCCCGCCCTGGCCAGGTGAAGAGGAAGCAACTTCAATTTGAAAAGAGGCTTTAACCTTTTGTACTCCTCCTTCATCTCCTCAAAATCTATTTGGACTAAGAAAGGGCTATACTCAATCAAATAAAAAATATGCCGAATCTCATCTGCATTTAGGCTTAGCAGAATTCCACCATCATTATCCCTTATGACCTTTGTCACAGGATCATACCGTGCTACCACTGCTCTGAGCAAGTCAACATCAGGGAACACATTTTGGCACTGTTAGTTTCCCCATGTCATATCTCCAGGCATTAGAGAGGGGGTGAGGTAAGTTTCACTATCCATACCATAGCCTAAACATATCAAGACTAGTCATAGGAATCCTGGCATCCGTAATGTTATAATTTTTGCACAGTAGACCTTCGCCTAGGGTCTTTCCATTCATTAAAACCAAACCATTCTTCTTGTCATTTTTTGACAATGGGAGTTGATCTAGGAAGTCATCATACAAATTCCTCTTTAAATAATCAACATGGCCAGAGTGCTGCTTCGGTGGTGCTATCTTAAACTAAGGCTTCTTTTCAAAAATCAAATCCTCAAAGAAACTAGGGGTACCCAGAACACAAAAATACAACACAACTGTGCAATTCCAATAATTCAAACGAACCAGTAACCCTACAACAATAATTAACAAAACCCCTTGACCAGCACAATAGAACCCTTTGCAAAGACATGGTCAAATTAACCCAACAGTTTAGAAAATAACTCGTCGGATTTTGCGCCTTGCAGAGAACCAAACTTCATGGTGATCGCTCGAAAAACTTTATCTCTGGCTCTGAACTGCTTGGAAAATACTTGAATGCTTTTGTGATGAAAATAGAAAAAGAGAAGATACTTTATGTCAATTGAATTGAGGTAGTAGACATCTCATCCGCCATTAAAGCTCATTTGCATGCCGCCCCAATGACTCCAATCACATTTGATGCGAATTTAAACTTCAGCCATCAATCTTTTATTTTTGTCAGATCATTGAATAACCATCTTCAAAAGGGCTGATGAAATATCCATGTCAGCATCGAGGGCCCACCACAGAAGTAGCGCCAAAGGAATACATGTGGTGCTCGCCCGTGATATCATGATCACTAAACATCCTGCATCTTTGGATCATGTAATGGCAGGTAACCATTGATTCCTACCATCGACGATCGTGTTCACTCATAGTAGTCAGTAGCACCAAACATAACCATCGAGCAACTTTTTACCAAGATTATAACATCACCATCGATCTTGAGCACGTGCATCTCGCAGCTATTTTAGTAACCCACTTTATAATGTATTTAAGTCCGACATAAATATTAAACGCTTTATTAATCCTTTTTCGGCATCGGCAGCTTGGGACACGTGGCGCTCGCCTGTGATATCACAATCACCAAAAAACCAGCGGTGATGTCATCACGAGATCGCGGGGAGCGGTCAGGATTAATTGTAGGAAGATCGACGGTCATTAAAAACACAACAGTCAGCAGCACCAAACATAACCGTCGAGCAACTTTTTACCAAGATTATAATATCACCGTCGATCTCGAGCACGTGCATCTCGCAGCTGTTTTAGTAACCCACTTTATAAAGTATTTAAGTCCAACACAAATATTAAATGCTTTATTAATCCCTTTTCGGCATCGGTAGCTTGGGACACGTGGCGCTCACTCATGATATCGCAATCACCAAACAACCAACAGAGATGTCATTGCGAGATCACGAGGAGCAGTCAAGATCAATTGTAGGAAGTTTGACTGTCATTAAAAACACATCAGTTAGCAGCACCAAACATAACCGTCAAGCAACTTTTTACCAAGATTATAACATCACCGTCGATCTCGAGCATGTGCATCTCACAGCTATTTTAGTAACCCACTTTATAATGTATTTAAGTCTGACACAAATATTAAACGTTTTATTAATCCCTTTTCGGTATTGACAGCTTGGGAGACATGGCGCTCGCCCGTGATATTGCAATCGCCAAACAACTAGTGGTGATGTCATCGCGAGATCGCAGGGAGCATTTAGGATCAATCGTAGGAAGATCGACGGTCATTAAAAACACCCCCTGCAAAATAAAACAACTATTAAAAAGTCAAGCGAAATAACCTTTTTGCATGTGTAGATTGTGCGGCCGTTGGATGAAGTGATTTCAATCTAGACCATTGCTCGCAGACGTCGCAAGGTTTCTGCTAATGTCACAAATATGGTGCGAGGCGTGCGAGATTCTGCCATCTGTCACATTTGATGTTGGGGACTAGTTTTGCTCGCTGATTGATGATGAAGGCTGATGCCGACAACTGTTTTTGTACTGACGCATCGTGGTCGTTCCTCGCTGGCCTCGCGCAATTAAAACTGCAGTTTCAATAATGCTGCGAGGTGTGCTTGGTGACGCGTGGATCCGATGCTGTGCGTTGATAACAAAGGTGTGGCCCATTTTCGTGCTTATGTGGTGCCTGGTAGGTGAATATCCTGTCCGTTTGGTGACTAGAGGAAGAACGTGGCATTTTCAAACTATTTTAACTAAATCTGAGTCGTTCTTCTGACCAACATTGTGATTGATCAACGATTCGTATTTAAAAATAAACTAGTATTGTACAATAGCCATTTTATCTCGTGCGAGTGAATAGTAATGGCCGAGTTCGACTCTACCTGCATAATTAAAAGCTAAAATTTGTGAATTACTATTTCCGTTATGTATCTCTACATTAAGGAAGAATTGCTTGGTATCGAGTGAAGCAAGCTGTGGTTACGATTTCTCAATTTCGCTACCTTGGATGTTCTGCAATTGAAACTGTAAGTAGCACGTACGCCAGTTCTTGTAAATTCAAAAGATTTTATGGTTGCTTGCTGGGCAATTCATGATTGTTTCCTATTTCTATTCTTGAAGAATTGATTGAATAGATTCGCTTTTAGAGCTTGTCTAGATAATTGCTAGGGTTTTTTGAATATTGAAGAATTTTCTGTTAAGGCTAAAGGAGAAAATTGTAATTATTTGCTATCTGAAAAATAAGCAAACCCTAGTTCGAATTATCATTAGTCTAGTATAAATGGCACCCAAGGCCTGAAGTTCTGGTTCTGAAACCACTACCAGGTCTTTATCCCAAAATATTTTTGATTTGTTACAACCCTCTACTAGCAAGAAGCAGGAGGGAAAGGTTTTTTTCTATGGGCCTCGAATCTTGGAAGGATTGACAGAAAAACAATGTGTAATTCAGGATTTCGAGTTACCATACACAGGGTGGTAGTTGTTCTCTAATTGGTTTGGGAACAGGAATTTGTCGATTCCTTTGTGTAACCCCTAGAGGTTAGACCTGGGTAAATTGGTGGTTCCTAATGTTTATATGGATGCAAATCTTTTAAAAGACATTGTTGCTAGATATGACCCTGTGGCCCGAATTGTCAGAACACATGTTGGTGTGCAGATGATTAAGATAACCAAAGAAGAAATTGCAAATATTTTCAAATTGCACGAATGGAGTCAGGATATGCTTCTTGTCGACTTGGAGGTTTTCAAACAAGAATATAGAAATACTAGGGGTTTGTTCAAAACATCCTTGTTAATACCTCATTTGGCAGTCTCAGAAAGAGGAAAAAATCAGAAGAAGGTAGTAATTGGTAGGAATGAGCCTGAACCTTTTCCTGTGGAATATTTCTCCAATTATTTTAAAAAGTCTGTTTGTGCTTTATGTCAAGTTCTGGGAGTCAACTTAAAGAAAACTTTATGTACCGATATTATGTATATGATAGTAAATCTCCAGCACCCAAGTTTTAATGTAATATATGATTTTCCCACTTATTTGGCAGAGAAGATGCACACGGGTCTGGTAGCCCTAAAAGAGGGGAAGATACGGGTTGGATTTAGATGGTATTACTTGTTAATCCACATGTTTATGTAGAGGGGTTAGGCTGTGTTCAAAAAAGATATGGAATTAAAGAAGGAAGGAAACATTGAAATGCCTGTCTAATATTGGACTAGGATTCTTGACATGCATGATCATAAGTTTGATTATGTAACTTTCCATAATGTCTTTGGATCTAAATTAAGGGAGGCTCTGGTTCGTGACCCCCCAAGGATCCGAAAAGAAATTCATGACTTCTTGAGGCCGATGGAGAGAAGACTTGAATTGAACATAATGCACAATTGGGGAGACATTATCCCCTATCGTAATACCACAGTTTTTAGGGTTTTTGGCACTAATGTCAATCCAAAGGTTCAGCCAAGGGAGGTGCCCATTAGAATTGAATTTTTGGAAATCATGAGGCAGTTGGGGAGTGCTCAGGAACTACACTTGCCAGCTGAACAAAAGAAAGGTTCTTTCTTCCCTCAATATACAGCATTTGCCGATTTTGTTATGGCAAAGGGAGGATGGAAGGAGTTGCATCAATTACTTGGGCCTTACAGGCTAAGGACTGTGCACCCCAGGAATCATGATCCTGAGGGTTTTATCTCTCAAATGAAGGCAAAACATCGGATAGGAGCTTTTGTCCACAACTTCTACTTTCCTGAGGACATCATCAGGAATATTTTTAATTTGGAATTACAGGATGATAGAAAGGCACTATACATCGCCTACTCTAAAATGGTAAAAAATAAGCAGGAAAAAATACCTGGTTTCAATCCCATACCTAATGCTAAAGATGAGTTTAGCAGGGCAATATATGCTATTGATAATTTTGAGAGCTTGGTTGGGGTTTTGAAAGATGAAAGGGTTGTGGAAGAAAGGGGAAAATCACAAACCATCGAGGAGTACCCTGAGGTAAAGGAAGAGGAGAGGCCTACTTATCAGCCCCAAAAGAAGATAAGGGTTTTTTCTAGAAGAAAAGGAAGTAGGGTTGAAGATGTTGCTAAAAATATTGCACCATCTTCATCAAGTCAGTCAGTACCAAATGTTTTTGATTTGGATTCTGCTCCAAGTTTTTCAGAACAGGCTTGCCCACCATCACCAAAGAGGTAGAGGGTTGAAAGGGTAAATATTGTTGATTGTGATGGTGATGAGATGATGAGATTATTGTCACTCTGGATGAAATGCATCCTGAGATTCCATTGGACCTAGTTGACATTGCAACAGGTTCAGGTATAGTTTCTTTGAGGTTAGGAAAAGATGAAATCAAAGGAATAACAAGCAATGATGATTTGAGAATAGAAGCCTGTAGAGAGTTCATGATGGATGACTCTTTTATTCAAATTGGTGCTTTTAAAGATTTTATGTGGAGAGCACATACTACATTATATACTAAGAAGGTGGCACATGAGAGAAGTCTGCATCCAAAGCTCCTAGAGAAGGTAATTCAAGCTAAGGTCAGGGAACAGATGAGAGAAAAATTCAAAGCAATAACACTAGTGCAGGGCCGGGAAGGAGTATTGCTACTCCCTGAATGGGATATCATTGATGTTGTGGTGTTTGACACAATAAGAAGGGCTAATAAGCCACTTCTTGCTACTAAAGAGGAGGCTACATTGGCACTCAAGGGATCGGCCTTTAGTGAGGAATGGGATGCATTGGCAATCTGGTCCCTATCCACTGGCTCTAAAAAGCAAATTGTTGTAGATTCTTCTTGTTGATGGTGAAAATGACATAAACAACGTTAAAACAAAATATTTCTACTCTATTTCTCCTGAAAAAGAAAGACAACATATAGTAGCCTAACTCCCAAGGTCCTGGTAGTTGGTTCTCAACTGTCTGGTGTCACTCAATCGGTTCATGCAACTGTAATGTTCAAGGGGCCTGTGCTGGTGAAAAAAGATTCAAGCAATGACTCACTTTATCAAACTATTTTTGTAAATAAAGGGGGTTTCAAACAAAAGAAAAAGATAGATCAAAGGGTAAACCAGTAAATATGAATAAAATTTATCTAGCATCCGAACATATACCTTCAACAATGAATGTTTTCTAATAGATCACAAAACCAAAGCATGACACAATTTACAGAATAAACTATACCATTGCATGCATCTAAGGTGCTTAATTTAATACCACTATTCGCATATCACAACTATTTCCAAGATTTCAAAAGAACAAACATCCATTCATTGCCAAGGTCATAGATCATCAGATTTTTAATAACTTCAATTCAATGATAATCTAACAAGATAATCCTTAAATCTGGTTTCTTCTAATGAATTTCATCACATAGGAAACTAGCATGCTTCAACACAATCACTGGCATTCAGATAGATTATAACTTATCAGCCTTATCAAATAAAGTTCCATTCTAACACCATATTGCGTAAAACTTATAATTTTATTAACTATAAAGTATCTAGTAACAATGTATCTCAGTAATCACTACAAAATTCTATCTCCTAATATTAGGTAAGCCAATTCTATTCTCAATTAGCTAACCCTTACAATATGATACCCAAAGGGTATTTATAGATATACAAAACTCAAACTCCACTTCTATTTTAAGTCATCCACCCTTTTAGGAACAAAGACTTTCTTGGAAACTCAGATCAATTTGATCTTGAGTTCTTACATTAGATATTCAGTTAAACTGGAGAAATAGAAAATAGAAGAGAAACATGCCATGCACCTCAAAACTGTCAGTGCTGCATGCAACATGCAAGGAAGAAGAAAGTCATGCATGTAGGAGATCTATGCATGTGAAGCTGGGTTTGCAATGAACTCATCATAACTGGCGAAGACTTGCTGTAATATATCTATTTCTGGCCCATCAACCCAGCTATCCTCAAACTTAATTCACTCCAACTCTTCTACAACAAACCCTGTCATACCTTTTATCTTTGTCAACTCCCTTCTAGCAGCTTTTATTTCTTCTTTGACATCCATTAGTCGATCTATCATCAGATCTTCTCCGTCATCTCCTTTCTGCACGAGTCCTCTAAATCTTTCATCCCATTTCTCTTTGATCTAACTTAAAGGCATGCCTTCCTTGGTTAGTACATTGACATCCACTATGATAGCAATAACCGCCTCCAGCTCCTCAAACTGCTCAGTCAGATTATTAACAACATCTTGAACCTCATTCCTATGTTTACACAAGAAATATGTTCTGAATCAGAGTATACGAGAGGTCTTCTCCACAAAATTCTTATTGTCCTCCTCAAGTATTGACTGTTCAAGAAGAGTAGTCAAAGGCAATGTACTAACCTTCTCTAATTTTTGACTATACTCTTTATACTCCTCTTCCTGTTTCTCCGTTGCTTCAATATATAGATGCATTTCTCTTATCAACTCTTCAGTGCCTTTGTAAACTTCAAAACCCTCAACCAAAACTTCACCTACTTCTCGATTCAACTTGTCTATCTATCTGTCTACCATCTCCGCTTTGCCTCTTACCTACACCAAATCATCTACCTCCTTTTTGCTTAACAAAATTGTAGTCTCAATGGTCGTTACCTGTTGTAATCTCAGAGAGGAGACACTTTTCAAAAATGAATGTAATTGATCCAACTGAGCTTTAAGCTCATCCTTCTTCTGTTTATCTTTTATCATTCTTGACTTGGTTGTTGAAGCCACCACATCAATTAGGTTCATCTATTGATTCCTAGTGGGCCTTCCCAAGTTGACAGTACTCAACTGATAATCTGTTAGCTGCATGTCCCCAACCTCCTTTTTTGTCAATGGTATGGCACACTCAACAACAATCTCTCCCTTGTCTGTGAGTCTAGTGGAGTGTAGAATTTTGGCCTTCTTTTTAGGCCTCTCTTGTTCAATCTCCTTCATCATATCCTCCCAATTGAGAGGTTGTGAAGGTGTTACTGCCCTCTTCTGTAGGTCTAGTTTTAACCAAGTGGGAGCACATGGAGCAGAAGTCATCATAGTGGAAGAAGAAGCAATGGTAGTAGAAGGTGGCTGCACATTCACTTGGGGTTGAGAGTCAACCCTAGGTTCCTCTTGCTGTTCTTGCACCACATGCATTCACACAAGCCTTTCAGCCTCTTCCCTATCTTTCTATTCTTGTATCTTCTCTTCTTCTTCTTCTTCCTTCTTCAACCTTTCTTCCTCCAGTCGATCTCTCTCCAACTTTTCCCTTTCCAATCTTTTCTCTTCTAATATATCCCTCTCCATTCTTTCCTTTTCCATTTTTTCCTTATCTAATTTTTCCTTCTTTAGAGCTTCTTTTTCCAGTTTCTCTTTCTCTAAAGCCTCTATCCTTTCTTTCTCTAGTCTTTCTGCCTCTAAATCCTTAAGATTTTCTACCTTTTCTTCTTCTTCTCATTGCTTCCTAACTAGCTCTTTGGCCTCTCTTTTCTTTCTTAATTGTTCTGCTTCTTCTTCTTTTTGGTGAGCTTATTCTGCAAGTTTCAACTTAGCAACCAAGATTTATTTCTCCCTCCGATTTCTTGCCTTCTCCTCTTCAAGGTCATGAATCTTTTGTATTAGTTCCAACTTTTCATTCTCTTCTTTAACCTTGAGTTCATGTTCTTGTTGCCTTTTCTGTCTCTCTACTTCGTCAACTGCTGCCCTTGCATCAGAATCCTTTTTCACCTCTTCAAACAATGCCCATTGACCTATTTGTGTCAAAACCTACTCAGTATCCTCCTCTAGAGGCATATTTTCTTGCATATATTTTTCTGACTCAGTCTTATCTGAATCTATTCCAACATCATGAATTTCCTTCTCCACCTCTTTTCCCTTTGTAGTTTCAGCTATATTATGAAGAGCTCCCTTTTGAATTTCTTTACTCCACTTCTTTTCAAGTGGAACTTGTGCGGATGATTCACCTAATGTAGGTGTTGAAACAGTCGATCCCTTTTGAATATCTCCTTCTTGTGTTTCCTCTTCATCATCTACCACCTCAAGTTCTATCTCTTCGATGTCTGGAGGAAAGAACTCCAAAGGCTCTTTAGGAGGTGTCTTCCTTTTGATCCTTTTGTATCCCTTACCCTTCTTAGGGGCTGGTCCTTGAGGAGTCTTGGTTCTTATAAATAACCATTGCACACTCCTATCCAATATTGTCCTTCCAATCCGCTTAATATCAATGGTTTCCTCACTGTCCCAGTCAATTGGATCCAGACTCTTGGTGCCAATGTTCAATGCTTCATAGGATGGATCTAATACAATTCCATCATCAACCAATGTGTCAGGAATATTATCTTTAACACCAAGCTCTGACATGAGTGAGATAGATAATCTTTCATAATTATTCTTTCTTAGATCATACTCATCCTGTCGATCACTCCAAAAATCTTCTAATAAATTAAAATTCCTGTCAAACACGGAAGGCAACAAGGCATACATCTTACCCTTTGGGTCAAAATACTTACGAGCTGTGTATAAACCCAATTTCAACTGTATCAGCTCATTGCAAACAACCTTTGCTCCTACCAGATGCTGACAACCATACTCACCCAACTTCATGGGAAACTTGTGACATCTGGTCTTATGCTTTAAACCAAACCAAGCATTGACTCCAAGAGCTTGATATACAAATTCCATCAACACTATTATGTTATTGCGACACCTTGGAAGGAGATGTGGATGGCCTTCAAAACTAGCTAACCTGAAATATGTGAATTTGGGGTACTGAATGTACCAACATCCCCATTTAGCAATGAATGTCATGGCTTCTTGACTCAACCTGTACCCTGCATCTCCATTCAATTGGTTGATGACTACATATATGAATGCATCATTGACTCTTATGAACTGAGTCTCAGCAACTTGAAGAGACAACTGGTTATAGTGCTCCCACACTTTCTTCTGTCCATCCAAGACTTCCATTATGCCCACTCTATTCGAACCTAGGAAAATACCCAACCTTGCCACTGCATATACAATATAAGAAGTCATAAAGAAACAGTGTTTCTGATGTTAGTTAGCTGATTATGGATAGCATTGGATACGATCATAGGCCAATCAAACTACTGGAATCCATTTAAGATTGTCTTGATGAAAGGAAACATCCACTCCCTGAACTGAAATGTATCTCTTTTTCCAAAAACTCTAGACAACATCATGATTAAATCTGACACCTCCTTATAGAAATCTGCCCTCTTTGGCTAGTCTGCAAGCTTGCTTAAAGATTTCTTTTTTGTCTTCAACCACCTCTTGTTCAAATGAGATTTATTGGATTCTTTGTACTGGTTGTACTTCTCTAAGGCTTCTGCCTCATCCAACTGCACCAAGTTCTTAGGATTCGGGACATTGAATATACTTTGCAATGCTTGAGGAGTAAGATCAATAATCACATTGTTTTGGGAATCCATGCACTGTCTGGTAGCAAGATTGTAGGCACTGGCTACTGTTAAGATCAAATCTGGGCATTGGATTGACAAAGGAAACAATGTGATATGAGCCAAACCAGACTCAACAATCCTCTTCATTCTAGGTGTCGCATCACTAAACGGTGTAACAAGCTCTTCATGACATCATGAACCACATGATATAGGTTCCCATAATTGACTATTCAGGTACTCAGAATGCCATTCATCTTCTCATCTCAAAACAGCCACGCTAATGCACAAGTGACCACAGACAAGGTCAGCTAATAGATCTGCAACAACACATAAGCAATCACATGGATATAGACAGTCCACTCCCGAGTTATCTCACTGTCATCAATGGGTAGCTAATCCACCAACCACACAACTCGGAGAACCACTTCAACAACTGCAAATCTATCATCACACTGGAAAATTACAAAACTAGGATCTCAAAGAGAATGGCCATGTAGACAACCATGACTCAAACACTAGATCAAAAACCAGATCTGATTTGCCAAAAATACATCCACAACACTAGCACCATAGTCCAACCAACCATTAAGCACACACCACAGGAATGTTGGATGAGAAAAACACATACCAACACTCCCATGTAGAGAAGACATCACACCTCCTCAAAGACATGTCGAGCTACAACTATCTCATCCAGTCTCACCCCAAAAGCTAGGATCTGGAAAATAGCAGACAGCAGCTCCATAGAACGCAAGTTTTCTTTGACCATGTAAAACTTGCAAAACCACAGTGTTTATAAAACACCCATGCATCTCCATCTTCATTGCTCATCTGAACGAGTCAGGAGTCTACACACTACCATCATGGTTAACCAAAACAATGAAAGAACATGAAAATGCAACATAAACTTTTTAGGAAAGTCTACACAAAACCTTCAGAGCCAAAGACATGGATCTGAAACCATGTAAGTGCAAGAAATAGGCACACAGGAACAATAGGTCCATTTCAGATCAGTTCCAACACCACAGTCATGCACAAGCAAACGAGAGAGGCAGGTTATCCAGAAGTTGCAGACCACCAAGGTCACTTCATAGCCTCCATGCAATCAGAGCACCAGAGAAACTGCCTTCAGTGCTATGTCAAAAACACCCAGCACAAGCACAACTCTCCATAGCTGATCAACAACACAAGAAAGTCCATACCACTAGGGAGCCTCTCACATAGATGCCCAGTATGAACATGACGCTTTGCTGCCACTCAACCATGAACACATCTCACGCCCTTTGCATAAGGAACTTTTCTGCGAGCTAGGAGCTTCAGACCATGTTGCCACAACATGACAAACTCCAGTCATCTCCAATGTCTTTTAAACTATGTGTTGAATCAATGAAGCACACACTTCCACTCATCGAAGGATCAATCACCAATCGATTTCTCTAGACTTCCTCAAGCTTGCCAAGCTAAGAGATCATCATAGGAGAAAACCCAGAACTTTAGCAACCAGGAGAAGACTTTGATACCACTGGTTGGTATCATCAAGCCTCGACCTCCTTCAAACATGCTCTGATACCACTTGTTGGTATTATGAGCAACAAGCTACTGACTCTGATACCACTTGTTGGGGATAAGGATTCAGTTCTGTCATCAAGATAGGCATCTAAGACAGCAGTTCCTTAGTGATTTTAATTCAAAATCACTCCAAAGACACACACTACTATACCATAAAGCGGAAGCAGGCACAGAGTAACCCCCATTGATCCTCTGAAAGAAGTAAATGCAAAACAATAATAGATTCAACATAAATAGATAGCCATGAAAGAAAAATATGATGACACACAAATATACATGGGGAAAACCCTTTTGTGTAAAAAACCCCACACTCCAAAAGATCGAGCCATTGTATTATTCAGCAATAGAAAATAGTTACAATACAATCTCAGGCTCATAGCCTATATAGGAGTCACATCTTATTCATCTAGAGAATGGCAGGCAACACAAAACCAGAACCTTCAC
>CM021108.1:583934172-584310657 GCA_007115665.2 Sequoiadendron giganteum | reverse complement strand
CGCCATGGCTGACCACTGGCGGTCTTACTGTGTCCATTGTGGTCAGTCACTTGACTGACCGTAGTACAGCGGTAACTACCAGCCAGGCCGCTGGTGGTCTTATCGTGGCCACCACTGTGAGTGAACTCACCGACTCCGGTGGTGGCGGTAATCGCTAGGACCACCACAGGCGGTCTCATCGTGCTACTGTGGTGAGTTGACCCACTACCTACGATATGGTGGTAACCACCAAAGCCAGATGGAAAGACCGTTACCATGGCCACCGTGGTGAGGAAGGAGGCCGCGCGCGGTAACGAGGTAACCGCCAAACCCTTCACCGCTGTACCACCAGAGCAAAATGAAAGACCACCACGGTATGGCGGTAAATGCCATAAACATGAAGGAAAAGCCAAGGCCGAAGGAGAAACATGCCAGAAAGCTAAGGCAAACATCCCAACAGAATTTGGCTCACATCTGCTTGTTGTGGGATGAATTGATGGGTTGATATAGGATTGACATGGAAAGAGGTGGGATAAGGTGATGTGGAATTGTTATGGAAGGATGTGGGATAAGGTGATATGGAATTGTTTTGATAGGTGGATGGATTAGATTGATATAGAATGGAGGGAGATGCCACATATGAGTAGAGGATGATGTGCTTGTTGGGTTTGAAAAGTGGCTATGAGATATTGGGCTTGCGCTATGATATGTTGCATTCGAGGTGATTGGCTTGTTTGAAGTTTTTGGATCATGCCGTGGATTCCTTGAATGATTTGTTGGTTTAAAGGTGATTGGATTTTTTGAGCTTTGTGAAGTATGTGAATGAGCTCTTATGCTAGGTATTCTAATGTTGGCATGGTGTTACTTTTGGAAAATATTTGATTAAGATTACAATGATGATTTAAAATGATGTGATTGCTTGAATGACTAGGATGATTTGGCTTGGAAATATTGGATGATGTGGAAAATGTTTATTGGAAGTTTGACTTGGGCAATATCAACACAAGATCTCACATGTAAATTCATGAAAACACACCAAACACAATGATAAATTTTTCTTTCAAGATTAAATGATATTATTAAGCAAACACTTGAATACACACAACCAACCTAATGTTAGTCAAGTGGGTATGGCCAATTAGATCCTAAGCTAGGATGCACAAGGTTGACTAGGGATGATTTGAAAGAAAAATCCTACCACACACCTAGGAGAAAGGGTAACCCACCCTTTACCTTCACTTCCCAAAGATATAAAGTTCTTTGGGGCTTAGCCAAGAGTGAAAATATTTCAACTCCCAAAGGAGGGTGTCTTTTGATTCACCTTTCGATTGAGGTTGTCCCTTGGAGTGGTGTGTCTCCAAGCAGGCATCTTAAGAAGGGTATGACAAAATCAAACCAAGTGAGGTGTTTTTGATCTCCAATATCACCTTGTTGTGCAAGGAGAGAGCATACACACACGCACTTGATTCACACTCGTAGTTGTTAATTGACCATTAGAAATGAAATGTGTGTAAACAGTTCAAGCACTTGTTCTTTTTAACCCCAAGTCAAGATGTGTGATTGAAGAAAATGGTTCATTTTAACCTAATTTCAATTATGTGATAGCAAACAAGATTGATTTTAGACCCCAAAATCCAAATGTGTGATCAAACAAGTTGTTCTTTTTAAGCCCCAAATTGAAGTGTGTTGACAAGCAATGATTAGAGATGAAAGATGGAATGTGTGCACCTAGCCTTTCTTTAGCTCCAAATTTTTTTCCACTTGATCCAATTTGTCTTTGAAGTGTTTATTTTTTTGCACATTCACTAAACCAACAACAAAGCCAAATCCCTAACAAGATAATTGATCACTAATATTAGAGGGTTAGCTAGTCAAGACCAATCTGATTTTTGGAAATGTTTTTGGTATCAAAAATAAAAACACAGAGAACAGATCCTTACTAAAATTTCAAGAGCTTTCCAAAAATGTAAAGAAACCCAATTTTTTTTATATTAATAGGGTTAGGATTAGACATACCTTTATTGACAATGGTTTAGGGATTAACATTTGTAGTGTGAATCTTTTGGATAAAATTGGAGCAAACACAAATTTAATTCAACCTACTAATTTTTCAATCAAAGGTTTCGATAATATGGAAATACAACCATTGGGTGTGATAACGTTACCTATTACAATTGGTAAGGTTGTGTTGTAAACTCCCATCCATGTCATGCCCCATGATATTTCATATAATCTTCTCTTGGCTAGACCATGGATTCATGAGATGTTCATGGAGTGCCTTCAATGCTTCATTTTTCAATGAAGTACATATACAACAATAAGGTTTACACAATAAAAGTTGATCCTAAATCTGAATAGTGTTTACAAACTGAAATAGGAACAAAGGATCCTCTTAGAACGTTGACACAACTATAAAAGGAGAACCTTTACGAGTTGAGGATAAAGATGAGATCCTTCCATCCATGAAAAATTTGTTAGCTGATTAGAGCATTTATATAGCATACTCGATGGATGACATTTGGTATTTGAGACAGTTTAATACTAGGGTCTCTTTGCCTTATCGAATCGAATCCCTTTAGTATTAACCTTGTGTTTTTATTATCTTTCATGTGTCTTCTTCATGTTTACATTGTGTTGACATTGTGTTTATTTTTATTTCTTAATCATCTTTATGTTTCATCATGTTGTGTGTTTTCATCGTGTATGCTTCATATTTTTCCAACATGTATGTTTGTGTATGTTGTCTTGTTGCATATAATACATGCATGTGTGTTCCTTTGTGCTTATGTTGATTTTCCATGGGATCTTGGATCTTGGGGGCTTGCACGCTCCCCCTAGATCCTTTTTCATCCTATCTCTTCAATATTTGGACAATCTAACCCCTCTTGACATATTTTTCTACTTTAGTGTGAGTCTGAGCATAAGTTCATACTCTCACTAAAGTGGGGGCTAAATGTAGTGTAAAAAATTGTCACCCTTAACAATTTCACACTACATTTTGGCCCCCCTAAATTATTGAGCCTAATTGACCCCATAATGTCCCAAAATTATGTATTTTGGAGCTCATTTATACCATTTTTCAATAAACTACAAGCATTGAACAAATGCAACCAATCATTAATTTTCCCCCAACATTCAATGTCCTAGAAGTTTGGGACAGGACCCATATGCCCTTGGGTGCATGGGCCCCCCTTCTTATCCAAGACCCAATTTTGGGCATGTTGTTGTTGGTATTTTAACATTAAAAATTCAAATTTCAAGTGTTGGATTTTGGGATCTAATTTTTGGGAAATTGGATAAATGCCTAGTCATTTCACCATTTGAAATCTAAGTGAAAGAATCTAGTAAGAGGTGAACATTAAGAGAATTCAAGATAAATTCAAGAACATAATTTTAGAGATTTATTATAGCAATTCGAGATCCAAACATCATATCAAATTCTATGTGTGCTCATGTTATCATTGTTTTGTGAAGTCTAACCCTTCTTGTAGGTCTCCAAAGCATTCAAGCAATTCAAGCAAGCAAGATCCAAGACATCGAGGTGATGTGCATGACTTCCTTCCTTCAAGGAATCCATTTAACGGTGGTGAGTTACAACACTTTGTGATTTCATCATTCCTTCCTTTCAATTATCCACTTATCATCAACATTGCCATTGTGGAAGTGGAAACACTTACACGAGGTTTGATGGAGCCAAGCCCCTAAAACGGCCCAACATTTCCTCTGTTTTTGAATATGAAAATCTCAAATTAAAGAGGATTGATTGAAGTGAGAAGAATTTTTTTTATTGTTGTATTTGAAGCCCTACATCTTGTCAACCCACGAAAACTCATCTGTAGAATTATCCGACAACATTCTGACAACTTTGCAAGCGAAAACATGAGGCCAATATCTGCCACTAAAGGACTTGAAAAGTTGAACAAGACCCCCTATCAGGGACTCAGATGCCCATTGGTGACTATGTCCTTCTACAGTGGCTGAAACAAGCTTCTAGAGGCAGGTACATATCACTCCACACTTTTTAGATTCACCTGCAAACTACTATTTCAGTCTATCAATTATCGGGATCTTGCAATTTACATACTAGGGGGCATAGTCTAATTAGGTTAATCATTCCAAATCATTTCCAATCCATTTCCATCCTCAATTAGATGTAGATCCAAGTTTGATTGGATCACCTTCACGATTGAAATTCAATCTAATCACCTTGTTGATCTACATCTTAATGTAACTTGTAAAAAGGTCCCTTGCATCCTAGGTTCTTTGCATTTAGGACCTAGGACCCCTTTTTCTGTGTTTCATAAACTAAACCAAGATAATTATTCCTATGGTATGGTTAGAGCACTTGTAGATGCTTGATATGAGCATAGAAGACATGCCCACTGAAGAAGAACTATACCTTGTTGGTTTGCTTCCTCATGGGGTGATTTAATGCATACCCGATCCTACTAAGTTGATACCATAGGCTATTACAATAACACTTCCTAGTTCCTCTCTAGGATCTCATCCTTATGGCCATTAGAGTTCATTCCTGAGGAGAGTATCTATCATTATCCATCATGTGATGTTGGTTGAGTGATTCTTATATTTTGTGTATGTCATGTGTATGCACTACATTCGGTGTGTGTGTAAGCCTTACTCTCATGTTCCTTGTTTGAGTGTCCTTATGGCTTGTGTGGCTATCTCCTAACACAATGGGGTGGACCTAAGGGTATCACATGGTTTGGTGGTGTAGAACGACCATTGGGTACTAGAGGATCTTAGAAAGAGCTCTAGGATGTTGAGAAATATTTTAAAGGCATCTCAATTTATTTATTTCATTATTTATCTATCTTGTAAAAATATTTTTTGAAGGACATCAAGTCCTTCCTTGAAGTTATAATTTTACTGGAACCTCACAAGTGGAGTGCTTGTAAACCAACCACATAAGTGGTATTAGTACTATAAGTTTTTTACATGATTTGGTGTTGGAGTCGAACAACATGTTGTTTTGTATGCTCTTTTATCTTGCTGTGATGCTAGATAAAATTAATTTAGATCACATTTCAATTTTAGTTTTAAATGAATCCAAGGTTTATAAAACATGTATTTTAGATCTTAGGAGCACTAGTTTCCTCTTGCATCTCTTGGTGTGCTTGGATGTGAGGAACCACATTGTTGAGGGGTTATTTTAGGTTTTCCTTGTGGCCTTGGAATTAATGGGAGTTGTATGACACATTTCCCTTCATCTCTTGTTCCCTTGGTCATGGTTTAGAGTCTCTTAATTTCTCCCTAATCCTTGGGAGTTATCTCCTTCAAGTGCAAGTGAACTCAATACTAGGCATCTAGAGTCACTTGGGTTCCCTGATTGTTTTTATCATTTCAAATTCTATTTTGTATTGTAATTATTTTCTTGCGGTTCCTGAGCATTGTGATAATCTTGGAGGTTTGAGAATGGGTTGTGGTTTTCTTGTTGGCCAATATTCTAGTGCAAGAATAGGACCACACTACTAGTAAATGACAACACATTCTTGGGACTCTAGCACCAAAAAGAGACTATAGTACTAAACCTAGACACCTTCATAGTTGTAGGACACTAGTGAAATCATGCTAGTGTCCCACCTAGGTGCAAGTGTCCTCTAAGTGCAGTGTAGTCCTTTGGCATGTTACAGTCCCTTATTTCATTAAGGTCTTCCAAGAATTTTTATGGAAACTCTATATACGAATGTGGTTACTCTTGGCCTAGTGAGACTTCCTATGTTTTCTCTTTGTTGAAAAGTGTTATACTTGGGTATGTATGACTCCTTTTGCATTTGGAAGCATGCCATTGCTTGGAAGAGACCTACTATCATTATAGCCAGTGGAGGTGATGGCATCTTCAAATTTTGCAAATTTGAAGTGCTCATGTTGAAAAAGTTGATTTGCAAACTCAGAAGTGCCCCTGAAGTATCTGTCTAAGTGACCTACTTTGGAGGGTCATAATTCAAAGCCAGATGATTTTCATGCCAAACCCCTTGGTGGACATATTCAATTGACATATGTGAACATGTATGTTAGTTTTCAACCCCCTATGATGAGTCTTAATAGGGTTTTGAAGAGAAAAGTTGGAGGGTTTTGGGGCTGTTTTGTTGTTTGCATATTCTCAGTCCTACGAAGTGGCCTTGTATTCAGGCTAATATTTCACAACTAGATGATCGTCATGACGAACAGATTGATTTTTTGCATTCCCCTCACATTCATATGCTCCCTGGTTCGGTTTCAGAGTCACAAGATCATATTTTGACATTTGAATATTTTAAGGTGGTCAAGTTTGACCCTTAATATCTAGAGAAGAATGTGGATTAAAGTAAATCCCTCTTGCACACATACTCAATGGACTTAAATGACCTAGTGTTTCCAATGGTAGCATCACAAGATGTGATTTGATATTTTTTCAAGGAGGTGACTTAGTCAGCCCTAATTGGTTTTGAAAAGGTGCAATTGCAGAAAATTTTGACTGGGCCAGTTTGAATATTAATATCTTGTACCTCACGATGAATTCTTCCAAGTCTTTTGTTAAAATGAGTTCTTGGGTCAAATTTCTACATGTCTGTACAATTTTGTGCCTCTATGATAAGTTATGATGGGTTAATTAATGTGTTGTTGACTGCGACAGGGCCAAAATTGGTGTCCTAAAAAATTTCAAATTTTGAAATTCTAAGGGCAACCCATTTCATTTTTTGGTCTAAAACATATACAACTCCATTTTCATAAATAAAGAAGGTCATATGATGCATTATTTTAATGCATTTTGGGTGTGGCAAACACGTCTAGGGGTCAGTTTACAAAGGAGGTCCTGGAAATATTTCGACAACGCAAGTTCTGATGAAATGGGTTTTCTCTAAATAATTGATTATGGTTACATGCAAAAAATCTCGGCTCCAGGGGTCACCGTTTGTGCACAATGAAATTTATTTATTTGGCCTACAAGCGTAATTGAAATTTGCAATTTCTCTAATGTTTCAAATATTTTAAATATTTTAAATGTTGTGCAAATGTGCAAAATGCAGTTAGGGAAAAAAAAGAATACATTTCCAAATGTTTTCTATCAAAGCAAGTTTAATTCTTGTTTTTGATTGGTCTAGACACAACTTTCACGGCTTTCACTTCAGAGATGCGTTTTGATTTGTCTTTCCCATTTTGTATTAACAATCAGTGATGGATGTGTTCTCTCATCGCCTATCATGGATTTGAGGGCTCTTTCCCTTTGCAAATCCGTGATAGAGAGATGCTCTTAGCTTCTCATCGCTCATCGTGGATTTCAAGTATAGTTTTCATTTTAAATGAGCGATGGAGCGATATCACCATTTGGGGGCAGATTTTGATGGTTTTTATGTTTGCATCAAAGATTTGACACCTTTTGATCTTCATGAGGGTTCCTCTAAGGCATTTTGGGTAGATTCAGGCGTGTATTGTGCAAAGAGGAATGCTAATCACTTTTTCGCTTT
This sequence comes from Sequoiadendron giganteum, assembly GCA_007115665.2. Taxonomy (NCBI): domain Eukaryota; kingdom Viridiplantae; phylum Streptophyta; class Pinopsida; order Cupressales; family Cupressaceae; genus Sequoiadendron; species Sequoiadendron giganteum. The sequence continues at coordinate 584,303,212 of CM021108.1, read as the reverse complement.
CCAACACATTTTGGGGGGTGTTTTGCAGCTCAAAAATACTGTTCAAAGTTTTATTTTCATCTCGTGACCATTCCTAATGCTTGGGCAGAAATTTTAAACATGTTTATGATGAATTGTGGGTGCCTGCAACCATAAAAACGCCCACAGTTGCCAAAAAACGACCTGCACATTTTTCCTCAGTCTAATAACAATGAGCGATGGTGCACTCCCCAATGTTGCTCATCACTAATTTCTTATCATTTCATCTGGCTGTATGTGCTCTCTTCATCGCTAATTGCTAATAAATATATTCATTCTCTTTTTGTATCCGAGATGTGCGATGAGTGCTAGCAAAGTTTGAGTGAATGAGATGGTGGGGCCCGTGGATAAGTGCTTGCTCGAAGAAATTTCAATCTTGTTTTAATGCCGAGGTAAATATTTTTGTAAGCCCAAGCGAATTAAAATGTGGAGGTAAGTAAAAAATTATGCACCGGTAACATTTTTGTTGCCCAATATAAAAATTAAATCCTCCACAAATGAAGTTAAAAAAATTTATTGTTGGGAGGTGAAATAAAGTATTTCAATGAAATACAAGGGTGGATAGATAACTTAAGATATTCACCAAATATAGAGCATAGGCTTTATATGGCTGGAGAAATAGTCAAAAAAATAAGAGGCCTAGGTAATAAAATGTTTTAAAAAGTCTTCAATTTTAAAATGGCGCACGAATTTTTATTGCAAAATAAATGTAAAGTGCATGGGTAATAAATTTGTATTGTTCGAGTGAAATAAATCAAAGCCTTTACAAATGAAGTTATAAGCTTTATTTGTTATGTAGTGAAATAAAGCATTTCAGGGAGAGTGTTTAAAGTGAAATAAAGGGCTTTGTATTGCTAGGTGAGAAGAAGGTAAATGAACAGGTGAAAGGGGTTTTTTACAACAAATTGATGAAGGAGAATGAAAGATCTCCACAGAGGGTTTCAATTCTAATCTTCTACAACCAAAATATTCTTCCAGTTGCAAGGCTAGGCAGGGCATATGAGGAATGATGAGTCTTCTCGATGAAGAATATTTTTCTATTGTAAATGAATGATGAAGCGGGAATGCAAGTGCAGATGAATTCTAGGGCTTCTTGTTCTTCTGTATCTTTTCTCTTCTTCTCATTGGTACAGGTTCTAATTTTTTGGATTAGGAAGTAAGGTAGAATAGTGTTGATTCTGAGTTATGAATAGAGTATATAAATTATAATAGTTGGGTTTTATGAGAAAATGTTAGCCAATTTGTACATAAATATATTAATGTCATGAAGTTGTCTCCATATTTGTATGCTTTTAATTATATGAATTCAATATATCAAGGGTGTTTTGAATTTGTCATCACAACTTTCCTGTGATTGTGTTGTTTGGCCATGGTTCTCTTTCAAGTAAAGAGTTAAATTACTTTGATCAGATAACTGCAATTTTGAGTACACGAGTGGGATTGCTTAGTAGAACTTTATGATAATATATGTGGGTTTGTTAATGTAAGGAATTAATATATTTTAAAATCCATTCGTTGAACTTAGTTTGCTGATAGGATCTCTGTTGCAGTTTTATATTTGACTCCATGGCCCATGATTAGGCACTGATCTATCACAAAGCCTGGGGCATTTTCAGAAACAATTCACATCATTTTAAATCTTAATGAATCTTTGCTTTGTTGTTTAATTTATTCTATGTTCTTTGTATCTTCATAAAGTTTGAAAGAGTATAGAGGCTAAATTTGAGAGAATTACATCTATTAACCCTCTATGTGTTTGAGATGAAGATATCTAAGTTATGTGTTCTCAACAATGTTCAATGCAAATGGGATTATGCTTGAACCAGGTAGAATTTACAATACCCATCACTCATATACCTGAGTGTTGGAAGACTAAAATCACTGAGAGGTGGGGGGGTGAATCAGTGATTTATAAAAGTCACAAACTTTTTACAAATCCAATTATTTAATTGACTTTTAAATCAAAACACCAAATGATAGTTCATAGAACAAATTTGACTTGTGCATGAACAGTATTGTGTTTTCATGAACCATGAATTAAACATATAACATCAACAGAGGTTGAACTTAACACTTTCACATGTATCAGAGCTCACATTAAATCAAAACCTTTTATGCATGAAATTTGACATAAACATTGGCAGATATGAAAGACTGATAATTAACAACCATTCAATACATTTGATGACACATTAAAATCAGACAGATAAGAAAAATCACACACATAAAAACATCACATAACATAGAATATGTCCTGAGTGTAAAACCCTCTTGGGGAATAAAAATCACTCAAAAAATGATGCCTCACTGGCTTAAACTCAAAAACTCACTATTTACAATGTCTCATTGGCAAAATTCAGAGCACCCACTCTAGGAGCACCAACCCCTTACAACCTTTGGGAGCACCAACCCCTGTACAAAAACTTAGAACAATAATATACCAGAGGGTTACTCTATTTCATTCAATTCATGTATTACTTTCATTCTAATACATTTAATATCTTAAAGATTCATTCTGGAATCTATAAAATATTGAAGATATCAGTAATACAAACTGTTTTGCATTATGTTTGAAAAACTTCAATCACACAATTCTATTTTCACATCCCGCATAATAACTTTGTTAAAAGCATCAACATCAAAATAGTGATCAACCGTTGTTTATATAAGTATACAAAAATTTACATATGTTTCCATTTGTCTTTCATCAAGACTTTCAGATATAACTTTTAAAACTGATTGCAATAATTATTTCTTCAAGATACCTGTATACAATGATAGGTAGGCTACGCATTGCTACGTTTGACAACAAAATATTTATAAAAACATATTATCTCTTTACCCATTGTCAGAAATAAACCAAAACCCAAAAAAACCACTCAAGGGTTTCGAAGAAATAGGCGTCATTAACCTCTAAATCTATAAAACCATTTCCTACTATGGATCAAGAGAATATCTTGTCGAAGATTCTTAAATCCCACCTAATTTATTTTCCTCTAAGAACACAAACGAAATTCTACAACAAAAATTCATTTTGTGCATATCATCAAGTGCATGGTCATTCTACCAACGAATGCTAGGCCTTAAGTAATAAAATACAAAATCTTAAGGATTGTGGTGCTCTCCCAATTTTTGATGCACTAAGTCCTCTAATCAATAATGATTTACATCCTATCATGTTTCTCATCACTATGTGGCATTTTTAGCTTTATGTGTTTTTCTCATTGCCATTCATGGTGGTACAATCTTAAGTGCAACCATAATTTTTATGGAAGCAACATGATGGGCATTGGTGTAGTTTTCCTTCCCTCTACGCTTGGGGGAAAAGGATAACTTGTTTTGGGGAGGCACGCATTCTTTTCAAGGATCCACCCTTCCCCTCTTTCTTCTTAAAATACCAACATAGAAAATATGTTGACATTTTAAAGGGGGGGCATATAGTCCCACGCTCATTGTTTGCATAGGAAATGGTCACTTCTTAGTGATGATAGCATACATATCCTAGGAAGTGTGAGCTTTCCAATCAAAGTGTGGCCTTCTTGATCTATGTTAGTGTCTCCTTTGTGGTGATATTGGGCTTGATATCCCTCAAGAATGTGACCTTTATTGGAATATTACATTCCCCTTGGTGGTAATACTATGGATAGTATTCCCTAAGGTGTAAATTTCATTTTTCCCGACTTGTCCTCTCTTGGTGGTGATATCATGTGTGATATTCCCTAAGGTGTGACCTTTCATGTATTGGGAAAATCCCCTTTGTTATTTTTATAAATCATCTCTTGTGGTGGTGTTGATATAACATCCCTTGATTTTTTAGCATTATCCTATTATAGTTTGTGCACCCCCTCAGGTGAGTGGCATTTTTGCTCCACTTTGTTCATGGGCTCATTGAACTTAGTGTGGCATTGACATAGGATTTTGACCATTTTGTAGCACCTTATCAGAGTTATCAAGGATTATAATTCTTGGTGTGGTTGTCATGGGTACAAACCTAGTGAATATCGGACTTCACTAGACCAAGTGTGTTTCTCATATTGCTATCTTGTCTTGGGAGCTCACCTAGCAAAAAGCGGTCCTCACTAGCCTATGTTCCTTCCTATTTGTGATTCACCTAGAAAATATCGGACTTTTCTATGGTGTGTCATGAATTCCCTTTAACATGGCCACCTAGCATAACACAACTTGCTTGCCAGTGGAGCCATGTGTTTCATAAGTGATTTTACATCCTTGTTAGAGCATTTAGATAGCATACTCGATGGATGACATTTGGTATTTGAGATAATTTAATACTGGGGTCTCTTTGCCTTATCGACTCGAATCCCTTTAGTACTAACCTTGTGTTTTTATTATCTTTCACGTGTCTTCTTCATGTTTACATTGTGTTGACATTGTGTTTATTTTTATTTCTTAATCATCTTTATGTTTCATCATGTGTGTTTTCATCGTGTATGCTTCGTATTTTTCCAACATGTATGTTTGTGTATGTTGTCTTGTTGCATATAATACATGCATGTGTGTTCCTTTGTTCTTATGTTGATTTTCCATGGGATCTTGGATCTTGGGGGCTTGCACGCTCCCCCTAGATCCTTTTTCATCCTATCTCTTCAATATTTGGACAATCTAACCCCTCTTGACATATTTTTCTACTTTAGTGTGAGTTTGAGCATAAGTTCATACTCTCACTAAAGTGGGGGCTAAATGTAGTCTAGAAAATTGTCACCCTTAACAATTTCACACTACATTTTGGCCCCCCTAAATTATTGAGCCTAATTGACCCCATAATTTCCTAAAATTATGTATTGTGGAGCTCATTTATACCATTTTTTAATAAACTACAAGCACTACAAAAATGCAACCAATCATTAATTTTCCCCCAACATTCAATGTCCTAGAAGTTTTGGCCAAGACCCATATGCCCTTGGGTGCATGGGCCCCCCTTCTTAGCTAAGACCCAATTTTGGGCATGTTGTTGGTGGTATTTTAACATTAAAAATTCAAATTTTAAGTGTTGGATTTTGGGATCTAATTTTTGGGAAATTGGATAAATGCCTAGTCATTTCACCATTTGAAATCTAAGTGAAAGAATCTAGTAAGAAGTGAATATTAAGATCATTCAAGATAAATTCAAGAACATCATTTTAGAGATTTATTATAGAAATTCGAGATCCAAACATCATATCAAATTTTATTTGTGTTCATGTTATCATTGTTTTGTGAAGGCTAACCCTTGTTGTAGGTCTCCAAAGCATTCAAGCAATTCAAGCAAGCAAGATCCAAGACCTTGAGGTGATGTGCATGACTTCCGTCCTTCAAGGAATCCATTTAAGGGTGGTGAGTTACAACACTTTGTGATTTCATCATTCCTTCCTTTCAATTATCCACTTATCATCAACATTGCCATTGTGGAAGTGGAAACACTTACACGAGGTTTGATGGAGGCAAGCCCCTAAAATGGCCCAAAATTTCCTCTTTGCGAATGTGCAAATCTCAAATTAAAGAGGATTGATTGAAGTGTGAAGAATTTTTTTTATTGTTGCATTTGAAGCCCTACATCTTGTCAACCCACACAAACTCTCTTGTAGAATTATCCGATAGCGTTCCGACAACTTTGCAAGCAAAAACATGAGTCTCATATCTGCCACCAGAGGACCTCAAAATTTGAACAAGACCCCCTATCAGGGACTTAGATGCCCCTTGGTGACTATGTCCTTCTATAGTGGCTGAAACAAGCTTCTATAGGCAGGTACATATCACTCCACACTTTTTAGATTCACCTGCAAACTACTATTTCAGTCTATCAATTATCGGGATCTTGAAATTTACATATTAGGGCGCATAGTCTAATTAGGTTAATCATTCCAAATCATTTCCAATCCATTTCAATCCTCAAATAGATGTAGATCCAGTTCTGATTGGATCACCTTCATGGTTGAAATTCAATCTTATCACCTTATTGATCTACATCTTAATGTAACCTGTAAAAAGGTCCCTTGCATCCTAGGTTCTTTGCATTTAGGACCTAGGACCCCTTTTTATGTGTTTCATAAACTAAACCATGATAATGATTCCTATGGTATGGTTAGAGAAATTGTAGATGCTTGATATGAGCATAGAAGACATGCCCACTCAAGGAGAACTAGAGCTTGTTGGTTTGCTTCCTCATGGGGTGATTTAATGCATACCCGATCCTACTAAGTTGATACCATAGGCTATTACAACAACACTTCCTACTTCCTCTCTAGGATCTCATCCTTGTGGCCATTAGAGTTCATTCCCGAGGAGAGTATCTATCATTATCCATCATGTGATGTTGGTTGAGTGATTCTTATATTTTGTGTATGTCATGTGTATGCACTATGTTTGGTGTGTTTGTAAGCCTTACTCTCATGTTCCTTGTTTGAGTGTCCTTATGGCTTGTGTGGCTATCTCCTAACACAATGGGGTGGACCTAAGGGTACCACATGGTTTGGTGGTGTAGAATGACCATTGGGTACTAGAGGATCTTAGAAAGAGATCTAGGATGTTGAGAAAGGTTTTAAAGGCATCTCAATTTATTTATTTCATTATTTATCTATCTTGTAAAAATATATTTTGAAGGACATCAAGTCCTTCCTTCAAGTTATAATTTTACTAAAACCTCACAAGTGGAGTGCTTGTAAACCAACCACATAAGTGGTATTACTACTATAAACTTTTTACATGATTTGGTGTTGGAGTCGAACAACATGTTGTTTTGTATGCTCTTTTATCTTGTTGTGATGTTGGATAAAATTAATTTAGATCACATTTCAATTTTAGTTTTAAATGAATTCAAGGTTTATAAAACATGTATTTTAGATCTTAGGAGCACTAGTTTCCTCTTGCATCTCTTAGTGTGCTTGGATGTGAGGAACCACATTGTTGAGGGGTTATTTTAGGTTTTCCTTGTGGCCCTAGAATTAATGGGAGGTGTATGACACATTTCCCTTCATCTCTTTTTCCCTTGGTCATGGTTTAGAGTCTCTTAATTTCTCCCTAATCCTTGGGAGTTATCTCCTTCAAGTGCAAGTGAACTCAATACTAGGCATCTAGAGTCACTTGGGTTCCCTAATTGTTTTTATCATTTCAAATTCTACTTTGTCTTGTAATTATTTTCTTGTGGTTCTTGAGCATTGTGATAATCTTGGAGGTTTGAGAATGGGTTGTGGTTTGCTTGTTGGCAAATATTCTAGTGCAAGAATAGGACCACAATACTAGTAAATGACAACACATTCTTGGGACTCTAGCACCAAAAAGATACTATAGTACTAAACCTAGACACCTGCATAGTTATAGGACACTAGTGAAATCATGTTAGTGTCACACCTAGGTGCAAGTGTCCTCTAAGTGCAGTGTAGTCCTTTGGCATGTTACAGTCCCTTATTTCATTAAGGTCTTCCAAGAATTTTTATGGAAACTCTATATACAAATGTGGTTACTCTTGGCCTAGTGAGTCTTCCTATGTTTTCTCTTTGTTGAAAAGTGTTATACTTGGGTATGTATGACTCCTTTTGCATTTGGAAGCATGTCATTGCTTGGAAAAGACCTACTATCATTATAGCTAGTGGAGGTGATGGCACTGTTGAAAAAGTTGATTTGCACACTCATAAGTGCACCTAAAGTATCTGCCTAAGTAACCTACTTTGGAGGGTCATAATTCAGAGCCAGATGATTTTCATGCCAAACCCCTTGGTGGACATATTCAATTGACATATGTGAACATGCATGTTAGTTTTCATCCCCCTATGATGAGTTTTAATAGGGTTTTGAAGAGAAAAGCTGGAGGGTTTTGGATTGTTTTCTTTGCATATTCTCAGTCCTGCGAAGTGGCCTCTTATTCAGGCTAATATTTCACACCTGGATGATCATCATAATGAATAGATTGATTTCTTGCATTCCCCTCACATTCATATGCTCCCTGGTTCGGTTTCAGAGTCACAAGATCATATTTGATATTTTTACTAGATCAAAAGCAAATGTAGTTTGTCATATTTTGGCATCTGAATATTTTAAGGTGGTCAAGTTTGACCCTTAATATCTAGAGAAGAATGTTGATTAAAGGAAATCCCTCTTGCACACATACTCAATGGACTTAAATGACCTATTGTTTCCAGTGGTAGCATCCCAAGATGTGATTTGATATTTTTTCAAGGAGGTGATTTAGTCAACCCTAATTGGTTTTGAACAATTGCAATTGCAGAAAAGTTTGATTGGGCCACTTTGAATATTAATATCTTGCACCTCAGGATGAATTATTCCAAGTAGTTTGTTACAATGAGTTCTTGGGTCAAATTTATACACGTCGATTCAATTTTGTGCCTCTATGATAATTTTTGATGGGTTAATTAATGTGTTGTTGACTGCGACAGGACCAAAATTGGTGTTCTAAAAATTTTTAAATTTACAAATTCTAAGGGCAACCCATTTCATTTTTTGGTCTAAAACATATACAACTCTATTTTCATAAAAAAAGGAGGTCATATGATGCATTATTTGAATGCATTTTGGGTGTGGCAAACACATCTGGGGGCCAGTTTACAAAGGAGGTCCTAGAAATCTTTCGACGATGCAAGTTTTGACGAAATGGATTTTCTCTAAATAATTGATTATGGTTACATGAAAAAAATCTTGGCTCTAGAGGTCATCGTTTGTGCACAGTGAAATTTCTCCGTTTGGTCTACGAGCGTAATTGAAATTTACAATTTTTCTAATGTTTCAAATATTTTAAATGTTGTGCAAATGTGAAAAATGCAGTTAGGGCAAAACTAGAATACATTTCCAAATGTTTTCTATCAAAGCAAGTTTAATTCTTGCTTCTGATTGGTCTAGACACAACTTTCACGACTTTCACTTTCAAGATCATGTTTTGATTTGTCTTTCTCATTTTGTATTAACAATCAGCGATGGATGTGTTCTCTCATCACCTATCACGGATTTGAGGGCTCTTTCCCTTTGCAAATCCGCGATGGAGTGATGCTCTCAACTTCTCATCGCTCATCATGGATTTCAAGTACGGTTTTCATTTTAAATGAGCATGGAGCGATATCACCATTCGAGGGCAGATTTTGATGATTTTTCTGTTTGCATCAAAGATTTGACACCTCTTGATCTTCATGGGAGTTCCTCTGAGGCATTTTGGGCAGATTCAGGCATGTATTGTGCAAAGAGGAATGTTAATCACGTTTTTTTTGCTTTCCAACACATTTTATGGGGTGTTTTGGAGCTCAAAAATATTGTTTGAAGTTTTATTTTCATCCCGTGACCATTCCTAATGTTTGGGCAGAAATTTTAAGCATGTTTATGATAAATTTTGGGTGCTGCAACCATAAAAACGCCCAGGATTGCCAAAAAATGATCTGCACATTTTTCTCTTGCTATGGCTACAAATAAGTGCTCTAGGGTTCATGGTGAAGCTGTTGAACACGAGGAGTATTGTTCTATCACCCATCATGATTTTATTTGCATTTTTCCTCAGTGTTTTTCCTTGACGTTGCTCATCACTAATTTCTTATAATTGCTAATAAATATCTTCATTCTCTTTTTGTATCCAAGATGTGCAATGAGTGCTAGCAAAGTTTGAATGAATGAGATGGTGGGGCCTGTGGATAAGTGCTTGTTGGAAGAAATTTCCATCTTGTTTTAATGTCGAGGTAAATATTTTTTAAGCCCAAGTGAATAAAAATGTGGAGGTAAGTAAAAAATGATGCACGGTAACATTTTTGTTGCCCAATATAAAAATTAAATCCTCCACAAATGAAGTTAAAAATAATTATTGTTGGGAGGTGAAATAAAGTATTTCAATGAAATACAAGGGTGAATGGATAACTTAAGATATTCACCAAAAATAGAGCATAGGCTTTGGATTTTTATTGCAAAATAAATGTAAAGTGCATGGGTAATAAATTTGTATTGTATGAGTGAAATAAATCGAAGCCTTTACAAATGAAGTTATAAACTTTATTCATTATGTAGTGAAATAAAGCATTTCAGGGAGAGTGTTTAAAGTGAAATAAAGGGCTTTGTATTGCTAGGTGAGAAGAAGATAAATGAATAGGTGAAAGGGGTTTTTTACAACAAATTGATGAAGGAGAATGAAAGATCTTCACAGAGGGTTTCTATTCTAATCTTCTACAACCAAAATATTTTTTCAGCTGCAAGGCTAGGCAGGGCATACGAGGAATGATGAGTCTTCTCGATGAAGAATATCTTTCTGTTGTAAATGAATGATGAAGCGGGAATGCAAGTGCAAATGAATTTTAGGGCTTCTTGTTCTTCTGTATCTTTTCTCTTCTTCTCATTGGTACAAGTTCTAATTTTTTGGATTAGGAAGTAAGGTAGAATAGTGTTGATTCTGAGTTATGAATAGAGTATATAAATTATAATAGTTGGGTTTTATGAGCAAATGTTAGCCAATTTGTACATAAATATATTACTATCATGAAGTTGTCTCCATATTTGTATGCTTTTAATTATATGAATTCAATATATCAAGGGTGTTTTGAATTTCTCATCACAACTTTCCTATGATTGTGTTGTTTGGCCATGGTTCTCTTTCAAGTAAAGAGTTAAATTAATTTGATCAGATAACTGTAATTTTGAGTACACGAGTGGGATTGCTAAGTAGAAATTTATGACAATATTTATGGGTTTGTTAATGTAAGCGATTAACATATTTTAAAATCCATTGGTTGAACTTAGTTTGCTAATAGGATCTCTATTGCAGTTTTATATTTGACTCCATGGCCCGTGACTAGGCACTGATCTATCACAAAGCCTGAGGCATTTTCAGAAACAATTCACATCATTTTAAATCTCAATGAATCTTTGCTTTTTTGTTTAATTTATTCTATGTTCTTTGTATCTTCATAGAGTTTGAAAGAGTATAGAGGCTAAATTTGAGAGAATTACATCTATTAACCCTCTATGTGTTTGAGATGAAGATATCTAAGTTATGTGTTCTCAACAATGTTCAATGCAAATGGGATTATGCTTGAACCAGGTAGAATTTACAATACTCATCACTCATATACCTGAGTGTTGGAAGACTAAAATCACTGAGAGTGGGGGTGAATCAGTGATTTATAAAAGTCACAAACTTTTTACAAATCCAATTATTTAATTGACTTTTAAATCAAAACATCAAATGACAGTTCATAGAACAAATTTGACTTGTGCATGAGGAGTATTGTGTTTGCATGAACAATGAATTAAACATATAACATTAACATAGGTTGAACTTAACACTTTCACATGTATCAGAGCTCACATTAAATCAGAACCTTTTATTCATGAAATTTGACATAAACATTGGCAGATATGAAAGACTGATAATTAACAACCATTCAATGCATTTGATGACACATTAAAATCAGATAGATAAGAAAAATCACACATAAAACTATCACATAACACAGAATATGTCCTGAGTGGCAAACCCTCTTGGGGAATAAAAACCACTCAGAAAATGATGCCTCACTGGCTTAAACTCAAAAACTCACTGTTTATAATGCCTCACTGGCAAAATTCAGAGCGCCAACCCCTTACAACCTTTGGGAGCACCAACCCTTGTACAAAAACTCCGAACAATAATATATCATAGGGTTACTCCGTTTCATTCAATTCATGTATTACTTTCATTCTAATACATTTAATATCTTAAAGATTCATTCTGGAATCTCTAAAATATTGAATATATCAGTAATACAAATTGTTTTGCATTATGTTTGCAAAACTTTAATCACACAATTCTATTTTCACATCCCGCATAATAACTCTGTTAGAAGCATCAACATCAAAACAATGATCAACCGTTGTTTATATAAGTATACACAAATTTACATATGTTGCCATTTGTCTTTCATCAAAACTTTCAGATATAACTTTTAAAACTAATTGCAATAATTGTTTCCTCAAGATACCTATATACAATGATAGGTAGGCTACACATTGCTACGTTTGACAATAAAACAGTTATAAAAACATATTATCTCTTTACCCATTGTCAGAAATAAACCAAAACCCCAAAAAAACCAATGAAGGGTTTCGAAGAAATAGGCGTCATTAACCTCTGAATGTGCAAAACCATTTCCTTAACAAAATGTCTCAAATCCTGTAAACAAAAATAGTTTTTTAATACATGTTTATGGATGAAGATAAACAAACAAATACCAAAAAAATTGGTCTAAGAGATCCATAACTACCCAGTTGAAAACCTCCATAGTCAAGCTTTGCCACTTCACTTTACTACTGAGCTTTGTCACTTCAAGTTGCCGGCAACATTCAACCTAATTTTATCAAACATCATTGCAAACCCTAGATTTTTCCATGTGAACCTCTGCCTCTCATGCCCTAATGAGGGCTTTGGAATAATGAAACATCAAATGCCTTTTACCAAGCTTTGAAAATAAGCTTTTAATCCTTTAGTATACCCAACGGTTTAGGATAAATTTAACACATATTTAGTATGCCTAATACTCATTAGGAGTATAAAGTCAACAAATGTCTTATACAAGTGATATCAACCATGTGAAACAATACATGTTATAAATACCTTCCCAAATCCATATGCTGATAGTAGACAACAATAAACCAAGATTCTTATAATCATATCAAATGTCGATTATTGAAAGTACCACAAAAGAAATGTGTGTATCAACTTCCTTAAACAATATCATTACATTTGAATATAACAAGGAAGCTTAAGAATCCCTAGCAAACAGTGTATATACTTGAATCACCTTATTTGATCAACCTAAAATACTTCAAGTGCAAAGACCATTGTGATATCAATGATGTCAATGCAACCAAGCTGAGCCAAAGTCATCTCAAGAAGCCAAAAGTAAACACCATCATACAAATCAAGTATAAATACCATGAATTCCTTAAAACAATACAGTAGTGCAATAATATGAGATTAATAATGCACTAATATATCATTCAAAGACAAACTGGTAATAATCAAATGAATATACCTTTGACTTGTAACCTTGAAGGATCAAATTGAAAAACATCATGTCAAAATGATAAACACTGTCAGCATCAAAATCCTGAACAAAATCTTGTAATTGCATATCATTCACCAATGTAACTAAATATCATATCAGCAACCAAGTTGTGAATCATCTTGTCAAAGAACCAGTTTTGTCATCAATGACAAACCAAAAATCATAAACAACTGAAAGCCAACAAACTCCCCCTACTGCATATCATGTAACTGCAACTTATCATTCACCAATGTAACTGAATAGCATATCACCAATCTAAACATGAGATAGTGTTTGCTATTGCAGATGGAAAGAGGTTTACATTCAAGAAAACATCAAGAATGAAGGTTGATCTTGGTCACCATATTGTTGCACCGAAGAGTGAAGAGAAAACCAAATAAGAGGATAACACTATTGCTAGAAGGAAATTTAAAGGCATTCACAGATAAAGGAGAAATGTTTTCAGATCTTGACATCCTTGGCATGATCGGTCATTTAGGTGCAATCATTATTTTGAAGGATATTGTTATGTTTGTAATGACTTTGGTCATAAGGCAATTGATTGCATGAGATGGTCAAATAAGAATCATTCTAATGTCTCTAGAAATGAGAATGTGGTGTGTTACAATTGTAACAATTTTGGTCATTTAAGAAGATATTGTAGAATGAATACAATTGATAACTATGTAGGGAACAAAGTTGGAAATGTCTATAGGAAGTATTTTGTTCCTCAAATCAATCATAAGATCATTTGTTTCAGATGTAATAACATTGGGCATAAAGTTCAATAGTGCAAATTTAATAGAAAGATAAACACTTTAAACAAACAAATGAAAAAGTTTACATTGGTGTGGAGAAGAAAGAGTAAACAAGATGACAAGAAGAGCAATAAAGATGAATCTGTGAAAACTCCCTATACACTCCTTGCACATGTGATGCCATCCAGGTCTTGAGAAGAAGCAAAGACTAAGGGGGAGTTCGTTATGGTAACATCTTTTACCCCTATGAAGTCAAGAATGAGGTATGACAACATGCATCTGCTATTGGTGGTATAAGAAGTAAAGAAAATATTTGAAAATGTCATTTTTTCATTCTGCTTTATTCTGATTGAATTGATTATGATGGCCTATATACAAGTCTCATTGTGTTGGTTGTGCATATTGGAGGTGTACATATGCTGTCAAATATAGAGGTAGTAAACAACAAGCTTGTTTACATTGGGTAATTGATCTCAAGAATACGTGGTGACTTCAGGTTTTGGTAGCTTTGGTTATAATGGTAATCATCATGGTTGTTGTTCTGTGATATGTTGTTACAAGTTGTGAAGATTTTTGTACAGATTTGATGGAGTTTTTATTTTCTGTCATTCAGACAATAGGAAAGACAGAAGTTTATGAATACTCTTCTGCCATGATGTGTCATGTGGTGGAATATCTTTTGGAGTTGTCTTTATTATCTTTGTGTCACTTGTGTCTCTCTGACATATCTCTTGTAGGAAGCTTCAAGTTTGAAAGTTCAATGATATTTCATTGGAATAAGGATTGATGGACAACCAGTATACGATTGATGATGGTAACATTTCATGATTGGAACATAGTGTCTTCAAATGGTTGGTATTGAGTTGATATTTCACTAACATCATAACAACGTTCAAAAAGACCTCAAAAGTTATGCAGGGTGTGTGAGGTTCAAGTGTTTATCTGCATATGTTTGCAGATTAGGAACAACATATTATGCATTTGTTATGGTTTCTTGAGTTAATACAAATTTAGTCTTTACAAGTGTTCTCTAAAGTTGTGTTGTAGGACTTATAGCAGTATGGAGGAATAAAGGTTGATAATGGTGTATGGTCAGTGACCATTCTTCTTCAAGGATTATTCTTCTTTTACAATTGATAGTGTTTAAGGATTCAAATCATTATCTTGAAAATAGTCCCCTTGCAGTGTTTTTTTGGTCTGATATGTTTTGAGATGACAGTATGTTATGATATCTCAAGTGATATGCATCTTTTGTAGTAGCTTGTCTTGTACATTGATCTTGGTAATTTAGTGATTAGGTGTTTGTTAAGATTCACACTTTTTGAATAGGAGAAAGATTTGAAAAGGACAGTGCCTTTGAGAAGTGCTTGTGTATAATAACAGTTTTATGGGGCTTTGATAGTGGTAGTGCACTCTATTTGATTCAAATGAATGATGCTTCTTAGAGACAACAAGTTTGCAGAATTATTAGGGTGTAGTGTTATGCATGAATAAGATGTTATGCAGTGCTCCTTCAGTGAACAAGTGACCTTTTTTTGTTTGTTGTTGACAGTGGCAACATTAATCTATTCTAACAATGATGTAGAGACTTTTGTTGTTAAATGATCTGGTAGACCTCTTGTTTCAAACATACCTTTTTTAGATAGGTGACTTGTATGCATTTTGAGGAAAGGGAAATATCTTTGTGTTGACTTTGATAGTGACTCTTAATAGTGATTTTCACCAAGGATAGCAGTGACTTTCTTTAGTTTTCATGATTGTTTGTTGCAGTTGGTATGTCAAGCAGAACAACAAAATTATGTGTGGTGCAGTCTTTCACCTTTTTGTGGTGCAAATTATTATGGTGTGACAGACCTTATAATAATTTCATTGTATGACAAAAGTGATTGTTCAAAGATAGCGGGCAGTGAGTTGCAGGGTGACAGTTTACATGGTGTCATTCGCATGTGACTATAATAACTGTGAGGCAGTCGGTCTTCATTTGTTTAAGGTGATTCACATTCATTCACACCTCAGTAGTCTATGCATATTAGACAAATCTATGGAGTAGTGTTTCAAGGGAATGTGGGCAAATAGACTTTGACTAGTACAAAGACAATGAAGTCTGTTGACAGGACAAGGATAGTTGATAGGATTATTGATATCATGCTTTGAATTTGTTCAATCCATTGTTCTTTGCCACATATGCTCTCAGTGTTGATTGTTTCTTGACAGGGGGAGCTTGTTTCTATATCTTTTCATTCACTCATTCATTGGTTATTATGTTGGTTATTGGGTTGGATTCTCAGTTGTTTATCTTCATGGCATCTCACATTCTCTTCTTTCATTCTTTGTCATTGAGGCAAAAAGGGGGAGAGATGATATGTGTTTTTCCATCAAGGACAAACCACAAATCATAAACAACTGAAAGCCAACAAACTCCCCCTATTGTATATCATGTAACTACATCTTATCATTCACCAATGTAACTGAATATCATATCACCAACCAAGTTGTGAATCATCCTATCAAAGAACTAGTTTTGTCATCAAGGATAAACTACAAATCATGAACAACTGAAATCCAACACTGAGAACTATCCACTTTCATAGGTCTGTAATTTGTTGTTTGGCATAGGTTTATCATACATTCAAGCCTACAATTAGGAAAAACCTCCTGAGTCTTGTGGAGCTCAAAGTGCGGAAGGCTTTCATACCTTTGTTTGTTGGCTTTTCTTGTCTTCAATCTCTTGATAGTGCAGATTCCTTGTCCTAAACACTTAATCCCATAGTTTAGGCATTGTGTTTCTCCTTAGGATTGAAGGTTGCAAGAAAAATAACCAACAAGAGGTCTTGTACATCCTCATAGGGTAACCTCTTATGAAGGTTTTCCATTATTTTTGGGCATAGCCTAGGTAGTTTTTGAGTATATTTGAGGTAAAATTTATCCTCATTCTACTCCTCATTCAGGAAATCAATGGTTGTGTTGTCTAGTTGAGGTGTGTTAAATCCTAATCGTTCCACCATATGTGTGGGTTTATATGGTATTGAAAGATTTTGTTAGTGTGTCTTGATGGGGATTCAAGGTTTATGATTCCTTCATACCACCCTTGTGTTATTTTTTAAAGAGACCTCGATCATGGGTAGTATTGGATGATCATTGGGATGTTTTTTCCCTCTCTCATAGGTTCATTGTGGTGGTTCCATCCCACAATTATTAAGTCTTTTTTTGGTGCCACCTTTCTTGTCATAATGGTGAGTTTTTTATTATCGTTAGTTCATTTGCTTCATTATTTTTTGTGTGGCTCTTGTGTGCACATAGATGTGTGGGGTGACATTTTGTTATTATATCTTAGATGTTGTTGTTGTTTGAAATAAAAAAATCAATTAGCTAATATCCTATGTGTGTGGCTTGAGGCATTATATAACTTATCAGTGCATAAATTGTTACTTATCATGGTTAGATAGTCATTCATCTATCCATGATAGCATCAAGTGGTATCAAACTAGGTTATAATATGAGGTTATTAAATTAAGGTATATCAAGAAAAGATAATGCACCCTATTTTTTCTATCTAGAGAGTGTTATATAGAAGATTCTTAAGACTTGAATCAATTGCAAATAGTTCATTAAATTTAATGTAGTAGATAGATCAATACCTTAAGACTAAAAGAAGAAAATTGATCATAAATAGATCCTTGAATTTGAGATAGTCTACAAGAAGCTTGTAAACAAAGTTTTGATTATGAGATGTTTGCAAGAGTATTGTGGATAGACTATAGACCATAAGATAATTTACATCATATTGAAGATACTTCCATGAGGAGGACAGGGTATTTTAATGTTATTCGAAATATGGAAAAAATATTTGAGATGATGGAGGTGATTAAAATATGAATGAGTTATTTTGAAGAATATCACAAAAGAATCTCTAACCCTAGAGCTAATAAGAGTGGTGAGGAACAAGAAGCTAACTATGTTGACTAAAGTGAAAGTAAAGAAGAAAAGGAAGAGAGGATGTTTAAATCCATATTGAAAGTGTTGGTAAGAAGATTGAAGTAGACATTATAAATTATTCTAGTATTTTAAATTTTGAAGAGATGATAGATTGGATTTAAATGATTTAGAAAACACTTTAAGCATGAAGATATTGATGATCTAGATAGGTTTTATTTTTCTTAAACTAAGTTGAAGGTCATGTTTCCATTTGGTAGAAAAATTCAATTAGAATGAAATAGAAAGGGTAAACCTAACATTAGAAAATGGAATAAAATGGTTAAAAATCTAAAATCGAAGTTCATTCCTCTAAATTATTATTTAGAATTATTGAAGTAGTTGTACAACTTGAGATAGAAAGATATGATTGTGAAATATTGTACTAAGGAATGCTACAAGATAGAAATATGACTAAGACATTATTATGTATTAGAGAAAGTGATAAGATACGTCAATAATTTAAGAAGATCAATTCATGAATAATTGAGTATGTTGAATGTCTAAATATGGAAGAAGCATACCAATTGGCCCTAACCACATAAAACATTTGAAAAAAGATTTGAAGATAGATAGAACTAACAAAGAGGAAGATAAAGAACATTCTAGAGAGATAGATCTCAATGCAACACTATGATACCATATGTGGATGATTCTAAGGTTGGTAGCTCATACAACTACAATAGATATGGCAATAATTCTTACTACAAAGAACGAGATGAAAAAAATTCACACTACAATGATTAAAGAGATACAAATAAGAGAGGAAAAGGGAGATATGTTGGAGGAGATGAAAGACCTTTCAAAGGAACATGTTTCAAGTGTAACAAAGAAGGACACCAAGGATTTGAATGTCACCAAGGTTAGGGAATCCCTAGCAAGATATTAGAAGGAGCAAGAGTTGCACATGCTAATGTGGAGAATTATACATCATAAAATTCTAAAACTAAACTAGAGAAGGTTGATTCACTTATTATGAGAAGAGATTTGCTTAAGTATGATGATGAAGAAGAACCAATATAGAGGAAGAATTAATTTAGGATAGTGTGAAAATCAAGAGATAAATGTTGGAAGGTTGTCATCGATAGTGGTAGTACTGACAATTTAGTATTTGAAAACATAGTTGACAAACTAAAATTGAGAAGCTTAGAACACTCTAGACCATATAGGATCACTTGGTAACGAAAGGAGCATAAAGTGTTGGTGAAAGAATAATGTTTGGTTATATTTAAAATAATATCATATCATGATGAATTTTTGTGTGATAATGCCAACGAATGTATGTCATTTGTTGATGGGAAGACCATGGAAATTTGGTAGGATTGTTATCCATCATAAGAGAGCTAATACTTAGATCATAATAAAGAATGGTAGATGACACAACTTGATTCCATTAAAAGATAGAGAGACAAGTTTGTAGTAGTGCCATAATTTTTTCAGTAGATGGTAGAAAGCTTTTAGATGGTTTGAGACATGAGAATATGTGTTTTATATTGATTCTATATATACAATGCCACAAGTATAACAAACACATTAATGTAGAGATGTAATAGAGTGAAATTTCAGAACTATTGATAGAATATAAGGAAATCATATCAAATAATATGCTAGATGGATTGCCACTGATAGAGAGTATTAGTCATCACATGGATCTAATTCTAGGATTGAATGTATCAAATAAGGTAGGACATATGATGACAATAACAAAAAATGAATAATTGAGCCAATAAGCGTAGTTGTTAGAGAAATGGTTGATAAAAAATGTTTAATCTCATATGAAATACCTTTGATACTAGCACCAAAGAAGGATGGTGAATGGAGGTTGTGTGTAGACTCTAGAGTAATTGATAAGATCACAATATATTCTCATTGCCAAGGATGGGTGATATAATGGGTTATCTTAGTGATGTAAAGTTTTTGACTAAGATTCATTTGAAAATAAACTACCATAAAGTCAGAATCAAAGAAGAAGATGAATGGAAGAGTGCATTAAGAAAAATGAAGGGTTGTATAAATGATTGGTTATGCATTTTGAATTGATTAATGCACTAGGAAATTCTATAAGGCTAATGAATGAAGTTTTGAAGTGATTCTTAGGTAAGTTTGTAATCATTTACTTGGATGAAACTTTTACTTTCAATAAGACTAAGGAGGAATGCATAAAGAATATTATATTAGCATTGTAGATATTGAGGGAAGATAAGTTATTGATCAATGTGAATAAGTCTAGTTTCATGAAGAAAGAATTGGTATACTTAGGATTTATAATCTTAGTTGAAGGATTGAAGATGGATCTAAAGAAAGTCAAGGAAAGTGGCGAGTGGCCTACACTAATGAATATCGGAGAGATCGGATATTTTAATGGTTTGGAAAGTTTCTCTCAAAAATTTATGATAAATATTGAAGGTATTTGTACACTACCAAATGAGAAAATGAGAGCAGACAAGAAAGAGTAAATTAAAGTTTTGAGTTATTAAAGAAGGTGATAGGACAATGAATATTAACATTACTATATTTTAACAAGGTAGAATGAGATGCAAGTGGAAATATAATAGGAGTAGTGTTGAGCCAAGAAAGAAGACTGATAGTTTATATCAGTGAGAAGTTATGTGATGCAAGAAGAAAAATTGAGTATATGACAGATAATTTTATGTCATAATTCAAGTATTAGAGAAGTGGAGACATTATTTATTTCCAATATAATTTGTGTTCTAAATAAATCATCAAGCATTACAATACTTGAATAGCCAAAGTTGAATTAAAAACACATGAGATGGGTTGAGTTTATGCAAAGTTATACTTTTGTGTTAAAGCATAGGAGTAAAAAAACAATTAAGGTTGATGCATTAAGTAGAAGACATGATTTGTTGACACAAATGAGAGTAGAGGTAGTTGGATTTGAAGAACTAAAGCATTCATATGAAGATAATCTAGATTTTGTAGAAACATGGAAAGCATGCAAAGAACTAGTAAGTGTGGATAGAACCGAGTGACTTGATTATTTGATTTAGAATGAGATGTTGCTCAAAGGTAATTAGTTGTGTATTTTAAGAAGTTCAACGAGGGAAATTTTGATTAAGACAAAATGCAATGGTAGTTTAGTGGGACATTTTGGAGTAGATAAGACAATGACATTGGTGAAATGAGAACTATTATTTTGCATGTAAACATAAGGCTGTGAAGAAACTTATTCAAAGTTGCAAAAAAATTCAAGTTGTAAAAGGAAGTAGTCAAAATATCTAGTTGTATCAACCATTACCAGTCTCAAAGGAACCTTGGGAAATTATAAGTATGGATTTTGTATTGGGGTTACCTAAAACATAAAGGGAATGTGATTTTATATTTGTAGTTGTACAAATAGATTTTATTAGACAAATCAATTCATTTCATGTAAGAAAATAAATGATGTGATACATGTAGCTAATATATTTTTCAAAGATGTGAGATTGCATGAATTGCCAAGAAGTTATTTCAAATAAAGATACTAAAGTCTATTTGTTACTTTTGGAAGATATTGTCAAAGACGATGAAGATATATTTGAAGTTCAACTCAACATACCACTCACAAACTAATGGACAAACAAAAGTTACAAACCTGAGTTTAGGTTATGTGTTGATATGTTGGTTAGAGAGAATATAATAAATTAAGATATAATTTTGATGTAGGTAGAGTTTGCATTCAATAATTCAATAAACAAGAGTACAAGACATCATTTGTAGTTACATATGAAAATTGTCCAAGGAATGTATTAAGTTGAGGATCGTTAATAGTTAACAGAAGAGTGTAATAGCAAAATAATTTGTTGAATGAGGAAAGTACACAAAGAGGCGAGAAGTCATTTGGAGAGAATGAATGTCGATATAAGGAGAAGGATAATAAGAAAAGAATACATAAGGAGTTTGCAATTGGAGATGAATTGATGGTGTATCTTAGAAAAATATTTTTAATCGAGACATAATAAATTGAAGATGAAAAAGCTTGGTCCTTGCATGATTATCAAAAGGCTTGATTAAAAAAAAATATGAAGTGAAGTTAATAAAGATTTAGGCATATCACTAATATTCAATATTGCAAATCTATATCACTATCATGAAGGAGAATCAAGATATAGTGCTTTAAAAGTACAATGGGAGAATGAGATGTCACAACAACAAAAGGAGATTAATGAGATCTTGGACAATAAGATTGGCATATTTAGGAATGTAGTGTGAGAAGTATTTGGTGAAATGGAAAGACAACTTTGAAGAAGATTCATCTTGGATTTCTAAGGCTAAGGTAGACTGTCTTAGTTTCCCTCGAGCTATTGGAAGGTGAGGGAACCACTTTTCAAATCACCCTAGGTGTCCAATGCAAAAGCATCCCAAGGTGTATGATTAATTTGACATCATCAAAAAATATTTTCTTCTACTTTGTTTGTTTGTTTATAAGTTTTCAAAAATATTCTAGTTACTATGGGTGTGTGCAAGAAGTTGAGTCCACTTTTTGGCCATTTAGTGGAAGTGTTTTCCCCGATTTTTCAGAATTCGACACATTTGACCTTAAAATTTGAAGCACTTAGAGATGAAATTTTGGAAAAAGTCACTGATCATAAAATGTAGTACTCGAAGTCTAGTTTCCAAATATGTAATTTATTTCAATACTCAGATGATACAAATTGATTTTCAATATGCGTTTCTAAAAACCACTGTTTAAAAGTCACTTTTTTTACCATACCATGCACGTGTGGGTCATCCATATTTTGACCTAAATAATTATATTTTTCTAAATCCTTTTGGGAAAAGATCTGTAACTCACTGAAGCACGCTTCCCATATTTTTAATAATTTTTCATTGATTTTTTTTTTTGTCAATTTTTTACTGGCCATATTTGGTGTTTTGAAAAATCGTTGTGTACATCACACATAAGATGACCTAAACTTATCACTTTTTTATTTATTTTTTAAATTGAAAATAATTTTCTAAAGAACACTTTTGTACAATTTGTTTTTCAAAAAAATATGTTAATAAAAAGATTAAAATACTAAAAAACCCTGATAATTCAAGTTTTTATGGACCTGTTTCATCAGAAATTAATTAAAAAATTAAAAAAATAATTCAATTGTAAAAAATTGCATATTTGGAATCTACATCATCTCATCTATAATGGGTTTTAATTTCATAAAAGAAAATTGCAAAAAAAGTCTTTAGACATATGCACAAAGTCACTATTTTCTTGTGACATTGCCAGGACCTTCAACTTGCAGGTCAAACCAAGTCCAAGGCCTAGGTAGGGGTCACCGAGCTTTTTCCCGAACTGAAAAACAAAGCAAAAACCTAACCAAAAATTAAAATTTAAAAAAACCAGATCTTGTTCTAAAATAGGATCCTGTTTCATAAAAATATAATTTTTTTATACTTATATGAAATGGGATCCCGTTTTGAAAACGACATCACATTCTATAAAACAGGATCTCGTTTCTTAAAAGTATAAAATATATATATTTTTGTAAAATAGGCTATTAAAAAACAGGATCCTGTTTTAAAACGAGTCGTTAAAAATGGGATCTAAAACGGTCGTTAAAAAAAAGGATCATGTTTTTAACGACTCGTTTTAAAACAGGATTCCATTTTTTAAGAAACAGGGTCCCGTTTCTTAAAATCGGGATCTCAATTCTTAAAATTGAGATCCTGTTTCTTAAAAACAGGGTCCTGTTTTTTAATGACCCATTTTTAAATGGGTCGTTTTAAAACGAGATCCCATTTCTTAAGAAATTGGATCTTGTTTTTGGCTCAGAACCCCGAACCTAAACGGGATCCCGGTTTCTTGAAGCCGATTTTGGGTTTTTGTCTAAGGCAAAAACTTCCACGTTTCGTGGACTCATCTTCTTGCATTTACCCCTACATATCCTATCCTATTGCAATTAATTGCACTTGCATATTTCACTTTGTTGTTTACAAGTTTTCAACAATATTCTAGTTACTATATATCCTATTGCATTTTATTGCACTTGCATATTTCACTTTGCAATTGGTATTACATGTTCTACATTAAGCCTGTAATGATGCATTCTATTTTTAGGAGATTTTTATCAATGCAAAGGCATAATTCATTTCCAAATACATTAGCAAGCATAAAGAATAGCGTCTAGTTTCACTATTCAGGACTTGCAACACTTTTGTCTAAATCATGTAGCAACAAAGGAACATATTTCTAGATCCATGGGACCTAGGAAAACTTACGGTATGAATTGTATTAAGATTCATTGATCCACCATCAACTGAGATGATTATTGAGGCTAAAAGCTACTAGATAAACACTTCTAATAATCATTTGGAGGACAATTAAAATAATTAAGAAGATTCCTACCTCATTATTGGCATTGTATTGCAATATCATTTGAATTTTATACTTTGCACATAGTGCACCCATTTGTAATCAAGTGATTTGAGCCTAGCATATTGGAAGCTCATTGCAACATGTTGAAATACTAATGTGATTGTGAATGAATATAATCTTGTTATTATTTTGTTGTTCTATCAAGTTTTGTTGTATGATTATTTATTAGGCTACATGGTTAGATAGTCCTTCATTGGATCCATCATCCATGATTGCATCAAAGTCTAAACTCGAGGGTTATTGCATCACAACATCACACATCTTGATCTTCCTAATACCAATCCCTTATTTTTGCATCGTTGATCCCTAGATTCACATCACCAATCTCCAAATTTGCATTCCACATCCCAAAACCTATTTTTTTATCATTCCTACAAGTTATAGGATAGCTTATGTGCAGTAGGTCAAGTACACACTCGTTAATATCACCTTCATAGTCATGGATCTAATCTTTGATAATACACAATCAAAATTTTAAATGAATGATAGAAGACAAAAATTAATAATATTGA
Source organism: Sequoiadendron giganteum (assembly GCA_007115665.2). NCBI lineage: Eukaryota > Viridiplantae > Streptophyta > Pinopsida > Cupressales > Cupressaceae > Sequoiadendron > Sequoiadendron giganteum. The sequence continues at coordinate 584,278,575 of CM021108.1, read as the reverse complement.
CAAATAGATCTTTAACATTGAAAAAGAAGTTCGTACATCAAAATCAAAGCTAAATAATCATGTATTTATTTAATTTAATTATCACATTTATTTATATTTTGTGACAAATAACCCCCAAACTCTAATTAATATAAATTATTTATTTATATATTAATTATATTTGATTTGATTAATATCGCCGATAGGCGTTCCACTGCTGCGGCATTCTGTACGTGTACATCGAAATGTATTTGACGGCGTGAATAATTTATTTAGCTAGCTTTTGTAGAGCGAAATATCACCGTTTACAAAATGATTGAATGAATACCAGTCTATAAATTAGAGGCGCTGATTATTTAATTTGGTTTTAGGTGCTACATACATCCCACCTTGGTTTTTTAAGCTTGCCTTCCCCACCGCTTATTGCAATCGTGGATATATGTGCTATAATACTATGGGCAGCCACGTGTTACATTGATAATCGGTTAGTAATCGATTTCCGGGCTTTTTGGTCATAATATAAAGAGATCCGGAGGATTCGTGCCTGGCAAACTGTATATGTAGCTTTTATATAAGACCCATAATCATTTGATTTTAAAATGAGTTTGATCCTTCGCCATGCCACACAAACGATACGCGGCTGCTCATGAACCTGCAACGTAGAAGAGCCATGCAAGTCAGCAGACATGTCGGTGACACATATCAGCCGAAGCGGCAACATGAAGAAGAAGAAGGTGTCGGAGAGAAAGGAAAAGCGTGAAGCGAAGAAGAAATCTTCGCAGGAACGCAGGTTAAGACGCGAGCAGGAGCTCGCGCATCTTACTCTTACCCAGTTGGCAAGACAAAACACCAACGTTCTTCGTTCGAAGAGAAACTACAAATTTATCGTTCAAAATTCATTTGGAGAACATGAGAAATGGAGCTAATTCAAATAAAGATTAAAGGCGGAGGGTTTTGGAAAATTCGGAATTCTGAACCGCATTATCACTGTAACAATCGCAGGCATCTGTGTACATAAAAACATCTGCAGAAATGTCGGAGGGAATGAAAATCTTGACCGTGGAAAGTTGGATAGAGTGACTTGGTTACGCATGAACGGGAATATAGGAGGTTTTCAACATGGAGTACTAACCATTTACTCTCCAACAAATCCTTCGTTCGCACAGACCACCATCTGGTAATCAATGTTCGTCCGTCTAAAATGGCAATGGCAGGGGATGGCAGTGTGCGACAGGGGATGGCGGTGTTGTGAGCAGAGATGTAAAAATGAACAGAAATCACCACTGCCCCTGTTAGGTTCTTATAATCCTCAATTTGAATTCCATTTCATTTGATACATTCAAGTATGTTATTTGTGATGTGGACATTCTGGTCCATTGAAATTATTGTCTGTGCAGTGTGCAGCAAAATCATGATATGCGTGTGTATCAAAAGAAATGTACTTATATTATCATCAATTTCTGTTCAAAATTTTCTCTGCACTCTGAAATCGCCATTTTCACCCTGCTGTAGTGGAATTTACGCGACATTTGGTTCTGAAGCCAAAGTAACAGAGAAATGCAATTAATTATAGACTTTTTGTTATATGAATGTATGAAATGGTAAATACAACTCTTTCCTTGCAAGTAGTGTGGAGTATGTATGTTTTTTATTTCCTCAGAGTAGAAAGATTTAGGCGATTTCCTCAGAGTAGAAAGATTTAGGCGATATCAGCAAGTGTGGATTCAGGTTTTGGTCCAGGTGGGATTCAGAGGAGTGGGACTCCTCAGCTGGGAGGCAGTTTGAAAGCAAAGGAGGGACTGTGGCAAAGGATGGGGGCTTGTATGGATCAAATGCATTCAATCATGGTTGCAGTCAGGCATTTACAGAGGGTGTTGTCAAAGAAGATAGATCCTTCGACACATGCTCTGTTTCTCGATGAAGTAATACAGGTATTTATCTAAATGTAAATGTTTCAGTTTCCTATGATCTGCAATAACGACTTGACACAAAAAATTTAACTGCCCAGTAAACTTTTCTTCTCAAAGTGGAGAACATATTGTATTATTGTCAAAAATGCACCAACTATAAGTATATACAGACATTAAAGGGGTAAAAATATTCTTCAGGATTTTGATTATCTGTCCTAATGTCAGCACTTATATATCCTTTGATTGGATTGTGGACTCACTCTCAAACTACTGACATGGACTGCACATCCATCTACACAGACATTAAAGGGTCACAAAAGTGCTTTAGAATTTTGTTTGTCTTCCTTATTGAGCTCACTGAGTTTTAAGTACAACAGATTCAATACAAGACAAAGTGAGGCTTTAATCTTCCCAAATAATACCCTTTTGCCATCAAACCTCGATGTTGCATTTCAAGCTCAGTTCTTTCTCCGCCATTGTAGTTGAGACCTTATTTTTCCTTGGTACTCTGGCATATCTCTATGCTATGTGCTCCTTTAATAGTCCTGGAAATACTCAGCTCAAAATCTAAACGTCATATCTTTTTTATCAATCTTACTCACAGTGAAAAGTGTCCAATTGTATTTTACTCATGGATAACGTGAGGAAACCTTTCATTTCAGCAGTCTGCTACGACACATTGACAAGTGTTTTCTGCATCTTTCTTTAATGTGATCATTATTAGCTGATAACTTCCAAAGATGCCTTAAAGAACAACTTTACTCAACCACCCAGCATTGTTCAACTGCATGGTAATCTTAAAATAGACAATTTTCGTTTTAAACAAAATATTGCTGGTCCAATGTATGGGTATTAAATTCCAGATTCCTTGACTGTATTCTGAGAAGGTCCAGCATATGTTATATCCTGCTCCACACAATGCATACCCATGTATATGTTTATATGCATAAGATAAAAATTATGATTAACATCAATAATTTAAAATATATATAAATATGTTTATATGACTATATGCCTCACCAACAAGAATAAGTGATCCAACTTCCAAACGGGCTAATAAAGGCCTCTTTCCATATGATCAGGATGGTTGGCCAGTTCAGAAGGATATTTCTGTTGTTTCTTTTATTCAACAATCTATGAGATCTAGGCCTTATCAATTCAAAACTATTGCTCCTGATTTAGGGGTTAATTCTGTTGTGACCACTGGTGCCTACCAAGTATTTACACAGCTAGACTATAAGTCAGGTTACCATCAAGTTAAGAGTAAAAGAAGGGGCCATAGAGAAGACAAACTATAAATCAATGCAAAGGTTGTATGAATGGCTTGTACTACCATTCATTTTATGCAATATGCCTACCACATTTATGCAATAATGTCTTGTATTTGATACATGAAGAATAATATGCATCATTTGTATCAAATATTGGAGACTTTTAAGAAGAATTGATTATCCAACACAGAAGGTCCTTTAAGATGGCCTAGACCTTCTAATATAGCCAAAGTAAGAAACCAAATGTGTGTTCATCCTAGAGAAATCGCAGAAAAAACAAGTACTCAACTGGGCTAGATATACTAATAGAGGTCGACTGTATGTAAAAACTATTTGAAATGTTGATAATAGAAAAGAGAATATGTCAAAACTATTGAAAACGTTGATAATAGAAAAGATAACTCTTGATCCCAATCAATAGCAAAACATCTGCCTGTATAAAGGATTCAAAGGGATGTTAGAAATCTCACTCTATTCCTTTTGGTAAAAATATGTAAAAAAGACACTTGCATGGATGATGTAGTTTTATGACATGTGGTACTAAAATGATTTTTTGTCTCATAGATGCAACTAAAATCATATAATGAACCAAGGCCTACAATTGATGGTCTTTATCCTGTATTTCATGTTTTAGGTTTAATATCACATGCAAAATTTCAAGCAGATGTTCATTTTGGGGTTTATGCTTAAAAATTATTGAGAGAATTAAAATTGGGCAGATATCATAAAATATTCCATTTGGGATATTACATGTAAAACGGGTTAAAAATTCTGCTAGATAAAGTTTATTGGGTTTCAAGGATTTAGCACATGTAGGTTCATAGGCAATCAAAATCAAACCCCAAAAAAAAAAGAGAATTCTTGTGTTGTTAGAATTGTTTAATTTTTACAGATGGCTGGCATGGTTCACTAATTCTCATATGATCTGTCTTTGTTAGATTAAGGATCCTCAATTGGATGGCTGATGTGGATTTATTGATTGCAATGTATATCAGACTTATTTTCACAAGATCTAGAAGTTGCTAAGCAGTCAACAGTTGATGAAAGCAGCTCTACATAGAGATAAAAGTGTAAACATTTGGGGACATCTTTTTCCGGCAATTTAAGAACTGCCTTCTTCTGTGTCTGCATTCGGGATCTTTTGTTGGCTGCACATTATTCTTGGGTCTGAGCGACCAAGTATTGAAGCAGAACATTTGTGATATCAGTAATCTGAGACGAGAGTTGAGATGTGTCTGTATATGTTGTGGACGTGAATGTATTGTGGGCCTCGGTTGCTGTAAATTGAAGCAGAACATTTGTGACATCAGCTACCAACAGATAGTAGGAAGACCAGCCAACTTTCTTTATCCTTCGTCAGCTTTTGGCCGGTCAGAGTTTTGGGTTCTTGTGAATGATAGGTCCATTCCATTTTACAACAATAATCCAGGGCTACTTAATTATGGTGCTGCAGTGGTTCCACTTCATTTGGGTTACTCTTCAAGAGGCCTGCATGGCATTCCAAATGTAGGATGAACTGCTTCAAATAATGATACTAACAGGGATTTGAGAGAACAAAATTTCTTCCCTGTGCATGGAAGAAGTCTAGCTGGTGATAATGGAAGGGGTCTTGCAGCTAATGGTAGTTCCAACAGTGTTAGATTATTTGGTGTTGAAATTAGAGCTTCTATACCTGATTCAAATAAAAATCGGAATTAGGGTTCAGGAGTAGTATACAGAGAAGTAGTCTGTTGTATAGTTTCAATTATGAATGACTCCTGCTTTTCCTTAAAAAAAAACTTTTTTATGAGAGTGTTTAGATAGTCTAATTCCTCCTAATAATCACAATGACTATTTTTATAGATAGATAAAAAAAATTCAGATTTTTTTTTTCCATGTTCTCTTTCAAACAAAAGGTTCTAAATAGTATTTTTCTTACAGCCCCATTAATCTATCTTGATTATTTATGAATATTAATATAAATTTATAAAAATATTTTGTTATTATTCATGATTCTATGTTTTTTAAATTAAACGATGTTTGTATATTTTGTAAACAAATTTGTATAGATAAATAAAAATATATATGTTAAAGCTTTTTTAATTTTCAATATAGATTTATCAAATCTTAAATTTTAGATATTTTGGGAAAAACAAATCTTTAATCTGACAGATTCAATTTTAAATTTTATGTTTGATGGCTCTGCTTTTTATCACTATCGATAAATGAAACAACTTTTCCTGTAAAAAACCATAAATTTTCATTGAGTACACATTAGTTAGTTGTTCATTGTACTATTCAATTAATAGAAATTGCCTTAAAAATAGATTCGAATTCCTATTGCTACCACTGCTATGGACTGACGGCGATCTATGCTGTTGAACCAGGTAGGGATGGCACCTAGCACCATGTACAGTGGGGCTTAAATTCGACCTCACCAATTTAGTAAATTAACCTTGCACCTTGCAAGGAAATTAGCTGTGACAATGGACACACACAAAGATATGCCTCTTTGGTTTGGCACTTAAATGTTATGATTATATTCAATTACCCTTCAAATTCTTCTTTTTGTGCGGTCCTTTTTCAAAAATCTGGGTTTTTCAATTATAAAATATTGTTTATTCAACACTTTACATTTGGATTTGTATTCTGTTTTTGCAAAGGAAAGAAGAAAATATTACAGTAGATATATTGTAAGCTGACAAAAATTGTACAGCTACAAAAAAATTCGAAATTTAGTAATATCTTTGTACAACTTCACAAATTTTGGAATTCTGTAATATCTATATGTTAATAGTTCAAGTCTAATTTAGTTCTATTTTGGAATTTTGTTGTTAATTTGTACAACTTCAAAAAAATTGAAATTCTGTAATATCTATATGCTAATAGTTTTAAGTGTAATTTAGTTCCAGTATAATGTAGTTTTGTTGTTAATTTGTACAACATCAAAAAATTTGGAATCCTACATAATTTATTCTATACAAGGGCTGCAACACAAATTCCGATGGAATATAGTAATCACAATATTTATAAGAAAATATGCTACAAGTGAAATTTTCTCTGTTAATAAGGCTTACACAAAGTGTTGCTTGCTCTTTGTTCGTATGTTAGACTTGCAATGCTATGAATGGTTTTATCACAAACGCAAAAGTAAAGGGAACTATTTTGATTATGAGAGAAGCGATCTATCCCCTCCAGAAATTATAAATATCTTATCGGCGTAATATAGATATATTATGCAATAAAATAACTAACCTAGTATAAACATAGATAAAGGGAATTTACAATATGTGTGCCTTTATATATTATATCCTACAATCTATGACTATCTCTAACATAGTCTCTATACAATTGGTTCTTCCGTGTAATCTTTATACAATCTATTAAAAAATGCATATAGAATACACTGGCTCATGTTGAAATCTCTATAATTTTTAATGGAAGCTAGCCTTTAGAATCATCATAAAGACATCCTTTAACTCATTCTTCTCTCATCATTTGCAGGCCATATGCATCTTCATTTTTTTTAAATGGGGCTTCTTAGACAATAAGCATTGTCAATATACCAGAGCTTGGTTTTGTTCTCATCCTTATCATTTGACTTGAGTGGCAGTCACAAAAGCTTTAATGGTAATCTCTAATTCTATTAGCCGTGTGACAATTCAACTTTGCCCAAGTCTAGTAAACTATTAGAATGCCAATCTTCTTCTTGGATATGGTGGACTAAGGATCTGCAGACTTATTCTTCATTTGAAAGTTCGTTCTTAGAAGTCTGCTTAGTTGCAGGCCTCTTTCTAACCATACTTACTTGCACAGGTCGGCCCTCCAAATCCTACATAATGAACAAGTTAGGAAACAAAAACTTTAAAAATTGACAGTAATGTTTCCTTTCTTTGTCATGGTAATACCGAAATTGTTTTCTTTTAAGAACAAAGAAAGAACTAGAATTTACACCGAAATGATCTTTTAGGGTTACTGTAGTAGATTACCTTTCCATTCAAAGAAGCTATGGCAACATTTGCATCTTGCTTAGAAGGAAATGAAACAAAACCATATCCATGTGACTTCCCACTCTGTGGTTCATATATAACTTTTGCACCTAGCACATTTGTACAAGACTCAAAAAAATTTCCAAGACTTCGAGAGGTCACTGTCCATGCAAGATTACCCACATATACTCTGTGGGGACTATCTACATAGCTCCTTTGTTTCCAATCCATTGCACGTCTATTGGGAAACGCCCTTCTTGATTGACTCTTTTGAAAATTCACTCTAATAGAACGTGCACCCATTTCCTGCATAAACAAAGCTAATTTAGGTCAAAAACACCAACTCGGCTAATCCAGTATCAATGAACAATTAATATTGATTGCCAGAGCCTTAAAAAATTCTAAAATCTAATTTAGTTAACCAAAACATGAACATATATGTGCATATGAAGATCAGCACAGATGAGTGTTTTAATGGGTTGCTTGCATTCTATGCAAAACAAAGGGAATGAGATTTACAGTTGGAAACAGTGTTTTTCCGAGTTTCAGAACAGGGAATGTGCAGATGAGGTTTTGGGGGATGACCCAAAATTTGGGACTATTCATAAAATTTGAACAACCTAAAAGCAGTTGAAATTTTAAAAACTAAATACTATGCGTTGCAATAGAAATGAAAATCCTCCCTCTTTTAGTTTTTTTTTTAGAATTTTTTCCTTAAAATGTTACCTTTTTTGTATTTTTATGCAGCAAATGGAAAAGGTTGTCCAGTGTTAAAAAAACAGGTGTCCCTTCCAAATCCCCAAGTCACCGGGACATCTGAGATATTGGAGACATCACCCAGACACTAGGGAAAACGTCTATGCAGCTCTCAGAATGTACATTTGATCATATTTATTAATTAATTGAAAATTTAAATAACAAATCTATTTTACTCTGATTTTCAATTAATTAATAAATACAGTTAAAATGTGCATTCTAGAGGCTGGATATACAATAGTGACACTAGAGACACATCCACACACTAGGGACACATCCACGTGGAAAACTGGTAAGAAATTAATTCTTCAAAACAAAAAACAAAAAAAGAGTTGTTACATTATAGCTTTAATGGGTGTCTCATTGTCTAGGCCCCTCCAAACAATACTGAGATTTTATTTTTCTTTGGGAGCTCAGTTCAAAATTCAAATCCAATGGATCTAGCCTCACAGTCAAGCCATGTGAATGCACTGGGCCTCTGGCTTTGCTGCTACACTGCAAAAGGTAATTGTTATGCTTGAAGAGTCAAACTTCTGACCTCCACTTACACAAATTTAATAATTAAAAAACCTGTTTTACTGTTAGGTAAGGTGGCTTTAGGAAAATTCACTGTCAGTAATTCACCGCCAACAATTCACTGCGAGAAAATTCACCGCCATGATAAATTCACCACGAGTAATTCACTGCCGTGGAAAATTCATCACATTAAAAGTTTGCGATTAATTTTCCGTGGTGTGTATTGCTGGTGGTGAATTTTCCTTGAAGTGAATTTGTCATGGTGGTGAATTTTCCCACGGTGAATTGTTGACGGTGAAATTTCCTAGAAATAAATTACCTATAAACCTTAATTTTAATAACCAAACACCAAGGAAATTTTCTTCCTTCATCAACAGCAGAAGAAACCATATTGTGATTTCCCATTTATCACATAAAGGTTTGGCACTATTTTTCAGTATCGAGAGCTCTTCCACTCTCCCCATCCATATAATTTCTATGAGGCTTCAGTAGCACTAATAAATACTAGCGTGAAAACCAATCTGAGATAGTTTGCTGGCATGCCTTGCTTGAGGTTTGGATTAGTACGGGACATATTAAAAGGCAAAGTTTGAACCTATAGATAATCGGATGAAGAAAGTTTTCAGTTAAGCTCGAATGTATCTCATTAGTATGTTATGCTGTTTTGCATATCAAAAGTGACTGCTAAACTGAATCATTGTCGTTTGTGTCCTTTGATTTTAACTTTGATTTGAGCTGCTATGATTCGGTGTTGCAGAATATTTCTTCTTTCTGCTGCAAGTGATGCAGCAATCACTCTTTGTGGTACTACCTGCACAAAGAAAACACAGCAGAATGGACTAGGAGGGAAGGGGAAAGAGTAACAATATATGCAATTGCCAGCAGCAAAACTAATCCAAAGAAAACCAAAATGTCAAGAGAATTTCTCTAATGTTTGCTGATCTCAGCAGAATAAAATTGATACTTTCTTTATGTAGTGGAGAACAAAGTCCACTATAGCAACTCCTCTATTCCTATTTCTATCCAGACTATTGTGCAACCAAACTTCTATTTTGGTAGGACAAGATTCTTAATTCTCTCAGTAGATTCTGCATCCTAGCTGCCAGAAAAGAAACTTCCTAATTTGGTTTCTCCTTATCACAACATCCAACAGCTGGCAAGATCTCATTCATGAATCAGAAATGCATTAGTCAGGGGTCAAACCCTGACTCATGCTTATTAAGAAGATGCTTGAGTTTGAACTTGGCTAAGCAAACATTCGTGGGCAGGGGATATGCACAGATCGCCTGATGCAGGTGATCCCAATGACCCAGAGATCTCATTCAAGATTCAGCAATGCATCACTCAGAGGTCAAACCCCGACCCATTCTTATTAACAAGATGCTTGAGTATGAGCTTGTCTATAGACATTCTTGGGCAGAGGATATGCACGGATCAACTGATGTAGGTGATCCCAATGACCCAGAGATCACACTTAGCTGCAGGAGGAAACACCCTATCCCTGCAAACAGTTAAAGTTTACTAGTTTCACCTCTGCCTACCCAACCAGATTTACGGTCAAAAGCCTAATAGTCTTACCTCTGCATTCTTTGCAAGAATACTTGGCCTACACAGTTGAGCACAGGATTTGTGTGACCCAATTGGGCATAGGGTAAAAAGTCCCAACAGTGTAACATCTGCCCACTCTACAAGAAATTTTGCTCTACAGAGTCTATCCAATTTGGCATTTGGTTTGTCCTATGCAATTGAACAAACCCTACCCAATTGGGCATTGGGTTAAAAGTCTTACTCATACCTCTGTCTCTGTAAGGATGTTTTCCCTATCCAATACATAATTAGGCATAGGGTTAAGAGTCTTAGTCATATCTCTGCCTCCTCTTGTAAGGATATATTCCTTACCAAATTGGTCCTAACTCCTAGGGATTAGACTACCCAATTGAACATAGGTTTAAAAGTATAGTAACCTTACCTCTGCCTATCCTGCAAGAGTATTTGGTATAATCAATTGGCCAATTGGGCATAGAGTTGAATAGTCTTATCTCTGTCTGCTCCACATGAGGTCTCACTCTACCCAATTTGCTATAGTTTGACCATACCCAACTGGGAATAGGCTCCAAGAATTGAAACTGTTAACTGATGCCAAAAGTATTGGTTCTTCTCGACCAGTATTTTTTATGCTTATGACTTAAGAGGTTATAGATTTCCTGGGCAGTTGTAGCTTATGTAAAACTTGGCCCAGTTTTAAGCGCGGATTTAATGTGGCAATTTTAACTCGTTGCATGTTTGAGCCCTGCAGTTGCTGCAGTAGGGTAAAAGGTTCACCTGATTTCCTTTAAGCATTACAGGGCTTATACTTGATTTCCTTTTTTATAATATTTCTGCAATTTTTTGGAGATAATTAATTGTTGTTACTATATTACTCCTATTGAAAAGACCGGAAAGCAGGATTCGCTTCCAAGTATTTCATATTTCTTAAACATTTACAAGGCAAGGCAAACACGAAATGAGAGAAAGAATACTTACAAATTTATCAAACTTTTCGATGGCTTTGTTGGCTTCTTCAACAGTTTCCATTGTAACAAAGGCAAACCCTTTGCTTCTACCAGTTTTCTTGTCCATAATAAGCTGACCATGGGCATTTGCGCCTTTAAAACAATATTACAAATTCAATCGAACTTGAAGATAAGCAAACTGTTTACAAGTCAAGAAAGTAATATACCTCCGCTGAAACTACAGTTCCACATTGCTGAAACATCTCAGTAATTTCTTTCGAGTCACAGCTGAAAGGAAGGTTTTCCACATAGATCCTGGTGCTAGGGACAGGAGGGGAAGTAGATTCTTGTTTTGGGCTGTCATTACCATCATTTTTCTCTTCTTCTTCTTTTAAGTTTTTGTACTCATCGTTTTCTTCTTCTTTTTCTTGAGATGGCAATACTGCTGATTCTTGGAGGACTGAAAATAGTTTGGATTGGCTTGTGGTCAGACGAGAAGCTGCATGAAAACTGGTGCCCCTCAATCGGGGCACTGCCAATGTAGGCACCCTGTAAAATGTTGAAGTCCGTTTGAGACATACAGAGGCAACTGGGTCTGTTGAAGAATGGACTTTCGTAGCATTGAACAAATAAAACGCTGCTGGTGCAGCAGTTGTAGCTGCCATGATTATGATTACAAGCCAAACATATGCTCGGTGTATTTCTATGCATCACGCCGAAGAAGATGAAGCGGATAGGGCTTGCAGGATGACCACATAAAACAAAAGGTCACCAATCAGAAAAACCGAAATTGCCCTTGCATTCAAATATTTTACATTTATAAGATATTTTTATTAAAAAAAATAAAAATAAAATTAGAAATGGAATAATATAATTTAAGAGGGAACTCTATTGAGTAAAGATATTATTTTTATTGTTATAAAGATAGAAACTAATTGTAATTAATTGGATACAGCAGGTAATCCATCTAATTGAAGGAATTAGTAAGGGATAAATGGATAAAATTGATAATTAAAAGCATAAAGTTTTTAGAGTTCATGATAATCAGTGAGTTATTTTTTCTTGTTTGAAACTGTGTCAATTTTTTGTATCAATGTTTCAGACCATACCCCATGATCCATCATTAGAATAATATGTAAGTAGCAAAAAAGAGAGAGAGAATGAAAGAATAAGGTAGTAGAGTATTTATACTTCTTAGTCTGCTACATTATTCTTTCACTCTCTCTCTTTTGTTGCTTGCATATTATCCCGATGATGGATCATTGATTTGAAACATTGATACAAAAAACTATAATGTTGTATTTTAAATTTAAAAAAGTGTATTGGCATGCAGTAAATGGGATTAGAGAAAATGTAGATAATTTTAATGGGAATGGAAATTTAGAAGGAAGGATATGTAACAACTTTTAAAATGGAAATTTCATTTTTTTTGAATACTAACAAAAATAATTAGTTTATGCAAATAACAAAAATTATAATGATCAATCCTTATTAAATTCTAATAAACTTTCTTTACAAGATATGTTAATTGCATTCAAATCATAAGTATAGGATCTATTAATATATCAAGTCAATACTATAGTCAATCAATCAACATGTGTGTGTGTGTCCACGTGCATGCACACATGCATATGTTGATTGATTGGTTATAGAATTGACTTGGTATGTTAATAGATCCTATACTTGTGGTTTGAATGTATTGTTTTATGCAATCATTGGATGCAATTATTTAACATATCTTGTAAAGAAAGTTTATTGCAATGTCCAATCTCCAAGAAGCAATGACCAAGAACTCTAACTCCATCCAATGCTCTATTTGCTAATGGGGAAGGTGATTTGAGGCTACACATTGAAGGAACCCTATCCTCCCCACCCATGAGCTTGGCTTGAAGCGAATAAATAGATAGCTTAAGAACCATGATGCAATAGGTAATCAATTGCTATGTTTATCTTACCTAGATTCTTTCATTCTTTTGTTCCATATACATACATATATAAACCATACTCATTAACTATTTCATTCAAAAATCACAATACACTACAACATCATAAAAAACTACCTTAATATACCATATATCAAGGAGCTAAAACATTACAACACTTCATAGAATGCAAGTTTTATTAGTGATAATACTGTAGAATACATAAAATAACATTCAAGACATAGTCAAGCAAATATATCTAATTAAACACCTCACAAGACTATATAACACTTTTAGACAAACTCTACTCACATCCCATAGTAGAAGACTTCCAAATATCATTGCTTATAATTATTACCTTCACATAGAACCAACTTACTAATTAAATATGCAATACAAGAACACACATGCACAACATACATGAATACAAGAATGCACATCAAACAAACAAAAAAGAGACACATCAACCATAAATAATAAGCGATGTGCGTTAACCATTCTATTTCAATTCACACAAAAAATCAACATCATAAAGGACATTATAACACAACATATAGACATGTCCAGTACTTCACAACATGTTACATCATGATAGTATAGGCATCAATAGGCATATAGAATACATGAAACATAAACACATACATTGACCTCTACACATCACAAGATCACATTACATGATTCCCTAGTATACTTTAACCATTCTAAGATATATTTCCCAAAGAGTAGTATGCAACTCACTCACATAATAATGAAGGCAAACTACACCTCCCACATAGCATGTTGCCTCAATAGGTGGTATTAGCATGCATGCTTACAATTAGGTCACATAACTTTGGTATAGAGAATTTTTCCTAGCTCTAGTAATGAAAGATGAGTTATAATGCTTAAGAAGCTTGTGAACCTTCTATCAACAATATCTCTAAGATTTGGTGTGACATGGTGCGCATATAGAAAATGTAAACCTAATTCTTTGGCCAAACATATCTTAGGGGACAACAACCTCCTAGGTGTTAAGATATTAAGTAGATAAGATGATACCATGAATTATCATGCATGGCAATAGATAATTAACCTCTCATCCTTTAGAATCTCACTTGATCCTCACAGTACTTAGGTGTAGTTTTGGAATGGGATTGAGTTCTAATTTAGTTCACTTATTAGAGACCTAGTACACCAAACTAGACACAACTCTCAAATAAAAGACAATATCACCAAACTACATTGGGAGAACTTTGATGTTAATTAGTATTTTCATCCTATATAATTAGATAATGATTTTATCATAGAAGTATATATTGTTCTATAGTAGAAAAAAAATATTATATAGGCCATTCTCAATCAAACTATGAAAATATCTACTATCAAAATCTTTAAAAACTAGGTGTATTAGGCACTTGGTATGTTGGGTAGCACAAATGTCCTTAGGGGGCCCACTAGGTAGCAAATTTGTCCTTATCTAGTATCCATGGTGGTGTACATGTCCATAGGGTGTGTATCTATCTATGGGATTACTTTTCAATTAACCACCCAAACATAGGTGTTAAGGTTATCCTATCCCCTTGCCCATTCTAAAATTTAAAGTTGAAAAACAAAAAAATGCAAATAGAAAAAAGAAGGTTTCATATGCTTCAAAAGAACACATCCCAAGAATATGATATACCTAAAATTTTGTCAAACCTTCTTGGGTAGAAGTTTAGAATTGTGTCACACTTTTGGCCAACAAAGTGGTTTTAAGCAAAAACATGTTCACCCTAAATAGTTTCAGGTGAAACAATTTCTCCTAAACTACTTAGCACCTACTAGGCACAAAGTTTTTTATTCAAAACTATTTCACCTAAAACTATTAACAAGATACAATTTAATTTTAAAACTCAAAATAGGTTGAATTTACACACATTATTTTGATTGAATATTTTTAAGTGAGTGTTTCAATCGAAACACTTTTGCTCAAAACTATCTATGTGACAATTTAACCCTCTTTTGAGGCAAATTCAATAAAAAAATTCAATTTCAACTCTCAATTTCTTCAACCAATGATACTTTCATGAAAATCTAAAAGTATCTTTTTTTAGAGCTCTAAGTCTAGAATCTAAACATTTTTTAATATTTTGATTGGCTTTATTATGATTTTTTTTAAATTTATTACTAGTAGGTTATTATCATCAAACATGACACTAAATAGAAATTATATATATGTATGTATATATAATTTCTATGTACATATATGTATATGTATATACATACATACATATATGGTACACTAGAGGATAAAACCTTCTCCAAAAGGGTATGATTTTGTAAATGATTTAAAATTCATAAAAAAAATTATGTTCCTTTATTGGAAATGTATTGATGTCCTCTATCATTATCTTGAAGGATGGAATTATTTTTTGTGTTATATATATTTTTAAATGATTTGTGAAACCTGTTTATTCTTTCCCTATACCTAGTGGATTGAATGTTGTCACTTTTCCTTTGTGGGGAGATAATTTTACATTCCCTTATATTTTTGACAGTTGTGAGAGTTGAATATAGTGGTATTATGCCTTATTTTTGTGGATATGGGAAACTCTACCCTCCCTCATGGTCATTATGGCTATGATGGGTATGTTTTCTACTTATGTCATCATACTTACTATATTGGTGTTGCATTCTTTGAGTGTCGTTGTGTTGTGTCACACCATCTCAAGTGTGTAGGTGTGAAATTAAGAAAACATTAATTTTGAAATCAAGGACATTGGAATGAAGTGAGAGAGGGAAAAGGAAAGAATCCATCATAAAAGATAGAACAATCTAAGAGTTTTTATAGGAGATCAAATATATTAGAGAAAGGACAAGAAGGGGGGGTATAGAAAGACAGGGAGGTAGAGACGTCAATATAGGTGTTGGGGTGAGTAGATTGAGTGTTATGAAGCTTATAGTGAGCGTTGTAAATATGTTGTGTTGTATTGCGTTGGTCTATGGTATTATTTTTTATTGTTAATTATTTAGGTTGATTGCAAAAGATTAGAAGTGTAAGATTCATTGGGTTCACCAAATTGTAGACAAAATAGACAATGCACTTAATCTAAATTATGTGGTTTATTTTAAACTATAGTATACTCATTTTATTTAACTAATTTGAATTTATTCTCAAATGATAATGAAACAAGTGCATTCATATTTATGTTAATAAAATAAAATAATATGATATGGGATTGAAATGCAGTTGTAATTGAATAGGAAAAGAGTTAAGAACTATTGTCATAGGTTTCATTCTTTGTTGATTACAAAAGGGTGGAGGAGAATGTATGGGTGTTTAGGAATCTATTTAAAGAAAAATATTTAGGTATTAAGGGTTCTCTAATTCAAGGCATGGCTCTAACCTCTAGGTTGTACTAATGAGTTACAAATAGTGGTCATGTCTTTTGCACACAATCCTATGCAACTTTCAAGAGTTGCTCACCTAATGTTTTAATCCTTGTTCTTTACAAAAAATGTATACAATTTTTCTATAGTGAGGTTTCACATGCTAAAGTATGAAGGGGGAAAGGCGTGATTATATTTGGTGGATAGATTTGTTAGTCCCTTAAGATGACATCATGTAGAATTTAGCAAATAAATGACTACGTGACTAAAAATTTTAGTCACAACAACTAAAAGTGACTAAATTCTACTAATTTTGTGCAACTCAACTATAAATGAGTAAATAAATGACTAATTTGGTTGTTGACTAAAAACATATTTAGTCACAAAAATAAAAATGACTAAATAGCTAGTCACCAAATATAAATTAGACAAAAAAATTTAAAAAACATTTCAACCAATTATTGGCACGATGTATTGGTGTGACTCACGAGTTTGAGTTTATTCACATTCATTACAGACCTAGCTTCATTCATTTGTTACAGCTAGTTAGCCTAGAAATGAGGCACCTCATTTTGAGTTATAGTAGTTGGGCGCATGAACTACACTAGGAGTTTTGAGTTATAGCACTTGCATGGGCGATAAAGATTATTTGGAGAGGACCTGGAGAATTTTGAAAAGGTAGGAAAGGATTTCGGTGTTTGTTGCAAAGTATTTGAAGTCTGCAACGAAGTCGGATTTTGGGACACCCTCTGCAGCAAATTCAGAGGTAATTCAAAACCCTAATTACATTAAACACAAAATCTATAGCTTTCTGATTGGAAACTTACAATAGTTACAATCTATTTCTCTTAATAATGTTATTTTATAATCTTGCCACTGTTCTACTTCATAATGCACGTTCAAGCTAAATATAATAAAATTTGGGTGTTAGTGCCAAAATAGAATTTCCTCAAACAATTTTGATACATTTTCATTGCAAGCACAAATTGTCCTTGTGCAAAGTAAACATGTGCTAGATTTACCCACACATCAGGCATTTGAACAAAGATGTTTCGTGCAACAACTTCTTGTACCTATGTAAAAATTTCCTTTGTAATTTATCAAATTGACCCCTTTCAGCTACCAAAATGACTGCCCTATTTGCAACATAAACATTTCCTGGTTTCTATGCCAACACTTTACGATGGCTACCCCATTTGTAGCATAAACATTTTCACTGCAAGTGAAAACTATCATTGTGCAAAGTAAACATGTGCTAGATTTACCCACACATCAGGCATCTGAACAAATATGTTTCCTGCAGTATCTTCTTGTACCTGTGTAAAATTTTCCTTTGCAATATCAAATTGACCCCTTCCAGCTAGCACAATGGTTGCCCCATTTGCAGCATAAACATTTCTTGGTCTTTGTGCCAATACTTAAGTGGCCCCTTTTATGAAATTAGGATCCTCTTGAGTTATTATTATACTTCTATTTTTCAAGAGAAAAATCCCCAAGGCCGATGGGAAATGAATGATAATAATTTGAGTCTCAACATGGTTTCATTTCGAAAAGGGGACATTACATTGTACAAGATTTTTTTAACATCAAAATAATTTAATCCACCTATTTGGAACTGTAAAATAAAAATAGATGAATTAATGTATTTTCAATTATAGGTTCTTTTAATCTAGAATATGATAGAAAGAGAAAGCATAATACATTGAAGGACACACAAAATGTTCTAAAATAAAGACTAAAATAGGTTGCCCATAAAAAAAAAGAAAGAGGAAAAATGAAAAGATAATATACATATGATTTGTTTGAGATTTTTGATAAGATCTCATTTAACTATGTCAAATGGATTTGGAAGGGACAAAGCATATTTGATTGACTAAAATTTTGAGGTAGCTTATCCATTGTCATTGTATGCATAATATTCTCTTGGAATCTATTTCTACAATGCACCAAGAGAAGATGATGCATACAATAACGATGGATAAGCTACCTCAAAATTTTAGTCAATCAAATATGCTTTGTCCCTTCCAAATCCATTTGAAATAGTTAAATGAGATCTTATCAAAAACCTCAAATGAATCATCTATATGTTATCTTTTCATTTTTCCTCTTCCTTTTTTTTATGGGCAACCTATTATAGTCTTTATTTTAGAACATTTTTTGTTTCCTTCAATGTATTATGCTTTATCTTTCTATCAGATTCTAGATTAAAAGAACCTATAGTTGAAAATAGATTAATTCATCTATTTTTATTTTACAGTCCCAAATAGGTGGATTAAATTATTTTGTTGTTAAAAAAATCTTTTACAATATAATGCCCCCTTTTCAAAATGAAACCAAGTTGAAACTCAAATGCTCATCATTCATTTCTCATGGACCTTGGGTATTTTTCTCTTGGAAACTAGGAGCTAGGTTTGGTTAAAGCTCATAAAGCCTAGACATAATCATCATCATATGGATCATCTTCTCTTGGACTCTATTTCTGTAATGGTTCATCATCTTCAGAATCATAGTATGTGTGTCTCCTTGCGATTTTTTTGAAACTAGAGAATTTGTCTTGCCATCATCAGAGTCTTCTAGACCTACAATTGCAAGAAGATCTTGGGCATTTTTTGCATCATCTTATGTCTTATCACTCATATAATTTGCCTCATCCTCTATGGAAACATCATGTTCCTCCATATAAGAATCATAAGCCTTATGGTCCTTATCCTTCTTCTTTTTCTTATTTTCCTTCTTTTGTTTCTTCTCAGACTAACCGGCCTCATCATCATCATCATCCATGTCCTTACGTTACTCTTCAATAATTCCTTCACATGTTCAAATTGCTCCTCTTCTTGCATCACCCATTGAAGTTCTTCCTCTTTCTTTCTCCTTTTCATCTGAATCCTTCATTCTTCATCAACTTTTCATTTTGCTTCATCAACCAAGACAAGTTGGTGTGCTACTTTAATTGTTTCTTTTGCTTTAAGCTAGTCATATATTTTCAGTTTCATGTTGTCAAGCATACAGAAATCATTTGATGAGTTTTTATCCACCTTAAGTGCATCCCCAATCAGTTCTAGGCTTAGTTGGATCTCATTCTGAGCCTGAGCCATGGTTGCAAGACATAGATATGTATCCACATAAACTTGAACAATATTAGCTTGTATAAAAGATTTGTTTTTTTAATATCATGTAGCTATTCAAACAACCTAGCAAGATTGTTGTGACTTTATCCCATGGTAACTCAAGTGAAACACCAGCTTCTTCTAGTCGATGAAATAATTCCATATCCTTAAAGCGCACAAAAAAAACTACAGAATTGGCACTGGGGCTTTTATTTATGAATTCAACCCAAATGCCATTTCCTAATGCCTCCATAAAAGTTTGTTGATCCAACTCTAGCTCATCACGCTCAAAATGAAGAACCCTAATGTTTTTTAACAATTCAATGGGTACTTCTCTGCTCTTCTTTAGAAGAGACTTTGTTGTCCTAAGAGAATCTAAGGCTGCACTGGGGTCTATCAATATTAATAACTCACCCATCTTGATAAATGCATGGGCATCACATGGATCTATGCGAGTTTCTATTCTTAGAATTTCCAAAGCCTTCTCTGCTTTCCCTTGCTAAGCATATATATGGCCTAAAAATTTTAAGCTCTCACGGTTCTTAAGGTGGACCTCTAGAACCTTTTCAAAATTTGAGTAAGAACTCTTAAGATCTCCCAAATTCAATTGAACCTGTCCAAAAAATCCTGTGGCCTCTGGCTTTCCTTGACTGATGCCATGTAGTAGTAGCTAGTGGAGTCATAATCACCTTTACTATGATAAGATCGTGCAATATTATAATATGAATGAGATTTCATGAGAGGGTGGTCAGTTGAAATAAGAGTTGTCTCAGTCAATTGTTCCACAAGAAAATGCTACCCTGTGAAGAAAATAATATTTGCTAAATGATTCAATGTCATTGTATAGTACAGGTATAATTCAAAGGCTCTAGGCATCTTTTCCATTCCTTCATGAACACTAAATTTTTCAATAATTATGAGAATCCTATAATTAAAAAGTGCACAAAACTAACCACTGAGATCTTTCCCCATTTCAAATGGCAAAACTGCCAAAAAAATGCATTTAAAACTTATAAAAATATGCAAATAAAATCATGATAATTTTTTGCACAAAAAAAAAACCATGAGACCATAGCTTGTTTCTTACTATTATGCTTTGATATATTTTTTCGAAGCATCCATAGATTTTTTGAAATCACCTGTTTTAGGCTTTTAGCCATAGTAGCAAGACAGTCAATTGTTCAAGATAAAATGCTTTGGTAGACATGTTTGAAAAATGTGGTAGCATAGACAAGGCAATGAACTTTGGAAAAAATGCCTCAAATAAATGTGGTCTCATGGTGATGGAATTCCATGATGAATGCCATGACAAGTGAACTGTTATGGATTGTCATGGAATTCCATCACCATGAGACCACATTTCTTTGAGGCATTTTTTCAACCAATTCACTACCTTGTCTATGCTATTTCTTACTATTATGCTTTGATATATTTTTTCCAAGCATCCATAGCTTGTTCGAAAGCACTTGTTTTAAGCTTTTAGCCATTGCAACAAGGTAGTGAACTGTTTGATAAATTGCTTTGGTAGACATGTATGAATAATGTGGTAGCATAGACAAGGTAGTGAACTTTTTGAAAAAATGCCTCAAAGAAATGTGGTCTCATGGAATGCCATGACAAGCAAATGCAATTTGCAGCTACTCCTAGTTATTAGTTATGTAATATGAAGTAATTTCATAACTACTTAGATTGAATTTGTAAAAACTATATTGTAATTGAAATTTTTTCATCTATCAACATCTAGTTATTAGTTATGCAATGTGAAGTAATGCTTTGAGTTTGAAATATGTGCAATGCAATGTAATCAAGAATTTGAATATAAACGATAAAAAAATATTTTTTGTAATTCATTAGTTAAAATTTCTATTTTATTTTCTCTCTAGAACTCTATTGCTATGGAAATGCCTTTCAATTAAAAAAAAAATAGTTTTTGACTCTTAGTCTAATTTTTTTTGTTGCTATGTGTAGAACATTACAGATGGGTCAACGTAGAAGGTTGACTATGAATCAATACCATGCATTTGATGAGAGAATAGCCGATGAGAGGGGCATGGAAAAATATCCATGTCCATGTTATGACTGTCTTGGTGAAAAGGTGAAAAAAGGAAGTCAAATTTATCGACATATGATAAGATATGGGCATAGTGGTATACGCCCTTGGAATGTCAATTATTATGAAGATATGATAGAATGGCAGTGTGAGAGATGAAGAGGCAACAAACATAGATGAAGTGGCACCAAACATAGATGAAGAGGAAGCAATGTTAGACGAAGGGTTTGAAGTTGATAGAATGTTGAATGAGGGTCTAAACAATGATTGGGCCAAGTTGATGGAGGATGCTTCAAAGCTTGTGCATGTTAATTACAGATTAAGTTGTTTGACAACAATCCTTTGAATTCTTAACTTGCAAGTGGTGTTTGGTTGGACAAATGAGAGTGTAGATCAGTTATTGGCATTATTAAGTTCGTTGTTACCACTTGAGTCCACATTGCCAACAAAACAACGTCAATGTAGAAAAGAAATCACTAAGGTAGGCTTAGGGTATGAAAACATCCACACATGTGTGAATGGTTGTGTATTATTTCACAAGAATATTGCAAGTGAGAGTGAATGTCCAAAATTTCATGAAGCGAGGTATAAACAAGGGTTGAAATCAGTTGTGGTTCCTAGAAAGGTTCTTCACCACTTTTCGGTAATCCCACGATTACTCTGAATGTATAGGTGCAAAGACATTGTTGAACTTATACAATGACATGCCCAAAATAAGAGCACTGATGGAAAACGATGACATGTGCCTGATTCTAAGACGTGGATGGAATTTGATAAGATATGGCCTGATTTTTCTCAAGATCCTTGTAATATAAGTTTTGGTTTGGCTCTAGATGGGGCGAACCCATTCTCAAATCAAATTACTAAATGGTCAAATTGGCTAGTGTTTTTAATAAATTATAACTTGCCTCCATGGTTAGGAACTAAACCATTTTTCTTAATGCTATCATTGATTATACCAGGAAAGAAAAGTGTGACTTCAGATACAAATGATGCTTATCTAGAGCCATTATATGATGAGCTAATGTAATTGTGGAAAGGAATTGAAGAAATTAAATCTTGAAGGGATGGTCATTCAATCAAATTCACTTTAAGAGATTCCTTATTGTTTACAATTCATGATCTTCATGCATATGACACATTTTCTGGTCTCAGTATTCATGGATACCGTGGATGTCCTGCTTGCAACTTTAAGGATTTTGTGAGGCGCTCAAGAAGTTTGTGTAGGTTTATTTATTGTGGACATCATGCTTACCTTAAAGTGGATCATCCATATTGTCAATAAAAAATACAGTTCAATGGTCAAGAAGAGAATTGTGAAGCACCATTACTAATAACAGGTGATTACATTGTTGATAATGGACAAAAAGGAAAGTCATTTATTGAAAATGATGGGGTTGCTAGTAGTAGATGTGATCCATATAATGGAAGCAGTATAAAAAGGTTGTGCATATTCTATAAGTTGTAGTACTTTAAGGATATAGCCATTAGGCATACTGTTGACTTTATGCATTCTAAGAAAAATATAGCCTATGCTATTATAGAAACTCTTTTTGGTGCTTTTGATACTATTTTGTCACGTGAAGACTTTCGAAAACTAAAGATTCATCAAAATATTTGGGTCGAAAAATATGATGATGAAAAATATAGAAAACCTAGTGCTCCTTACGTCTAGACAAAGGAACAACATGCACAATTCTTACAGGTGATGTCTCAGACTCGCTTTCCCACTGAATATGTAAGTAGTAGTATTAGAAGCCAAATTGAAATTAATGGCTTAAGAGGCCTCAAGAACCATGACTATCATGTCATAATGGAGAATATTTTACCTATTATGGTGAATATATTAAGTTTGGCAAAGGGGCCAAGATTGGCAGTTATAAGGTTGGGCCTAATATTAAAGAGAATGAGTTTACATGTATTAGATCCTTCAAACTTTGATAGTTTGAGGGAGGAGGTTGTTGAAGTCCTTTGTCTATTGGAACAAGAATTTCCACCAACAATCTTTAACATTTCCATGCATCTTTTGATACATATATAATATAAACTAAAGCATTGTGGCCCGATAAGAACAAGATGGATGTATCCTATAGAACAATATATGAAGGTTTTGAAAAAAATTGTTCATACTAGGGAAAATCCGACAGGCAACATGTTTGAGGGATATTCAATGCAAGATGCCATGGGATTTTGCACAAAATATATCAAGGATTTTAAAAACGTCAATCGATGTGTATGGGATGATGACGAAGAAGAGATAGTTGTAGGTTAAGTATTAGAAGGAAACGAATGTCACTTCAAGCTATCACATCAAAAAGAAGTGTGACACATGCATATATTCTTCAAAATACATCTTCATTAGATAAGTGGCACACATAAAAAAAAATTACACAATAATTTATTTGCTCAACTGCATTTACACATTTATATTATTAATCTTACTATTTGTACATTAATATTATATGTAGAAAATATGAAGAATATAATCAAGCTTGGATTATACATTGACCTCAAAAGTACAGACGTCATGCTGATTTGATTGGAGGTGATTCTTTGCCAAAATTTGAAGAATGGATTGCTAATGTAGTCAGTGATGCAAAAGAAGAAGGTCAAGATATAACAACAGAGGAAAGTGAGCTTTCACAATCTTGACATTTCTGGGCTACACATTTCAGTGGAATGCAGGCCTATGGTAGTCATTTAAGAGTGGAAGAAAAATACAAAGGAAAGACAAATTGTGATTGTGTTGTTAGTGTTGAATTTCTTCATGAAACTGAGAAGAAATTTTATGTTGGATTCATCCAAGAAATTATTCTAGTGGACTATGGTGAAAATAGTCCTATATTATTAAAATGTAAGTGGATCCGACCATCTGCAGTACAATTTGATGAGTATGGATTTGTACATGCAAATACAAGACAATTTTTATCAAAGACAGATGAGTCGTATGTTTCCCCTCTTCAAATTAACCAATTATTTCTAATTGATGATGTAAGAAGCCCAGGATGGTTGTATGTCATTCAAATAGAGCCTTGTTCAAAATGAAAATTCATGGAAGTTGTTGATATAATGCTTGGTGGGCAATATGTTAATTTACAAGAAACATTCAAAGAAGTGGATGAATACGATGATGGAGTGTTTGAAGAAGACATTTTGATTACCAATGAAGAGATTGGGAGAGAGAATGTATTGCATGTCACAAATGAGGATGAGGAAGATGTTGAGAAGTTGTTGATTTGGAATTGTTGACATTGATGTCAAAATCTGAGATGTGGAAGGTTGTGCTCTGAATGATATATATAAATAATATATCTTATCGTATGCTATGATGTTGCATAGCATGGATATTATCCTTGATCTAGATATGGCAGTACTTATTTTTGGGACATTTGTGGAAGACAATTAATGTAGAATAATGAAGACTAATCTTTTGATATTGGTTGTTGTGTCTAAAGCCAATTCCAGGTATCCTTGCTATCTGGACATTCATGTAGCATGTTACAAGTTTTGGTATGTCTAATTGCATTCCTCTGGTTGGTACTAAAATTGATGGATATCAAGACTTGGTCTTGGTTGTGGCATTCTCATCGGCTCCAGAACATATCTCATGTAATTCAAAGATTCCTATCTTTTGGTAATTATGCTAGGTGATGAACTTATCTTATGTATGACCTATTTATGGGTCCCATGGTAATGTGGTAAGGAGATATTTATGTGCGACCTATCCTTTGAGTTTGGTGCTAGAATTTCAAGCCTTATTGAATATTTCAAGGTTGTTCTTCAAGTCGACATGTTTTTCTACGCTGACTCATTTTGTTCTATGAGTACATATATATGTGTAGAACATATTTTTGGTACAGAACAAGTAGTCTGGTGTGTGCGAACAGTGATAAGGGCGTGAAGGATTGTGAAACAAGAAACAAAGAATGAAGTGAAAGAAAGTGTTAGGAATAAGTAATTTGTATTGCAGAGGTTGTGTAAGAAAGGTGGGTAGAAGATTCTTGATCGGATCTGCTGCAGTCAGATATTGTGCTCTTAATTGGAACTGACTTCATGCATATGTAGATGCAACTTCATCAGTTCATGTTTTGTCTATTCTTGTAATCAAATATTTTTTATTAATCAGGTAGTGAGCCCACCAGTACTAATCCTTACTTGCAATGAGCCCTTGTAAAAATCACCTTAACTGGTGTCACCTTAACTAGTGTTTTATAATTGAGAATTAGCATGCTTCGTGGTTTTTCCCATCTTGTGTTTCCACATAAATTATGGTGTTCATTGTGCATGGTGTTGTTATGTGCTTTCATGTTCATATCTATTTTAATTAATATCTGATTGATTTAAGATTGCTGTGGATTAATTAAAGTAAGGGAAAGTATTTTGTGATAACTAATTCACCCCCTCTCTCAGTTATCTGAACTTTTCAACAATTGGCATCAGAGCTTGGTCCCTTGAATGCAAAGGGGATCATGGGATGGAGTGGATGAGCTAGTGTGATCTTGAGAAGGGGTGGATGGGAGGATAGGATCATGACTTGGTTGAGGATATGAATCATGAGATGGGATGGATGGGGGATTATGATCTTGGGATGTAGTGGATGGGATGGTAGGATCTTGATTTGGAGGAGGGGATATGCTTGTATGCTTTGGATCAAGCTCTTGGCATGAATCATCTTGTGTGGGATGTATGATTATGGAAGAGTGTTGGAGGGACTCCTCAAATGGGGGAGATAGGAGGATGGAGGATTCATGAAGGTCATTAGATTGAAGTTTGTAAATATTAGGACTAGGAGGAGGGGATTGGATGTCTTCAATGGATTGGGTGGATCTAGTAGTAGAATATGGAGATTTAATGGATTCGATGGGTTTGACCAGCTCAACCGTTTGGATAGTGTTAGGAATGGTGATGGGAGGGATAGGTATAGGATGGAGGAGGTCCTCATCACTAGTGACAATACATGATAGAGTGGGAGGGCATGGTGTCTCTTCTGTCATGAGTCCTTGGGTGAAATTTGGAATGGATGTAGGATTAGGTGGAGTGATGGGAAGTGATGGAGGATCAGGGATGGATGGAGGATTAGGATTAGGGATTGGTGGATTAGGATTAGACATGGAGATGAGATTGGGTGGAGTGATGGGAATGGATGGAGGATTAGGATTAGGGATTGATGGATTAGGATTAGACATGGGGATGGGATTGGATGGAGGACTAGGAGGAGATGGAGGATTGGGATTAGGAATTGGTGGGTTAGGGTTAGATGAGGGGATGGAAATGGATGGAAGACTAGGAGGAGATGGAGGATTAGGGTTAGGGATTGGAGGATTAGATGAGTGGATGGGTGGATGAGGATTAGATATAGAACTAGGAGGATATGGAGGATTATGATTAGATGAGCGGATGGGAATGGATGGAGGATCAAGAATGGATGGAGGATGAGGATTAGGGATTGGTGGACTAGATGAGTGGATGGGACTAGATGGAGGACAAGGAGTGGTTGGAGGACTAGGTGGGCTATGTTTAGATAGAGGATTAAGATATAATGCGGTGAAAGAGAGAGTGACGTAGGAGGATGTGGATGTTGGATTAGATTGGAAAGATTGGGATGGTGAGTGATAGTA
The DNA here is from genome assembly GCA_007115665.2 of Sequoiadendron giganteum. NCBI lineage: Eukaryota > Viridiplantae > Streptophyta > Pinopsida > Cupressales > Cupressaceae > Sequoiadendron > Sequoiadendron giganteum. The sequence goes on along the minus strand of CM021108.1, from coordinate 584,251,638 downwards.
GGAAGATGCAAATGAAGGATTAGAATGGGGAGATGTGGAATTAATGTAAGGGTATTGGGATGGGGGATTTTGATAGGAAGGTGTGGATGTTGGATTAGAACAAGAAGATTGAGGTGGTGAACCACCATAGGAAGAAATGTATGGTGAGTTGGCATAGAAGGATAGGGATGATGGATTAGGATAAGCGGATTGATATGGTGGATTAGGATAGGAGGAATATTGGGATGGGGGATTGCGATAGGAAGGTGTGGGTGTGGGATCAAGGTAGAGGTATTGGGATTGTTGATGATGATAAGGAGAGGAGGATATGGATGTTGGGTAGGATAGAGGTTGAAAGGGAGGACATGATGAATATATCGATGGTGAGGATGTTGGACATCCCTTGTTAAGGGTAGAATAAGGACCGTTATTAGATGTGGATGAAGGCATGGTGGGATAGTTCGAAGAAGTAGTGGTATTTTGGGGGGCGATTGGAGAGAGCTTCCTAGCAATGATAGCATCAAGGGGATCTATATAACAATCTTCATGATCAACAAGATTTTCGTTATCATCATCAACGCAATTAGGATTCCCCTTGACTACTATTATTGGTAATGTGAGAGGGGGATAAATATTCATGATGGATATAGATTAGTAGGAAAGAATAAATGATGGATAGAGAACTAGGATGGATTGGAAGCTCATATGGGGATTGGATGAAAGCTCAGATTGGGATGACGAGATTAATGCTTAGATTAGAACTGGATTGGAGCTTAGATTGGGATTGGATCAAAGGATATGATAGAATTGATTTGAAACCAAGATCATGGGTTTTTACTAGAGGACGTAAGGTGTTGACAATCAGATTTTTGCCAGATTTGGCAATTTTCAAAAATTGTCAAATTTTGCCATTTTAGGAAACTTCATAGGAATATGTTTGAGAGTCCAAGTTTTTTCCAAAAAATACCCAATATTAAGATAGGATGACTTGCCAACTAACATCCCAAATCTGAGACATGCATTCTGAGTTATTAACAAAAATGATTTTTCAAAAATCAGAAAAAAACACTAAATTGTGATTTTGAGGGTCAAGATAAAAATTTGAGGTTTCGAAAATGTGCTAAAGAGGGGTCCAACCTATTCAAGATATTAGGGGAATCCACATGCCACCTCATAATGCAACCACCTATAAAATTTCAACCAAAACCCACATCCGAGGCAAAAGTTATGGCCTCCGGAAGTTTTTGCATAAAAGTCAGAACCCTCAAAATGAAGCCTAGATGATTGGGATGGATGATTTGATGATAGATACAGAATCTAATGATGTTCCAAGAAGCACCTATGTGTTTTTGGTTGATGAAACAATGACTTTCAAAAAATGTTGATGGATGCTTGGAACAGAGAAATGACCACTCGAAATGGGTGATCCGACATTCAGAATGGACAGATGGATGCTTGGGAGGGTGAAATGGAAGCTTGGAATGGTCAAATGGATGTCTGGATTGGTTAAATGAATATTTAGGATGATCAAATGGTCAAACAGAGACTCGGGGTGATTAAACGGAGGTTTGGAATGGTCAAATGGATGAAATTGTCCATTCAAGAGGGCGTATCCACACTTTTGCAGTGAAAACAGTGGATCAGGAGGGCGTATCTGCACTTTTGCAGTGAGAAATGCTGAAATAGGGGGCGTATCCGCACTTCTGCAGTGAAAAATGTTGAAACAAAGGGGCATATCCGCACTTCTGCAGTGAAAAATGCTAAAATAGGGGGGCAAGTTCGCCCCTTTGCAGTGGAAAATGTCGGAATAGGGGGGCAAGTTCGCCCCTCTGCAGAAAAAATAGTGACTTGGTTTGGATGATGAGATTATGGCAAGGACTTCAATGAGGCTAACTTATCAAAATTTACTGGTTTTTCACAGAAAGACACTTTGAACAAGCACAATCCTATGATAAGTGTTAAGGGGTATAGCCAACAAGGGTCTTACTCTAGGATGAACAAGGTTTCTAGGGAGTCCTCGATATACGCTTGGTACGTGAGGCACAAATGTGAACACCAGTCCCTCACAAGCGTGAGTCGAGAACCCCAATGAGATACTGAAAGACTCAAACCAACTCTTCACATCTATCTAGGTATCACCCTAGCTTCGACGTTCCGCCAATTACGACGCAACTGGATTGGGGTACAACTTTGGCTCTCCTCCTTTTGTATACCCCGCCGATATGCATGGTTGGGATCGTCCCTTGTAGTGATGAAATCCCCAAGCAGGTCTCGCTAAGAAGAAGACACTAATCGTTTCCAACTACCCCCCCGGTCAGCACAAAGTGCAAGGAGAAGATGAAAACAAACTAATGCCCCCTTAGGATAACACAAAGAAAAACAGACACAACAAACAACAAGTATTACTTCCCTCTAATTATACTAAGTGAATAGATAAAATAGTAAGAAAAACTTTAAAATTCAAATAAAATAAAGGTTCTGCAAGCAAATGTTAACTATTTTTATCTTTTTCCCTTTGTGAATTTCAGCAAAAATACTGCAAAGTACTGGCAAGAAATCTGACTTCACCCACCAACAAATAGGGTTAGAGGGTTAGAACTCCAAATAACAAAAAACAAAGGTGAAAACGAAGCTAAAATGAAACTTTTTAACCTTCCCAAATGTGTTGTTTAGGGTAAATCCGCCCCTCTACAGTGAACTGTCAAAAACGTCGGAACAGGAGGGCAAATCCGCCCCTTTGCAAAAAACTGTCAAAAACATCGAAACAGGAGGGAAAATGTGCCCCTCTGCAGAAAACTATCAAAAACATCAGAATAGGAGGGAAAATCCACCCCTCTGTAGAAATACAGTTAGAAACATCGGAACAGGAGGGCATATTCGCAGTTCTGCAGTGAAAACTTTTAGAAAACGTCGAAACAGGAGGGCGTATCCGCCCCTCTGCAAAAAATAGTTAGAAAACGTTGGAACAGGAGGGCGTATCCGCTCTTCTGCAGAAAACAGTTAGGAAATGTCAGAACAGGAGGGCATATCCGCACTTCTGCAGTGAAAACTGTTAGAAAACGTCGAAGTAGGAGGGCGTATCTGCCCCTCTGCAAAAAATAGTTAGAAAACATCGGAATAGGAGGGCATATCCGAACTTCTGCAAAAAAAATTAGGAAATGTCGGAACAGGAGGGCGTATCCACACTTCTGCAGTGAAAACTGTTAGAAAACATTGGAACAGGAGGGCAAATCCGCCCCTCTGCAGAAAACAGTTAGAAAATGTCGGAACAGGAGGGAAAATCCACCCCTCTGCAGAAAATAGTTAGAAAACATCGGAACAGGAGGGCGTATCCACACTTCTGCAGAAAATAGTTAGAAAATGTCGGAACAAGAGGGCATATCCGCACTTCTGTAGTGAAAACTGTCAGAAAATGTCAAAACAGGAGGGCATATCTGCACTTCTACAAAAAAAAGTTAGAAAATGTCGGAACAGGAGGGCGTATCTGCACTTTTGCAGAAAAGAGTTAGAAAATATCAGAACAGGAGGGAGTATCCACACTTTTGCAATGAAAATTGTCAGAAAACGTCGGAACAAGAGGACGTATCCACACTTCTGCAGAAAACAGTTAGAAAATGTCAGAACAGGAGGGTGTATCCGCACTTCTACAGTGAAAATTGTTAGAAAACGTCGGAACAAGAGGGCGTATTCGCACTTTTGCAGTGAAAACTGTCAGAAAACGTTGGAACAGGAGGGCGCATCCACACTTTTGTAGTGCCCGGGAGGGCAAGTTCACCCCTCTGTAGGGCAAATCTGCCACTCTACGACCTGAACCTATAAACCACTTAAACAACAACAAATGTAAAGCAAAGAGACGCGTTTGTGGGTCCCACCGGGCATGCTAGAAATGTGATCTCCTAAAATGTTATGTTCCTAATGTGAGATGCTAAACTGTCAGAACAGGAGGGTGTATCCGCACTTCTGCAGTGAAAACTATCAGAAAACGTCGGAACAAGAGGGCATATCCACACTTTTGCAATGAAAACTGTCAGAAAACATTGGAACAGGAGGGCGTATCCGCACTTTTGCAGTGCTCGGGAGGGCAAGTCCGCCCCTCTGCGACCTGAACCTACAAACCACTTAAACAACAACAAACGTAAAGAAAAAAGATGCGTTTGTGGGTCCCACCGGGCGTGCCAGAAATGTGATCTCCTAAAATGTTATGTTCCTAATTTGAGATGCTAAACAACTAATGATGCAATAAAAAGAACTAACATAAAAGAGGACACCTCAATGATTAGCCTAAGGAAAAGATAAACATAAAAGCAAGATAAAACAGATTGAAGTTGATTATACCTTCACGCTGCTCCTTCCTTGGTTGGTCGTTGATCTTTAAAGATTTATGTGCTCTTTAATGACAAGCTAAATTGAACATGCAAAATGATATGCAAGATGGATGGAGATATGGTAATGGTGTGATGCTAAAAGCTATGGAGGATGAGAGCTCAAATGACAATTTTGCAAGAGTTTTGATAGCAAAAGATTGATTTTCCTTTTTTTTTAGAGAAATGAGGGGGTATTTATAAGATAATTTGAATTCTCTAGAGAATTCAACGGTTGAGATTGATCCAACAAAGCCAAGATGAAGGGCTATGTTGTGTTAAGGACTCACAAGCCTTCACATCTTGACATGTGGAATGTGAGATGGCCTAGGGTGAGATGATGTGAAAATAAGGTGGAAGAGAAGTACATGAGGTGGATGAAGGACAAGTACCTTGTAGGTACCTTGGGGGATGAAAATATTTCCTCAAAAAAGAACTTCTTGTCTCCAAATGAGAATGAAAGAGACATTTTAGAAATTTTAGAATTCCTCAAAAATCTCCATGGGAAAAGGGGAAGTGGTTGGAGAAATAAATGTGAATTAAAAATTCACATTCTTAGGAGAGTCTATTGGATAAGAGAGGGTTTCCAAAAAGGTGGGGATTTTCCACATGTGAATGATGTGACAAGTCCAAGGTTCTAGAAGTCCTTGGCACATGTAAAGTGATAAGTCAAGCCTTCTAGAATTTGCATGGGGAAGAGAAGATTTCTTGGAGGAGTAAAAGTGAATTAAAAATTCAAATGGGGAAGAGAGGAGTCTTGGGTGAATAAAAATGAATTAAAAATTCCTTGGGGGATGGGGAGAGTTGACCAAGGTATTGATTAGGCTAATGACCTTGATTAAGGTTGTGCAAACACAAGATTAGGATAATTAATGAGAGATTAGAAGCAAGTGGGAGATTATGGAGGATGTGACACTAACCTTGATTAAGTGGTGCACATTCTAATCACAGATTAATTAATTTAATCTGGATTAAAAGAGGATTATGAAGAATGTGACAAGGAGAGAGAAAAAGAGGGATTAAAAATTGGTTTAAATCCAAATAGGTCAAATGACTAAATTAAATAAATTGTCTTATTTATTTAATTTAGAGAAGAAAAGGTGTAAGGTAAAGTATTTAATTATTCAATTACATACTTTAGGAACCTTAGGCAGAAAATGAAATAATGATTAAATAATTTATTTAATCACTATTAATGAAATAGATGAATAGAGTAGACGATTTTGATCATATGGAAGTGATCAAATTTAGATGTCTACAGAATCTAAGAAGAATAATGTCATGGTTTAGAAAAAAAATGAAATGAGTGTGGGGAGCTCTTCTGTGGTACCAGATCTTGGTACAAGCTCTTTCAGAATCTAAGCCAACTACCTTGGCTCGGGGGAGTTTTGCAATGCATATCCTATCGATTCCCCCTCTCTGAAGTAATATTGATGTGTTTTTGGCATGACTAAGCTGAAACCGATTGGTGACGTTTAATGAAGCTTAATTCGACTGATTGAAAAGCGAAGTACAATTGATGACATCATCGATGTAAGTTTTTTTGGCAGAAAAATCATCATGATAAATTAAGGATAAAAGGTGGAGTTTCAAATCATTTCTCACAGTTTACAAAGAAGGAGAAGAGGTTTCATTGAGCGATAAAATATTGAAGAAGCTAAGCATGACGATGGAATCCGTATTGGTTGACAGTGAATTCAATTGTGATATTTTGCTGAGGCTGAAGGGGAGTTGAGTTGGATGAATTTGATCGTCAGAAGATGAATGAAATCAAGCAAGGGTTGAAGTATGATGAATTGTAGAATGCAAGTGCCTTGGGTGTGGATTTATGGAGAGAATTCCCTTGGTTTATCGACAAAGAGTCTATCTTGTTCCTGTTGAGTTGATTCAACAATGGAAACATCATTTTGGACAAACCCTATCTGATCACTAAGGAATCCATTGAAGATATTAATGGATTGTGCAGGGTTGGTGACCTCCTTGGGAAGAAAATAGTGAAATACAAAGATGTGGAGGAAATTATTAGTATCGAAAAAGACCCCCGAGCTCTACTGATAAATATCATTGCCGATCTTGTAGTAAGGTATGTTGCTTATGGTATCTCATACAAAATCTAATTTTGAAATCATGAAGGTTCTACTTCGGCTATTGTTGTATATCTTGCACATAAGATGGTGAAGGAAAATCAATAGTTTGACCTATGTAGCCTAATAATGCAAATCCTAATTGAGAATGTCAAAATTTCTTTGGTTGAGAGTTATCCCTTATGGTTTGGATCTCTTTTCATGTGTTTAGTATTCCACTTTATGAATTCATTACCATCAAAAGAGAATATTAGGTGGAAGTCCGACATCCCCATTAGAAAGCAAGTTTACAAATATTTGGAATATTTGGAAGATAAAGCAATGCATGCAAATTTTATTTTTCATCCTTGCATATAGATTTGTGCTCTGGTGTGATAGTGTCTAGTGCTACGACTATCAGTTAGTTTAAGGAGGGTTCCTCCTCCGGTAAGAAGGAGTTAGAGGTTGTCATTGGTGGTTCCCGTCTGGAAACTAAGAGGAGGAAAATTAACACAAAATATGTCATCACTATCTCAAAAGAGAAGAAGGAAGAAGAGTCTCTCCCTGACACAAAATTTCATTATGTGTTGGATGAGGGTGATATGAAAAATATTGGTGAAATGTGGAATTCCTGCTCTCTGATCAATAGGCCTAGAATTGAAGATTCCTATCTGCTAAAAAGGGGTATCACTATTTTTGCTATTTTTGACTCATTATCGGATGATCTGGTTGAAGTTGTTGAAGAAAGGTTGTTGCAGGAAGGATCTAAAGGACACAAAATCTAAGCTATGATTGAAAGAAAGTGTGCCACAACCAAAAAAAATTTATCCAAACACATTTGTGAGACAAGAGAATGCATTAAGGAGATGTCTAACATCTACAAATATTGTCTCCAGTGGCCTACTGCTGTTGATAATTTTAGAAGTATAAATGAAGCTATTGAATATGAATTGAACGATATTGGGAAGTGTTTTGAATTCTTCAAAGATAAATATGGAAAACAAAGAATAAGAGTTGGTGAGTTGCAAGTTGAGTTATTGTCTACTCAAGGATAAAGGGAAGATTTAGTTAAAAATTTCTGGTTGGTCAAAGAAATAGTTGAGGTCCGGTTGGATCATCTCTCTGGGATACTTTTTGATATAGAGGATTGTGAACAATAGTGCCTGTCTCTGGACTGGTCATCTTCATTTGGTCTGTTGGTTCTACAGGACAATATGTGTGCCAGAATGGTTTCTGCAGTGCAAGCTTGGAAGAGGATTCTTCCAATTGTGAGAGAAAGATACAAGGAAATCTTTCATGTGAAAAGTGTTATTTTTACTTAATTTTCTGAATGATCTTATTTGGCCCTTTGCCTTTGATAGAAAAAAGGGGGAAAAAATGAAGAGAAAAACAAAAACAAAAAGAGGATTTGAATTGCTTGACAAAAGGGGAGCACTTGGAGTTTTTTTCTGTGTTTTTGAGTTTTTGTTGTTTTTCCATCAATTCCAAAGGGGGAGATTGTTGAGAAGTTATTGATTTGGAATTATTGTCATTGATGTCAAAACCTGGGATCTGGAAGGTTGTGCTCCAAATGATATACACAAATTATATATCCTATCGTATGTTATGATGTTGCGTAATGTGGATGTTATCATTGATCCGGATATGGCAATACTTCTCTTTGGGACATCTATGGAAGAAAATTAATGCAGAATACTGAAGACTAATCTTTTGATATTGGTTGATGTGCCTAAAGCTTATTTTCGGTATCTTTGCTATCTATACATTCATGTAGCACATTACAAGTTTTGGTATGTCTAATTGCATTCATCTAATTGGTACTAAAATTGAAGGAGATCAAGACTTGGTCTTAGTTGTGTCGTTCTCATCGTCTCTAGAACATATCTCATGTAATTCAAAGATCACTATCTTTTGGTAATTATGCTAGGTGATGAAATTATCTTATGTATGACCTATTTATGGGTCTTGTAGTAATTTGGTAAGGAGATCTTTATGTGTGACCTATCCTTTGAGTCCGGTGCTAGTGTGCCAAGCCTTATTGAATATTTCAAGGTTGTTCTTCAAGCTGACATGTTTTGCTAGGCCAACTCATTTTGTTCTATGAGTACATATATATATGTGTAGAACATCTTTTTGGTACATAACAAGTAGTGTGGTGTGTGTGAATAGTGATAAGGGTGTGAAGGATTGTGCGACAAGAAATGGAGAAGGAAGTGAAGGCAAGTGTCAGGAAGAAGTAATTTGTATTGCAGAGGTTGTGCAAGAAAGGTGGGAAAAAGATTCTTGATCAAATCTGCTATAGTTAGATATTGTGCTCTAACCAAAACTGACTTCATGCATATGTAGATGAAACTTCATTAGTTCATGTTTTGTCTATTCTTGTAATCAGATGTTTTTGTATTAATTGGGAAGTGAGCCCATCGAAAGTGAGCCTTACCTGCAGTGAGCCCTTGTAAAAATCACCTTAACTGGTGTTTTATAATTGAGAATTAGCATTCTTTGTGGTTTTTTCCATCTTGGGTTTCCACACAAATTCTGGTGTTCATTGTGCATGGTGTTGTTATGTGCTTTCATGTTCATATCTATTTTAATTATTATCTAATTGATTTAAGATTGATCCATATTAATCAAAGTAAGGGAAAGTGTTTTGTGATAACTGATTCACCCCCCCTCTTAGTTATCCAGACTGTTCAACAGAAGAAAACCAAGAAGATGCAGGTATGAATGATCAAGATTCTGATCTTGCTAGAAATGCAGATGATTATGATGATGTTTTGTCACCTTAAGAGGTTAGCTTATCACCTAAACTTTGGTAATATGTATGGTGTAATTTATTATTGAATGTAATAAAGATCTGAGTATAGGTATGCTTATGCACTTTTGTTTTACTAATACATTTTTGAATGTAGTCATCATTATTTTGTTGGTACATTGTATAAAATATCTGAGATGTTCACTACTGATTTGAAGTGCATTTAAAATTAGGTTTAATCATTCTTCTTAGTTTTCCTACTTTGGTTGAAAATTTGAAATTAATTTTGTTTAGTTAGAATATAATTTCTTGTATGTCCTATATGTTTTCTATGCAAACATATAATGAACATCTATGATTTAATAATACATATAGATATCTTAACATTAGGTGAACTAAGCCTCCTCATTACAAACAAATAAGTGATCTCTTAGGTTTGACTGACACTGAAAACCAAAACTGAGAGACTATAAAATTAGAAAATTGTTCAATCTTTTCAATAAAATGATATCTAAAATACTGCATTCATAATCAAATCCAATACCGCACTATCACAATAGTCAATAGAGGTATGTGTGGTATGGCAGGACATATAGGTCAATGTACAAATTCTTACCACAATACTACAACAACCAAATATGAATACCATGGGGTGGTAGTGAGAACATGTTAAATACTAAAGTAAATCGCAACCCCACAAGGGGCAAACAATGACACTACGGTACGATGGTAAACAATCACTCAACCACTAGAATTAAACTGTTGTCCCGTGGGAGTCCAAAGGGGTGTGTGTGGGGTGGTGGTATTACTAACGCTACCATACTGCTACCTCACAACAGTCTTGATATGATAGAGCGGTATGACGGTGAACAATCAGTCAACTGCTAGAATTAACCAACCATCCTACATGAGTCCAAAGGGGTGTGCACAGGGTGACAGTACTAATAATGCTACCCCATAGTAGTCTTGAAATGATAGAGCAGTGCTGTGGTACAAGTTGTCAAATAATTTAATGATTACACCGTTCGATTTCCCAAGATCAAAGCCAGCATTCAAACTCAAAATATGGGCAGATTATGAAATATTTTCCATGAATTGACATTAATAGTGAGGTGACCGAACTCAACATAAAATATTACTTGGGACATTCAAACAACTGAGCATATCTAAGGCAAGGGATTTCAAGCAAGAAGACTTTATAGCAATTATTTCGCTGGGTAAGTTCACAAAAACCCTTTGTAGCAAGTGTATAAGAACTAAATTTTCTTCTACAAGTAGACACTTACAGAAATCAAGTAGGAGTAAATTCTTCATCATGCCACCCAAAAGAAGTCAACTTGCGAGTAAAAAGGAAGAGTCTACAGTTTCTAAAAGAGAGAAGAGGTCCCTACAATAATCCATTTTATATGTGTTACATAATTCTGTAAAAAAATGATTCAAAAAGGTGTTTAGAGATAAAGCCCATGGATGTAGAGACCCAATTATCCCTATCTCAGGGTGAGATTTGTTTTGGTACTTCTATGAAATTCCTTTACACATGAAAAGGGGTGTAAACAATAGGAGGATACCTATCTCCCCCTCCAAAATTGAGTCATTTTCCATAGAAGACTTCCAAGTATATTTCAAAAGAACATATTTTTCTTTGTGCCAAATGCTTGGAATAGATGCTCAAGAGAGGATGCCAACCTATCTCATGATGATGGCAATGAAGATACAAAATCATGAAGTCAACATTAAGTATGATTTTTTTTCTGAAATTGAGAAAGGGCTACATGAGGGATTTTTTTAAGTAAGAGAGAACTTAGCTCCCATCACTTTAAGGAAATAATTTTTGTAGGAGATAAGATTCCCTTCTAGAAGATGAGTTGTCTTTTCTAGAACTTATCTCTATCTTGTCATCATTCCCTAGGTAGGTTGTTAGGGTTTTCATGTTGTCACATGTTGTTAGATCAAGACACATGGCAACATCTTAATGAATCTTGTATCTCACCCTTTCCTATATAAGGAGGGTTATTGTATCATTTGTATCATACTTCATACCTCATCATTTGAGAGGTCTTAATATCAAGCACGCTCATTCTTGCATATCCTTTTGTGGAAGGTTTATCATTGTTTTTGCAGGTGTTACTGGGTGTCAAGCTAGTATCTCTAGCTCTTACATAATATTGTACCAAAAAAAAAGTAGATGGACTAAAAGAATGTGTTTGAGAATGACTTATGATGAAGGGAATAGGTTTCTCGTACAAAATTGGTGTTACATCTGGGATAGTAGATGTAAAAATAGTGATTTATATGTAATATTTCATGATGATTTCATAACAAAGGTCATGGCCACTCTTGGTCATATTTCACCAAGATTGCCTAATAAAATCATGCAAGTATTAAGACCTTTAGCATTGAAGCCAAAGTAGGGACACACTCACAATTTCGGTGACCGGTTCTTCTTAGCAGACCAAAAAATAATAAGGGTCTATGGCTGTCCTCAAGCCCCACATATTTTACCTAAATTTGTTTGTATTCGAATTTCATTTTTAGAATTTATGTGGAAAATTTTATGGATGGAGTAGGATATTATGAAAAGATAGAAAAAGGGGACATTCCTCCCTAACCTAACTGAATGTGAGGAGCTATCCATAGGGTTTGACACTCTTGAAGAACTGTATAACTATTTGAAGATGAGGTATTCATTTAAGTCACAAGGAGAAAGGGTCTTTGATCCTAAAGGGCATATTAATTTTATAAAGAAAACACTTCTCACTAAAGCTGGGATTACCCATGTAATGGATTATGAAGAAGATATAATAAGAAATTTCTTTACACCTAATGAAGATTTTTAAAGGAAGAGGAAGTGGGAAAACATAAAGAGGCTTGAGGAGGAGAAGAAGAAAAGGGACACTGGATTCCAAGGATTCTATGTTGAAGAAGGGGATCCTATCAAAAGGATGAATTTAATAATTGAAAACTTTGAAAGATTATAGGTTGAACCAAAAAAGAAACCCGAGGGTCAATCTTCAAAACCCTCCAAGCTGCCTACTAGAAAATGTGTATGAATGTTATGTCTCCTTGTCATAGGAAGTTGATCAGATAAAGGCCCATGTACCTATATTGGACCCCTTATTCAAGAAATGACAACCTGTACATCACACCTTAATGAATTTGTGCAGAATTGTACAAAGGAGTGTTGAGGTCCCCACAACTTTAAAGCCTATTGAGAAAATTCTCTAAATGGTCTCATATGAATTTCATACATATCAACGGAAGACCAAATGATCAAGGTAAGAATGGATTCATTTCACACACTAAAGTATTGGTTCATGCCTAAGATACTAAGGGATGATGATCAATTGAAAGGCTCCAAGGATTGGATAGATGAGTTTAGAAAAATTGTTCCCAACTGCCTCACTAATTTACAAAAGGATGGTGACATGAATATTCATCTCCTCAATTTAGCCTTGGATGGAATAATTCCACTAGATGTTGGATACTCAAAATTAATCATGTATAGCAAAGGGTTATTAGACAATAGATGGAAGAGTCACTTGGCCAACACAAAAAAAATCCAAGAGTACAAATGGCCTCATGATTACACAATGTACCAACGAGAGTAGACATATCTAGCTCCCCCAGAAGAATAGGCCTTGCAGATACTACCATGGAGAGAGGACCTTGCTAGATCTAAATGATCACAGGTACCTTACAATGAGTAATAGACTTTCGTATCTTGCAAGTGCTCTGGACTTCAACATCTAATAATTTCTCTTCATTTCTCATTTTTCATTACTTTTATGTAATCCTATGTAAACAATGATAATTAACACTTTTTGATTTATGTTAAAAGTGGGCAACTGAAAAGACACTTTTTGACATGTCAGTCAGGACAAAATTTTGAAACATACTGTAAAATATTTTTGAAGATCAATAGAATGAAATAATTGGTGGCCGAATTCTGGTTTCAATTGTTTGTTGAAGTGAATTAATGAATGTTTTCTTGATGTCTCCAGTTTGATCTTTCCTTGTTATTTAAGTCAATATATCAAGGGTATATTTGGTTTATCAAAACACATTTGATGTCAAACAATTCATTTTGTACTACATTTTGGTGTCAAATCTTTGGTAATTATGGTTAGTTTCATTCCATTCAAATTCTAGATTCTATGAAGTTATATACAATAAATAGATTGATGGTTGTTTGGATAGTGAAATTAGCTCTCTTAGAGATTAACTGAAATATCTTATTTTTAAATATCTAGAAGGATTATTTTAATTAAAGATGATTTTTGTGGTTATTTTTCTAATAATGATTAACAATGATTTTACAGTGCAACTAGCTTTCTATTTTAATTCAAGATACAAGTCATGATCAAAGTCAAGAACATACCAAGAAGATGGTACTATACTTCAAAACCTCAACCTCACTTAGTTTAGTCTACTTACATGGGGATATTAAGGAAGTTTCTAAGCAATTAATATATATCATTTGTTGTTTGTGAAGGAGAATCCTATGAGATCCAATATGGCAGTGGATCAATATCTAATTTCTTAAGTAAAGATGATGTCACAGTTGGGAAACTTGTTGTGAAACATTAGGTTAGTAATTTTTGGATGTTAAGGCTTCCTAGTTGGATATCAAAGATCTTTTCTCATCAACCTAATTTGGAATTTATGTATAAATTGATTCTTTCATGGTGTAGGTCTTTATTGAGACAACACATGAACTAGGGTTGAAATTTTTGTTGTCCAAGTTTGATGGCATTCTTGGGCTTGGTTTCTAGGAAATTTCTATTGATAATGTTGTTCCAGTCTAGTTAGTATTGATAGCCTTCATTCTATAATATGTCAACTTCATTCTATAATATGGGTATATCACCTTTCTTAAATCTTAAACAAGGTTCTAAAATCAAGGGTTCAATATGCATATTTTAGGCCTATGTTGAACACTTTGTTTAAAGCATTTGTTGACAAGGATACAATTTTTTAATTGATTTATCTTTTTGTTGTGTTTGGACTTACTTTTGTAAACTTGCAATATACAATGCACTTTTATTCTTTCTGAATTGAGACTAATAGTAATTTTGTTGGTTGTATTGAAGCACAACTTCATTCATGGAAAAAAGGCAACACCCTATTGCTCATATCGGATGGAGCATTGCAAATAAAGGAGGAAAGATTCTAGTTGGGTTGTTGTTGACTGCATTGAAGGAGAGAGCTTCATATATGGGATGTACGATCAACACTCTCCTTGGATTCTACATGTTACAAGTTGCTCCAAGAAGATTTCCCACGTTGTAGAAGTTTTAAGAGATGAAAGGGGCATGTGCTCACATTGAAGGGATTCAAGCATGTGTTTCCATCATTGCAAAAGTTTTTTGGAGAATTTTCTTTCTTGCAGTCATTTCTGTGCAATATTGTAACTTAGATTTCCAATCTTGTGACTGAAAATAACAATTGTAATAATCTATTTATAAGCTATAACTAGTGTTGGATGTTGTGGTTGTGTTGCTGATATATTGTTGTCATTGATGTCAACACTATTAGCATTTTAATCTACTTAAGGCTGTATATGTCGAGGAGATTGAGAAAATTGTAAACAAATATAGTACATGCAGCCAGTGGAGCTGAGAAGGTTAGAATGTTGGAAATCTCTGTGTGTTGAAGACCTGAAGGTGCAATTCAAATGGTTTGGTGTTGAACCTTTCTAGTATGTTGTCCGAAAGTTTCAGTGGTGCACATGAAGTTTTGTGGAAGTTATGATGATTTGTGTGCCTACACTTATTCAGTCTTTGTAGCTGGTGTTCTTGGTCAAAGTGGATGAAAGTATGGTAATATGATGTTTTTCTCATGTGCCTATGACGTTCATGGATGAGTCTAGATCGTGACCTATCCTTGGTGTATGTACGCAGTGATTGGAGTGTTCGTGATTAGAGATTTTTCTGATATGTGCCCGAGTGTTCATGTTCTTGGCCGACATTGTGGTGTTAGCATGTTGTGGATCCATGAGGATTAATATTTTATTTTTTGGCGTGTTTGGAGATGTTTGTTTGGGTCCTCACTATGTTATGGCCGACTTGTGTTGGTATGCATTGAAATTTATACATGTATCAAGGCCGACAGTTGTAATTTATTCCTTATTTGTGGCCGACTGATTAGTGGATGCAAATTCATGTAGCGAATATATATACAAGATTATTTTCCTCATATAGAGTGTGCTCAAGTGCACAAGTGATCTACAAGTGCGAATATAGGTCAAATCATTCAAAGCAGAGTGTGGAAGAGTTTGAAGAGGTTTTAGTGTGCCTAACTGGAATTGGAATCAGGCTTTTGTAGAAGCTATTTTCTTAGTTCAAATTCATCAGATGGATTTAATCTAATTATTGTATGTAAGGTAGTGAGCCTTTCCTTTGAGCAGTGTGCCTGAATGCAAGTGCATTCTCTTTTTATTCTTCATTATACTTATAATAGGGTATAATCTTGTGGACTAACATCCACCGTGGTTTTTCCCCTCACAGGGTTTCCAGGTATAGAACATTTGTGTTCATGTGTCTCTGATGTGTTGTTCTTGTGCTTGCATTATTAATTATCAGATCTGTGATATAAGGATCGGTTAATGTTGAATAAGTTTGATTTTGGTAACAACTGATTCACCCCCCCTCTCAGTTGTCTATCCTTGTTTTGCTAACAACTAGAACACCTTTCTTTTATTAATAAAGCTCATTGATTTTTCCTTCTCAATGGTTGTCTTATTGTGTGCAATTGATGATTGATGTGTATTTCTATGTTTTATTCTTATAGATCTTCAAATATCAATCAATTAAAATGACTAAATATACTACTAATTGACATCAATTAATAATTAAATTGACTAAATATACTACCAATAGACAAAAATCAGTGAACATTGAATAAATGTGACTAGATATATGACCCAGTGAAATCAGTGAATAAAAATGACTAAATATACTACCAAATTGATCAAAATGATGATTAAAATTAATGACTAAATACACTACCAATGCACAAAAATCAGTGAATAAAAATGACTAAATAAGTGACCAGTTAACAACAATCAATGACTAAATATATCAGTGAATAAAAAAATGACTAAATAAGTGACCATATTACAACAATCAATGACTAAATCAACAACTAAATAAGTGACCAGTTAAATATATTAGTGAATAAAATATGACTAAATAAGTGACCAGATTACAACAATCAATGACTAAATATATTAGTGAAAAAAATGACTAAATAAGTGACCAAATTACACCAATGAATGACTAAATATATTACTAAATCGATCAATCAAAAAAACCAATAAATGACTAAGAATGATTTAGTAATCAATCTGGTCACATTATAAATGACTAGCAATAAACTACTGATGGTCACATGACCAAGTTCAGTCATTTACAAGTAGTTTTTAGTAGTTTTTTCAGTAGTTTATTGTTGTTTATGTACTAGTGCATGCTTTAGCCTCACTATATTGGAAATTTTGGAGTGTGTGTAGTAGATTCCAATGTAAAACCTTGGGAAGCTTGCTACTACTATTGTGGAATGTACTAGTATGATAGAGGTAGAAGGCTTGATAGAGGATCACTAGGTGTTTTAAGGGGATTGCTATAGAGCTTGTTAGATGGTTCATCATGACCATAGAGGTTTTGTATGTAGGTTTTGATAGTGGAGGAATGGTAGGTGAACAATAGGGGAAATATAAACCTTAGTAGATCACCTTGAAGAGTAGAAGAATGAGAAGAGGAAAAAATGTTCGAGAGTCAAATAGTGTATAAATCGAGTTTCTAGGTAATGTATCCATTAGGAGAAAACTTACCGTGGTGAGCAATAGGTTTTTAAAGAGAATTGATATTCAAATTTGAACTACAAACTCCACAAAATTTATTGAATTTTTTTGTGGAAAAAAGGAAATCGATAGAGAGGAAGAAGATGTGGATGAAGGTGAGGAAAATTAAATAGAAAAAATCCTTGGGCGTGATATGCTTCAATTCGACCTTTTGTGCGAGCATTGGTGAAGAGGAGCGTGCATAAGATGAAGGGGATGGAGAGGATTATGATGCTCTTGTGAGGGCCGTGTAGTTATCGGTGAGGGTTCCTTGAAAGCTTGCTTCTTTTGGCTTGGTTTCTTCCAGAAGTTTGGGTGTTGGAAATGGTGATGTTGCTTACATTGTTGCCATCTCTTCTGAGGAAGATGTTTGGGTACAAGAATGAGATAAGGAAGATGATTTATCCTTTGGTTTTTCTACTTTGTCATTGATAAAGGCTCTATCCATTGCAGAGAAAATAATATATTATTTTGATGATATATATGTCTCAAGTAATGCAAAAAATGATCATTATGTTGTCGGTTTTTCTAAGGAGGATGCCTAGGCTTATGAAGGGGTTGTTGAGGAGGATGAAATTATTCTTAAAATTATTTTTGAGGCTCATCTGAAGGCATAGAGGTGTGAGGTTGTGAATTCTATGGAGAAACCCCGTAATGATGCTTTATTTATGGGTGTCAAAAAGGATTTCTTCTCCCTTCAAATGTTGAGGGGGATATTTGTATGCCTATTGTTTCCTCTTCTCCTATTGATTTTCATGTTCCTTCTCTTATTGTTTCTGCATTGAATCCTTAGGTTTTTTGAGAAATTTGTGTGAGGAAGGTTTACAATGTGAGGGCTGGGAGTATTGGTGTTCCTGCAACTATTGTTCTTCTCCTATTGTTGTCCCTACTTCAAACCCCGGTGTTTTTTCCTTGCTTCAAACCCTAGGGTTTTGGAGGAGCTTAGTGCAAAGGAGGTGTGTGGTGCATCTAACCTACAGTTAGGTTATGACTGTGATGTGACAGATGGGACTTACTTAGAGGTTAAGGAGGATTGATAATTTTAAATTGATATTCTTGATTCTCTCCTTACTCATTCATTGGCTTGGCTTAGGAGCTCGCTTCTGGGGATATTTTGTAGCAATCATCCCAATATCGATCATGTCAGAAGATGGGTTCTTTGGGTTTGGAAAATAAGAGGACAGGTTGAGGTAATTGCTTTGTTGAATGGTTTTTTCTTTTTTCTTTTCCCTATTTTGAGGATTGTTCAAGGGGCCTTCTAGATGGCCCTTGGTTTCTCAGCGTGAATGGCCTTTGTCTTCAAAATTGGTCTCCTAGTTTCAACCCAATGTAGACACTTTAAAGTTTCATATTTGGGTTCATTTTCCAAGGCTTCCTCTAGAGTATTGGCATGAAAATATTTTTATGATTATTGTGAATTCTTTTGGGAAATAATGTGCTACTAATAAGATCACCAAATTCAAGAATCATTTGTTGTTCGCTAGATTTTGTGTGTTCATAGAGAATAACCTAGTGCTCCCCACTCAGATTACCTTATCAACACAATTTGGAAAGTGGGTGCAATAGATCAAATATGGACTCTCTAATTATTTTTCATTCTTGTGGTAAAGTGGGTCATACTTACACTACTTGCTTGAGTAATAAGAAATAACACTTTGTTTGGAAGAAAAAAGGAAAAAATTCCAACTTCTGTGGAGGAGTACACTACTCCCTTTGAGGAGTTTCAGAATGAAGTTTTTAAAGGGAAGTCCTCTTTATCAATGTTGGAATCCTTTTTTAAAACTTTAGGGTTGGAAGTTGGATCTATCAATAATCTTGTGTTTTCTCCCCACACCAAAAAAAATTGAGGAGAACAACCCTTGTACTACAATAAAGAAAAAATATTTGGAACAATATTTTAAACCACCATGACTTTGTGTTGGTTGGTGGGTGTATCAGTTTTTGTAATACTTTGTATTTTTTAGTCTCTTAGTTGTTCTACTTGGTTGCTTTTTTATGTCTGGTTGTGCTTAATGCTCTATCTTTCTCCTCAAGTACAAGGGTTAGCACCCTTTCGAAACCCTGCTTACCCAATAAAAAAAGAAAAAGGTTTGGTTTAATTGTTTGCTACATGTTAGTGATAACTTTAAAACACAAAAAAGGCTAAATAAATCCTTAACATGACTAAAAGTGATAAACATTAAAATAAGTATAAAAATATAAATTAAAAAATACGAAATGTACATTTGATGAACACTCACATTCACCTTATTATAAAGTAGATGTGATAAGTATAGACATTTCAGATGTTCATATATCCAACCTTTATTTTATATAGAATTTAATATATAATATAAGTATATAATTATAGTTCTAATATAATGCTTTATAACCTCGCTATTGTAAATAGGTTAATTATTTTAATATATATATTTTATTCTTATTATTATTTAATTTGCTTATGTTCACAACATTATTTTGAATGCATTGTCCTCTAAATACACATCATCCTCAACCACTTCATTAAAAAAATGTTAATTTTATAAATGAATAAAATCTATTACAAATACCAAAGAAGAACAAAAAAAAATTGGAAAACAAGGCTATGAAATGTATCTTCATTAGATATTGATATGGTGTAAAAGAGTACAAGCTTTGGGATCATGTAGCACATAAGGTAATATATGGTATGTGTTATTTTTAGAGAAATTAAGTCTTCTTCTATTACAATGCAACCAAAACAAAACAAACAGGAAGATATGATTCAACTTCCATCTACACTTGAGAAAGTTGAATCAAGACCCTTGGATAGACAAGAAGTTGAGCAAAGCTCATCTAGCTTTGAATCTTTAGAAGAGGAGGAAGAACCTCCAACTTAGTTTCTTCAAAGGTCTACAATGCATAGAAAACACCTCAAAGGTATTCACTTGATGATTGGAGATGTATTTTTGCTTTGAATACTAATATTGATGAACCCATATTTGTAGAAGAGGCATTAGATATGAATGATGTAGAATCCTAGAAGATTTTTATGGATGAAGAAATGGAATATTTAAAAAATAATGATACATGGGAACTTGTACCATTTCTAGAAGGACAAAAATCTGTTGGTTGCAAATGGGTGTTTAAGAAAAATATGGGTCTATATAGAGGTATTGAGAAGTACAAAGCATAGTTGGTTATGAAGGGTTACTCTCAAGTTGAGGGTGTTGATTACAATGAGATCTACCTTCTCTTGTTGAAAAATGAAATCCATTAGATTATTGCTTTCTATTGCTACTTATTATGATCTAGAGGTTGAGAAAATGGACGTGAAAATGACTTTTCTTCATAGTGATTTGGAGGAGGATATTTACATGACACAACTAGAGCACTACATGATGAAAGGTAAAAGTAATTTGGTTTGTAAATTGAAGAAATCTTTGTATGGCCTCAAATAGAGTCCTAGGACATGGTACTGGAAATTCGATACATATGTATTGAGTTTGGGATTTGAGAATTCTAAATCATATCACCATGTTTATTATAAATTTGATGGTGATCAATTCCTATTTATTGCATTATATGTTGATGATATGATATTTATGGGTAAAGGGAAATGAATTATTTTAGAACTAAAGTCTTAGCTTGTAGATAAATTTGAAATGAAAGGTCTTGGTGCAGCTAAACACATTCATGAGATGTAAATAAGAAGAGAGAGTGAATCTAAAGCTATGGATTGGATAGAGTATGTCAATTCAATTTTATAAAGGTTTAACATGTAGGATTGTAGACCATTGTGTGTTGCTTTTGTAGTCATAAAAAAGTTATCTACTTCAGATTGTCCAACATCCCCATTGGAGATGGAAGATATGACCATAGTTCCTTACTAGAGTATAGTTGGAAGTTTGATATATGCTATAGTCTACACTAGATCAGACATAGCCCAAACAGTGGGAGTTATTTCTAAATATATGTCTAATCTTGGTATAAGTAATTGGGATACAATTAAAAGAGTCTTCAAATATTTTTGGGGCACCTCAAAGTATTTCTTGTGTTATCATGGTAATATGGTGAGAGATGGGCATTCCCTTGATATTCATGGTTATGTGGATTCATACTAGATGTCTAGGTGATGTTGATAGCAAGAGATCCACTAGTGCTTATGTGTTTACTTTATTTGGTGGAGCAATAAGTTGGATGAGTATGCGATAAGATGTAGTTTATTTGTCCATTACTAAAGATCGGTATATGAAAACAATCATGCTTGAAAGAAAGCCTTTTGGATTAAGAGACTGTGTTTAGATATTGGAATTAAACAAGGTATAGTGATAGTCAGACAACAATCTTCCTAGCTAAGAACTTGACATTTCATGCCAAAACCAAGCACAGTGATGTACATTATCATTTTGTTAGAGATATGGTCGAGGATGACAAGGTGAAGCTAGTTAAGGTAGAGACTTTGATGAATGTTGAAAATTCTTTAACTAAGCCTATGAACATAGAGAAGTTCAGATTGTGTTTAGAGTCTATGGGCCTCATGGATCCTATCGATTAAATTATAGTGTTTATACTCCCTTTGCTCTTGCAAGGTGTTAAAAAATTAGGAGTATGTTAGGAAAATAGTGTCTCAACCTTGAACTTACATGAGGTTATTATTTATAGCAACTTTATATTTGAGTATGGAT
Source organism: Sequoiadendron giganteum (assembly GCA_007115665.2). Lineage (NCBI taxonomy): Eukaryota > Viridiplantae > Streptophyta > Pinopsida > Cupressales > Cupressaceae > Sequoiadendron > Sequoiadendron giganteum. Next base: position 584,230,000 of record CM021108.1, on the reverse strand, counting down.
TAATACCAAATTTCCCCAAAGCTTTAGATTGGCTAAATAAGTATGCTCACAAATTTTCATCGCAAGATCATGTCTGGATTTGAAGATATTAAAGTTTTCATTTTCAAAGTTTCAAAGTCCATTTTAAATTCCTCAGAGACATTTTTTGGGCTTGAAATTGGTCGTAACCCGAATAGCTAGTTATAGCTTGGCATAGCACTTCATGATTTTTTTGATGGTTCAAACAATTCATCAATCAGATACCCAGATCAACAATTATGGCCTCTAAGAGTTGGGTCTCTTAAAATGGGAGATGTAAAAACATGTTGGACATATAAATGAGTTGTAAAGGGGGAGTTACATGTGGTGTGTGTGTTTAGACACATCATAGGATTTTTTATTGGAGATAAGGATGAGCACCACTTTTTAGGTGGTTTTAGCTCATAGTTTTGTAATATCATTTGACAGTTTCATGCATTGTATCTCCTATATATATTAGGTGCATGAGATAAAGGTTGTGTGTAAGAGTCTTATAGCTATTGAGTTGTATTTGGATCTCTTGTTCGTGATACTCTTATGAGAAAGCTTGCTCTATAAGTATATTGTAATCTTGTTGATTTTTGAATAATATATTGGGCAACTTTTGGAGTGTGGGTTTTTTCTCTCAAAAGGGTTTTCCCCATGTAAATCACTACGTTGTGGTATGAATATTATTTATGTTTATTTTTGTTCAAGTTTATGTAATTGTTTAGATATGAAAAGTTTTTGTATAACCCTCCTATCAAAATTAGTGTAAGAAGTTATTCTACTACCTTAGCTTCCTTATAAGGGGGACCCTTTTTAATGCTTCAAGATTAATTTTTAGGTCTCTAAGAATCTCGTTATCCATCTAGGGTCTTTCCATATGTTGTGGGTTACCTATTTTAGTAGGGGAAACCTTCTATAACATTAGTGGTGATTCAAGGGTCACTTATTTTACTAGAGGTGACTTTAGGAAATCTATACACGTGATCTCTAAAAAGATGGGAGTGACCTAAATTAGAGTTATGGGAAACTTGGGCTTGAAAGGGGAAATTCTAGGAATGTTAGTGTAACTATCACCATTTTCCCTATAACTTCTAATCCATTGTGAATTTTAGGAAATGTATGATTAGTTTTATGGATAACTACTCTCTTTCTAATGCATATTATAAGTTATAAAAATGATACATTTTTAGGGACTCGTGACTATTTTAGTCTAAATTGCATTTGTGTGATTAAATGATAAAACTGACTATTGGGTAGAACTTATCTATTTTTTTGGAAAGGTATTGATGTCCTCTATCATTATCTTGAAGGATGGAATAATTTTTTTTGTTTTATATATTTTTGAATGATTTGTGAAACCTATTTATTCTTTCCCTATACCTAGTGGATTGAATGTTGATATTTTCCCTTTGTGAGGAGATAATTTCTCATCCCCTTATATTTTTGACATTTGTGAGAGTTGAAGATAATGGTATTATACCTTATTTTTGTGGATAGAGGTAACTATACCCTTCTACATGGTCATTATCATTATAATGTGTAAGTTTCCTACTTATTTGTCATCATGCTTACTGTATTAGTGTTGCTTGCTTTGAGTGTCATTGTGTTGTGTCACATCATCTCAAGTGTGTAGGTGTGCAATTAAGAGAACATTAGCTTTGAAATCAAGGACATTAGAATGAAGTGGAAGAGGGAAAATGATAGAAGCCATCATAAAAGAGAGAACAAGGCAAGAATGCTCATAGGAGATAAAATAGATGAGAGAAAGGAAAAGAAGGGGGATTCTAGAAAGAAGGGGAGTTAGAGAGGTCAATATAGGTGTTGGGATGAGTAGATTGAGTGTTATGAAGCTGGCATTGAGTGTTGTGAATATCTTGTGTTGTATTGTGTTGGTCTATGGTATTATTTTTCTTGTTAATTATTTAGGTTGATGATACAAGATTGAAAGTGTAAGATTCATTAGGTTCACCAAATTGTAGATTGAATAAAAATATACTTAATCTAAATTATGTGGTTTATTTTAAACTCCAATGTGCTCATTTTATTTAACTAATTTAAATTTATTCTTAAATTAGGTTTAGTTTTACTTGTTTGATACAAATTAGTGATAACTTTAAAACACAAAAAAGGTTAAATAAATCCTTAACATGACTAAAAGTGATAAACATCAAAATGAATTAAAAAATATGAAATGTACATTTGACGAACACTCACATTCACCTAATTATAAAATAGATGTGATAAATATAGACATTTTAGAACATATATCCAACCCTTACATTTTATATATAATATAAATATATAATTACAATTCTAATATAATGTTTTATAACCTCCCTATTCTAAATAGGTTAAGTATTTTAATATATAATTTTTATTCTTATTATTCTTTAATTTGCATATGTTCACAACATTCTTTTGTATGCATTGTCCTCTAAATACACATCATTCTCAATCACTTCATAAAAAAATGTTAATTTTATAAATGAATTAAATCTGTTACAAATTTGATAAAATAAATGTTGTCCATCATCATGACAATGTATTGTACATTGTGGGTTCTCCCAAATTTAAAACCATATGCTTTAAAAACATCACAATGTTCAGCATCCTTGCCATTCATAGGGATACAAATATTCTATGTAAAAGGGTCCATGAATAATTTAATTTACAATTTAGAATTTGATTTCTGTTTCTGTGAATTGTCTTTGCAAACATTGTCTCCATTCCCTGTATTATGGGTTGAGTTAGGAGCAATAAATCTCTTTAATGCTTCCAATGCAGTTTCAATGCTTCTCTCCACAATCTTCTCAGTGGATGTCATCTGAGTTAATCAATATAAGAGAATATCAGTTACATGTGCCTTAAAAAAACCTTATATTCTAAGCTAACTAATAGTGTTGTTGAATAATAGGAAAAAAACCCTATATTACATATGTGAATTTATGATCTATCTGTTGATTGAAAAGTATAATGTCTAAAATGGAACAGATTTACCAAGTACCTGTTCAATGAATTTCCTGGTATTTTGAGCATCTTTAATGGCTTCTTCTGACAAATGTTCAACAACATGTGCAGCTTTATTAACAGCTCCATCTTTAGGAAATTTCTCCTCTACATCTTTAGAGATCTCCTCTGTAAAAGTGGCTACATTCTCCACTGCCTCTGCTACATCTTCAACTATTTCTACTGCTTTCTCCACATCACCTGCTTTCAAAAACATCATTCACTTTGCTACCATATAATGATATCAGGTACAAAACATAAGTTGCATCTGTTACATAAATTCCTAGGACAACCAAATAGAATTCTAAGAATAGTTTTGGAGTGGAACTGTGTTACAGAATAATTTAGCCCTAATCAAAGGGTGAAATGTTAAATTTAAAAAAAAAAAATTAAAGTTAGATTTTGAATTAAATAATCTTCTTTAATTTAAGAAATCATGGGCATGATTTCTAATGTGGAAGTGGCTTCTAAATAAATGGATTTCTAAGTTGTCACTCTTGATTTATTAGAGGTGATTTTTAGAGTGGTTGCTTGAAAGAAGTTAATATTAATCTCATTATTATGTTCGCAAGAACTTGTATTGATTTTATGTTGTGCTTGTATGAACAGAATATTTATAAAAAATTAGGAATATATAAAAAAGAAAAAAGAAAATCATGGGCAGGGCTCTAGGAAAATTCACCGCCAACAATTCACCCCGAACAATTCACCGCCAACAATTCACCGCCAGCATTTCATCGCCATGACATATTCATGGTGTATGCAATTCACCGCCAGCAATTCATCGGTCTGATATATTCACCATGTATACTTTTTTCAATATTTAAGTGGTCAAGAGCACCCAAAAAAGAAAAAGTACAGAGATTTTGTTGAACGCATAAAAAAGGTATATGCGGTGAATATGTCACGACGATGAATTGCTGGTAATGAATAGTATACATGATGAATATGTCACAACAATGAATTGTTAATAGTGATTTGTTGGAAGTGAATTTCTGGTGATGAATTGCTAATGGTGAATTTGCCTGAAGCCCATAAACAGGTTACCCACATTTACAAATCTTAAGAAAAATTTCAGAATGTCCACCAGAAGCTGTAAATCTGAAGTACCTTCAATTCTCAATAAATTTGATTTATATGCTCCCCACATGGTTATTATGGAACCAAAGAGCCATCCTCCATGCCTGCACCACCCATAACAAATCAGAACATATACACAAACACTGTAAAATACCCATATCCAAAATCTACTAATCATACAAAATCATTGCAGACATGAAGAGGAAAGGATGGAGGGTGAATAGGCTTGCCATTTGAAGGGCAATCGATTGGCAGAAGGACAATCCCTTGCTCGCACAAATGCTCTGAATATATCGAAGATTCTCATCTAATCTGATAACAGAAACCAAAATATGATGAAAAATTATTGGCTGCAAAATCTCTGTGACAGTGGAATAAACTTTATGCAAATTGTTCATCTTCATTAGATTTGTAGATATAAAAGAAATGGTTATGTTGGGTGTGGGCAACAGTTTGAGTGTGGGGTTAGGAAATACAGACGTATTTGAAAGGCTTTCCAAAACCAGAGAGCGTAGACCAGGCGTGTAGTTTTAAAAGTATACCAGTTTCTTATAAGCTACGTTTTGGAAAATGCTAAAAGTATATTTATTATATTATATAACAGTTTGAATTATTCTGCTGTTTGAAAACTATGGCGCATACCTTATCTCGCTTGTTTAGCTTGGCTTTGAAAGATAAGCAATGACAAACACTTCTCTTACGTATTTAGAAGGGGAAGAAGAAAGTTTCTTAGTTTTTTAGTTTTAAGAATTTTGACTGAATGGATAATGTTTTATCTTTTGTTTAGGTCTAAGAATTTTGACTCAACGGATAATGTTTTATCTTTTGTTAGAAGCAAAACCTAGCAATATCTGAATGGAATTATATAAAGAATTGCTAATATTAGGTAATGTGGTGTATGGGAAATAAGGTGATGTGTTTGTATATATATTTGGAATGATTTGTTTAATATTGTTATGAGAAATGTAATTATATAAAGAATTGTTAATATTAGATAATTAGGTGTATGGGAAATAAGGTGATGTGTTTCTATATATACTTGGAATGTTTTGTTTTACAGTGTTATGAGAAATTTATATATATGATTTTTTTTATTATATTATTTTATGTAGGTGTTCTGGTATATGCTTTTGATTGATTTGTCATTCTCATTGACTGTATGTTTAAATTGATCATAAAAAAATAATATGTTACCCCTATTCAAAGCGTTTCTTGACATGAGATCACATATTTTCCTCCTAGGTTCAAATACATGGGTGCGAATTTGATCTAGGTTAATTTTGTAATCGGCTAAGTACTTTCACTTCTCTTATTTTCTACTTATCTAATTTTTTTAATATAATCATAACTTTGACACTTGTGTCTTGAAAATTGTACAATAAGAATAAATGATTGATTAACATTGAGGAAATGATTTTTACTCACCAATAACAAGCTTTTAAAGATTCTTATTAGTATCATCAAGTTCCTAAGGAATGTTTTATTACAACTATATAATAGAAGTATATAACAATAGAGGATATAATCATGACCATTAGGAGAGAAATGTGCCACTATGGAAATAATTACATGTATGTTCCTATCTAGATGTAGGGTATAGACTAGGAGCATGCCTATTAAAATTAATATAACATAGATCAAATATTTGAAGACTATGTCTAATTATTGTGCATTGATTTCCATTGAATAAAGCTAAGCTAATTTGGGGGCCCAAGACAAGACCATGTTTTTAATATAAAAGTAGCAAAAACAAGGGTGTTAGCTCAGAAAACAAAGAGCCGGGAGGTTGAAGACCAAGTCCACATACCATAAACAACACATTAACAAAACATTACAAAAAACAAAAATAAACACATGCCTAGCCAAAAGGTTGGCCCCAATCTTCAATAAGGAACTTGTAAAGTTCCTTGTGACTCTTGTCCTTGTCACCAACCTTCTTCAACTCCTTATCATGTATCCTTATCATGTAGCATACATGGAGTGGTGGCCAACTGTGCATAACTTTGGAACTAAACTTGGAGAGGCTCACAATTTTTTTTCGCCAGTTCCAAAACTTTCCCTTTAAGTTCAGCAAGCTTCACAACTGTAGAAGCACAATAGGGGTAATTAGGTGTCTCACCCGAAATGTCCAAAGGGGTAGTGTCATCGCTAAATGTGTGCATGGAATGACTATCATTGGTGTTCTCAGATTCCTTTCAAATCAAAATCATCTTCCTCCTCGTCGCTAGTAAAACTTTATATTTTCTCCAAAGCATCCTCCATCACCTCTTTGTTAGCAGGCTTTGGTCAGCCCGCAAGTCTGTTAGATCTTCTGAGTTGCGAGTCGTTGGCCTCCTTCACATCCTCATCCTTGGGTTCTCCATATTGACATCATCAAGATTGACATCCTCAATCAAGATATGAGTTGAGTAATTTTTTTTCTTTTTGGTGGGAGTTTTTGAGACCTCGTCTAGTCCCTTTTGTATAAACCATGAGTAGGGGGACTATTCTGGAGGTCATGAAGACCTTGAGGCTGCTGAGTTTGACCATAATTAGGAGTCTTTGATGTTTTCTTACCACCAGGGGGTTAGGAGGAATGCTGGATAGAGGGGTATCATTTAGGGAGAGGGGTTCACACAAAGTCATAGCAAGGGGGAGGCATGGGCAGGGTCTAGGTGCTTAATGGGTTTCTTTTTTCCTTTAGATTTCCCTAGGGGGCTTCAGAGGGCAAGGGTTCCTTAATCAGAACAATCTTAATTTTCTTAGGAGGGCACAAAGTAAGGTGGAAGTGGTAAAGATCCAGTATGATCTCTTGCTATAGGGAATGGGGGATTTTTTAGGATATTTCTTATTTAAACCCAAAAGCTTCCTTAATGGAGTTCTCCAAAGAGGTTAAAAGGTAGAAAGGGAAGCTTATTAGGGCATTGTGGAAAAAATGGTTGATGAGGGGGAAGTGATAGAAATAACAACATTTGTACTTCCCCTCTAAAGTAGAAAACTTCATTAACATAAGACATACCTTTTCCCATGGTGATGGTAACTTTTCCCTATCAAATCCACCATGTAGTTTAATGGGATTTTCTCCATCCTTGAAAATAGAGACACTCTCATTATCCACCATTTAACTATGCTTTTCCCATTTCTTTCCTTTAGTATGCATACTAGTAGCTTTCACAATAAATTCTTCATCCACATAGAAAGAAACTCTGCCAATTTTCACTTTTTGGGTGTCCCAAGATTAGACAAACTATATGGATAGGCTCTCATCATGCCCATAAAGGCACTCTAGAAAGGGAGAGACCCCTCCTTCACAACAAATGTGCCAAATAGTGGAATTCATTAAGAACTCCTTGTAAGAGCTAGGTTCAAAATGAACCTTATCACCACCCATGGTAAACCAGCTAATCAACAAAAGTTACAAAAACTTTGCCAACCATGTTGATAACTCAAACCATAACCAAAGAGCCAAGTGAAGGAAAAGGGACCACATAAGAGAAGTAAAAAAATTGAGATTTGTGCCAAAGTAATAATGATTATTACCAAACACCCTTTGAATAATAAGTTGAACATGTCTCATATAACTAGCAGTATAAATAATTAAAAGGATAGGGGTTAACTTTGCTTTGGCTATCCCAATGACATTAATAGTTAAACTCATAGAATTACAGGAAGGATGAAGTGTGATCTTCAAAGTCCCGTCAAGAATCTAGGAAGTACACTTGTCATTATTACAATATTGAGTCCAGTTGTAACATAAAAACACAATATGATTAAACTCCACACAGTCCATCTGAACATGGGAAGCCATGACAACAGAATGGCCCACCACACCATATGCCAGTCCCATCTAGAAATCAACCCAAGAACCCAAGTCTAAGTTGACATCCAAGTTAGCATACAACACTATAGAAACAAAAATGTTTCGTACTTCAATAAAAATAGAAATTTTTTTGAAATGTCTCGCTCCCAAGCATATCCCAACACTAGAAAATTAAGCATGCGGATAGAGCTCCAATCATCCCAACCAAAAGTACTATTAACTATCATTATTAGAAACTGAGTAATGCCACTTCAAGATAAGGAGTTTTCTAACATATGAGCAAGGAGACAAGAGAAACTTCACCATCACCTTAAGGAAACTTGGTCCATCTCCAATCTTGTCATAGCATTGGCAACCTTGTTTCCTTCCCTATATATAATTTTAATCTATTTTTTTAAAAATCCCTATAAGAGTTTTTAGAGGTCATTTATGATATCTTCCAATGCCCAACGAGGGTGAGCTAAGAATTTCATTGCATCAATGACCTGTTTTGAGTCCCCTTCAATGAGAAGGTTCTTGGTACCAATATCTAGAGCAATCTTGATGCCCCATAAAAGAGCCATGTCCTCCACCCAATTTTTATTGCTAACACCAAGGCCTCCAACATAACCTACCATAAATACCCCTAAGGGGGCTCTCAACATTCTGCCCCCACTAGCCATACTAGGGTTACCACTAGCAGGACCATCAAAATTAAGTTTACACCAACCAATCTAGGGTGGTAACAATTTAGTATTCAACTTTCCCATCTTCTTTGTGATGTGAACATTGTAGAAGGACTGAGGTAAGTCCCATTGATAAACAATTTTAGATTCTAGAGGGAGGGGAGGGGAATCTAGGCAAAACTAGTGGTAGGCTGAGATATTATCCAAAAGGAGCTTAGAGAAAGTTGAGGAGACCTCTTATGGTTTTTTTTCATGTCTCTAAAAATCTAATTCTTTCTTTCCTTCCAGAGACTCCAACAAAGGTGTGGAGGTATCTTCTTCCATAATTATTTAATGATGGGATGCTAGAAGGGGCTTACCCATTCCTCCATGAGGGCTAGTAGTTCTTTGTTCATGGTACAACAAGTTTAAAACTTTTGTAGCACAAATCCCCAAATTTTATGAGCAAAGGAACAATGCATGAGGATGTGAGGGATCGTTTCCTCACCCATGCTGCATAGGACAGATCTATTTGGTAATTGGAAGTCACGCTTGATGAGGTTGTCCTACATTAAGATTCTATTGTGCATGGTTGTTCACCAGAAAAAAATTGATTTTAGGAAGGAGATGTTTGTTCCAGACTTTCCCCCATATAGCATTATAGTTGTCACCCTTTAACAATAGATTGTAGTCTAACTTGACAAAAAAGTTTCCCTTAATATTTTTGGCTTAAAAGAAATGATCCAGTCTGGGAAAGATAGGGAACCTAAACCTGCAAAGATCATTTTGAATAAGTAAAGCACTTTGAAGGAGATGGTGTTGGACTTGGCAATATGTCTAAAGTATTTTCCAATAATTGTCATGCAATAGGTAGTCAGAGACCAAAGGGTTAAAGGATCCTTTAGAAAGAATTTTAAGGTCTTTAAAAGTAGGGTGGGAACTAACAGGTTGGTCAAAAAACTAGCAGTCATCCTAGAACGAATAAGATGACCATTCCCACACTTCCACTTAAGGCCCAAAGAGATCATACTATGGGTTTTGAGGATATTGTTCCAAATCAAGATCCCCTTGGGAAATCAAGTTCAAAAAGCACACCATGAAACCTTGAATGATTGAGGTACTTCACACTCATAACATTACACCAATCTTTATTGTTTAGGATTAGGTCCCAACCAATTTTAGTCATCATAACTTTATTTAGGTGGGGGATTTTCCTAATACCTAAACCTCCTTGCTTTTTTAGGAGGTATACTTTATCCTAGCTAACTAAAGCCAAACTTTTTCTTTCCTCGGTACTTGACCACAAGAAATTTATCTGATTTTTTTTAAAAAAATTCAGCAATATATGCTAGGATTTTAAAGAGAGATAAGAAGTATATCAGAATTCCCTGAAGGGAGGCAACAAGAAGTTGTAACTTACCAACATTTCTCACTACTTTGCCTCTTTAGCTTGAAAGTTTTTTGTATTCATTCCAAAATAGAATTCGAGAAGGGGGAGGTAAACTTCTTTAATAGTGAGGGGGAGCCCCAAATAAGTTCCAGGGAGATCAACATTTTGACAACCTAAGATGTCTTGAATTTTCCTCAAAATTTCATTGGTATTGAAGAAGTAGATAATAATTTTATCATAATTGATACATTTTCCAAAGGCCTCAGCATAGTTATAAAGAAACGTTTTCTAGCATCTATCCTCGACCATTGAGGTGACACCATTCTCAAAGAGATTTATAATGTTTCTCTACAAAACCTCCACAACCAAGATAAACAAGCAGAAAGGGGGTCCCCTTAATGAATACTACTCTCAACCACAAAGAAACCCTTTAGAATTTCATTTACCAAAACTGGGTACTTGACAGTAGTTACACATTCCCTAATAATGTTTATTAAGCTCTCATGAAATCCCACTTTTTTTTAACTTTAAACATGAAGTCCTAATCCACCCTGTCATATACCTTTGATATGTCAAGTTTGAGATTCATGCTTGAGAGAAGAATCCTTTCCATCAAATTCAATATCTCATGGGTTGAAATAGTTGCATCAAGAATTTGGCACCCAAGGAAAAACCATTTTTTATTCATATTGATCAACTTCTCAACAAGGGTTTAATCCTATTCACCAAAACCTTGGAAAACATCTTATAAACTGTATTACATAAGCTGATAGGTTTAAAATCAGAAAGACCAGTTGGATCTTGAACTTTCAAAATAAGAGCAATATATGAAATATTGAGTTTTTTAAGGATTTTACTAGTATGAAAGAAATCTTTGGCTGCCCTAGTGATATCAAGACCAAAAATGTCCCAAAATTCTTGGAAGAATTCTGGTGGGAATCTATTCAAACCCAAGGCCTTATAGGCCCCCATAGAGAAGGTAGCAAGCTTGAATTCTTCAATTAGAGATTGGAGCCATGAGGTGGGAATTATCTTTAGGAGACAGTGTAGTTGGTAGGCAGTTTAACAGTTGTTCCTCCAACCTAGGGTCACAGGGAGGGGATTGGTCATAGTAGGCTTAGTAGAAATAGTCAAATACCACTTTCCCAATTTGGATATCATCTGTAACATGTTCACCATACTCATTCATGAGGGATGATATGGAGTTCATTTTCCTATGCACATTATGGAAGACCCATGGAAGAAAATTGAGTTCTTGTCTCCCTCCTTCAACCATTGTATCCTTGATTTTTGTTTCCACATAATTTATTCTCTTTTAGAATTTGTTTCCAGTCCATCCATAATGATTCTTTGGCAAGATGAGAATCCTTAGAGAGGCCTCCATTTTTTATTTTGGTTTGGATATCAGTGAGTTTTTCAATCAAATTATTTTTTTACACTTGACCATTCCCAAAATTTAATATGTTCCATCCCTTCACCTTTTCTTTTATCAACTTCAACTTTTGGGACACTTTGTACATTGTTATACCCTAGAAGGGGGTATTCCACCAATTAAGGATACAATTTCTAAATTCAGGGTGGGTGGTCCACATAATTTCATAACAAAAAGGAAAAGGTTCCATACCGGGTCAGTCTGTCTAAGAGAGAAGTAGAGGATTATGATCCAAGACAGTCTGAGGAAAAGTCACCAAGTTTTAGTTGTACCCCATATTCCAGTTAGAAGAGACCAAAGATCATTCAAGTTTGACCTGAATAAGATTATTACCTTTCCCGAGGTTTATCTAGGTAAAAGGATGCCCCTGCAATTCAATGTCCATAAGGCCAATTATATTGATGAGGTTGACCAAATCTACCATGTTTTTAGTGTTGTTGGTTAATCCCCCAAATTTTTTAGAAGGAAAAATGGGGCTATTAAAGTCACTAGCTATCATCTAGAAATAATTTCTATTTTCCATTATCTATCGGGTGATGTCCTCCCAAACAACCTTACAAGCATTATGGAAATATGGGGCATAAAGGTTGACTAGGACCTAAGAGAAAGAAGAGTTGGATAATTTAACTAGACTACTAATAGAGAGTTATAGTAGGGAATCAAAAGCCATCAACAGGTCCCACATAGTCACAATCCCATGAGAGGATCCTTGCACTTCACTTATAAAAATACTTGGCCCTAGGATAGATATGGTTTGCCACTAATTGGAAAGCATCTTGATTCATTTTAACTTCTTTGATCAAGTTGAAATCATCTTATTCTCAAGGATATAGGTCTTGAGAGTGTTATTTTTTAGGGCGATTTGGGCCTCTCATATTCTAAGATAGGAACTTCATTTACGATTTTTAGTGGTTGAATCCAAGGTCTTCTTCTTTCCACAAGAAATATCCCTTGTTATTTCCTTCTATCTTGTTTGATGCTAGGAGGGCCTACCTGCTTTTGAATCCACTCCCACTTCAATTTTCTTATTCTTGGTTTTCTTTTTTGGTGTTGACCAACCATCATCATTCTAGGAGGCACTAGGGCTAGCTCTTGAGGAGAGTACAAGTCCTTTAACCGGATAAAGAACAACAAATGATGATCAAGACTGTTGAACATGAAGCTTAGTAAAAGGTGCCACAGGAAGGGGCAATGAGTTGGTGATGGGTATCTTAGCGTTCAAAATGACATTCTGGGTATGGGGAGCTTGGTCATTAGAAGCAAGAATACGATTGGGTATCTCTCCTTCCTCAAGAATATGAGGCTTAAAGGGTTGAGTAACTACAACAACTTGTAAGGTGGGAGAAACTTCCAACTCCAAAGCATTTTGAGGGGATTGTTTAATAGGGGACTTCAAAATGTTAATGAGATCCTCAATAAAGGGGTAGTTTTTCTCTTCATCTAAAAGTGGGGAAATAGGGTCTTTAGATTTAGAGATTTGTTTCTTGGGATCTTTGTATTCAATAATAAGATGATTAAATCTCAAGCGATTTTGACAAAAAATAGTAGCATTCTCATATTGAATGGGTTTGGACCAACTTCCTAACTTCAATTGGAGAGTAGTAAAGTTAGGAAGGGTTTTGCTAATGTCAACATTAACACAGATACAGGTGAAAAATAACCTAGATTTGGCCTTTATAATTCCATCAACAATGATGAAGTGGCCAAATGAGTTTCCAATCCACTTGAAGATTTCTTCATCCCAGAATTTGAGCAGGAGACTTGGTAGACAAATCTAGACTGGAGATGTTCTATTTAACCAACATAGGGATAGGTTATGTTTACCATTGAACCAAGGTCCCTATGTAAGGAATACAATGAGATCTTCATTAGAGGTGAATTTGAACAAAAATATTTCACCAAGAATAACACTTGTGGAAACAATTCCCTTCACCTTCTAGATAGATGACGTCCATCGGTGGACCATCTCAATGCTAGGCCAAAAAGAGAAAAACTTTCCAATCAGGGAGTTGTTCATTGAAGAGAGGACTTGATCCACAACTGAGTTAGGGAGTTTGATAGAGGTTCCCTCCTCTGACTCTAAGTATTCAGGGGCAGCTCCAACACCACTAGTGTCTAACAACTCTCCAAGGGGAGCACTTTTCCATCCATTGAATTTGAAAGAGGAAGCAACCCAACCTCTAGTGTTAGTAGATAGTTCAGTCCCATCCAAGGGGATAATAGGGACAAAACGTACAATAGGAGGAAATTCAAACTTGCGGGAGTAGGAAAGTTGCAGAACTTCAATTGTTGAGATCCCCTAGTTAGAATTGTTATCGAGAAATATAAGAGAAGTCTATTTAAAAGGGTTATACATAGAAGCAATTTATGGGTAATAAAGGTTGAAGATGTGCAAAGTATGTAAATGAAAAAGGAAAGTAGAGGAGATAATTGACAATATATGTGTAACTATAATATCAAAGCTATATTATGTTAAGTTTTGTATAATATCTATGAGAACAAATGTGTGATGTCTACATTTCTATCTTTTCTAATTGAAAATAATTTCTATGTTCATTAATATATATAGAGAAGGTAGTTGAAGTCTCAATTGAATTGAATTGTTTCATTCTACTTTGAAACTAGCCACAATAATTATACAACTACTAAAGTTGGGTTAAGACTTACAATTTGATACATGGGTACTAAATAGGAGAATGAACTTGCTAACAAACATGTATGAGCTATTGAGAAAAATTATATTTACGATGTGATTTAGAGACCTAGGTCCTTCTAGATCAATCACCCCTCCTTGAAGAAAAAATATGGAAAAATATGTGGGAAAAATTTGTAACCTACATTTCTATAATCCATTTCCTTAGGAAGGCAATCAACCTTCTTTGATGATCTAAAAAAGAGAGATTTCTTGTTGAAATTCTCATTTTAACTTGACATCATTTGATTTGGTACAAGTTTTTGTGCATGCTACAATCTATATTAATATTTATCTTCTAAAGAGTCTGTACAATATTTTATGTATCCATTAAATACTAGATGCAACTCAATATAAGAAGGTGGATTAATATTGAATATATTATCTCAAATTGCTTGGTGATGGTTTAGGGACAATACTAAAGTGTATGAAGCTTGTCATAAGACCCTATTAGTTGTTCATTTTATAACTGTAGCTAAAAATGATCACCAACGTAAAAGGTGTATTGCATGATGCTTATCATGTCACTATATGTGGAACATCATTGAATTCTTAGAGCACCTTGTAATTTGATCGTGCTCAATGCATCTTAGTAGTACCTTATTTATGTCTTCTAAAATATATTCCATAAAATAAGATAAAGGGAATGGAATGCAACCTAAAATACCTCATCCTTTCCTATCAAGTGTTACACCCCATTGTATTATTACTTATTTATTGTTACTTTGATGAATTAAAATGCTTTAATACTTGATTGCTATATATATATATATATTGATGGAAAATATGATGAATAAATGTACAATTCAATGTGAATGTTTTTGATGGTTTGATAATGCAATGATATATGATGCATGCGAATGTAATTTTATCGGCTAACTACTATTATGATACACTAAGTTGGATGCTGGAAAAGGATCAAGCCTCCGAAAGAGAGGGGGAGTATCACTCAGGAGAAGAACTTGGTTTGGTAACCCTTAATAAGCCTATTTGATCTATCACACACTCACATCCTAGTTTGGTCAAGTTGAGTCAAGTTAGTCGGGAAACGGTAAGTCACCTTCATTCATTGAGTGGGAGTGTTTTGTAATGGTTTTGGTTTTATTCTTTGATTATTTCTTAATCTGGATTATGTGACTAAGATAATGATAATTAAGATAAATATATGTGTTTGTATGGATAATTAAGATAATGATATATGTATATAGTATATATATATATATATTAATATATATATGTGAATATATTAAATACATACATTTTAAATATATGTAAACATAATCATTAGTATATATATATATTTATGTGATTGGAAAATAATGATTTAATAAACATGTATATATATTAATTTATATATATATATAATATAACAATGGAAGTTATATATATCTCAAGATTTACAATCATTATGGGGTCAACAGTGAGAGGTAGGATTAGGTGAGGGAGTAACAGTTTGAAATCTCCTGAAGGCGATGGAGGAGATGGGGAAGAGGAACATCCAGATGGTGCGGTCGGCTTTGTGGTTCCTACTGTTATAGACTATGGAGCTATGTTGGGAGAGGGTCAGTTTTCTGATGGCTTGCTTGATCCCTTCTCCTTTATGGATCTATTTTCCCTTACGGGAGGTTTTGTGCCACATATGGGCATTCTTGTTGTGTTGCCCTCTTTGGTTTATGGCTGTAGCAGCTATTTGGTTTCCTTTGGCAGCTTGGGGATCTTCCTCTTTACCCAAGTCATGGGTGATGTTGTGAGAGGTTGTGCTCTTGTTCCTATTGTTTTGTGTGGTGTCCTCTGGGGTGCCTGTCTCTTGGTTGGTTGGCTAGCTCATGTGTTGGATACTTCTCTGCTTTGGTGGCGGGCTCACTATCCCCTTTTGGTGGGTGCTGTGAGATTATTTTCCTTGGTCTATTTGGCTTATAATGCTTGCTTCTTGGTGGTTTCTTTGTTTTTGGGTGTAGTTTCTGGGTGGTCTGTGTTGGGATTGTTTCTGGTTGGAGTGTGCATTCTTTCAGACCTTGTTGGGTTAGATGGAGTTCTTCATGGTTTTTCCCTCCTTCTGTTCTCTCCCTTTATAGGTCTCCCTCACTCTGCTCTGCTCTATCAGTTCCCCTGTGGTTTTCAGCTTTCAGATTCCTATTTGTAGTCCCTTGGGTCTACTTTTTTTTTCAAGGCTTTCTATGCTATGTCCTTTTGCTAGTGTTGTGGTGGTTTTTCTTGCCTTGGGTGTGTTGTGGGTGATCCTAGTTTCCCTTTTGTGGATTGGTGGTGCTTCCTTTGGGTTGTCTCTGTGGAGATTTGTCCTATCTTTGGCTTTGACTGGTTTGTTGGGGCAACTTGGGGGCTTTATGGTTTGGCCGTCTCTCAGTGTCCTTATTGGGGATCCCTTGTCCCTCTTGGGCCTGGTTTGCTTCTATCTTCCTTGGGATTGGATCTCTACTCCACATGGTGCTTTGGTGTGCAGATTGAGGTTTATCTATGGTTGGTTGGGTTATGATTATGGTGTTATCCTTGGGCCTTGTTGTGTTATTTGGTTGAGGTATTCCCTGCTTCCTCCTACATGTACTTGATGTTTGGGCTGCCTTGGGATGTGGTGTCTTCCCTCCCTTCTAACTTCACTCTTTGTTGGGATCTACGACTAGAGTCCCATTTTGAGGGGGAGACTATTCCTTTTGAGGTGGATCCTTCTTATATCAAGGTGGAGTTGGTATTTGTTGTGTTTCTCGGTAGTTCTTCTCCTTTATGCTGGCTCTTATCGAGGTGTTGCTTGTGTAAGGAGGAGAGTGGTGTTTTTAGAGGGTTTGAGTATCACTTCATTCTCTCTTATGGAGGTGAGCCCCATCCTCTTGAGGTGGAGGTTGGGTTGATGTACCTGGTGAGGTGGTGTTGTTAGGAGGCTACTTGGTGTAGGAGCACACCTAGGCTAACCTCCAAGATAGTTGTTTTGGCTTGTACTTGACTCTAGCCAAGTCAGGATGTTAATTTGTTTTCACACCTTAGAAGGTCACTACTTTTGTGGGCTAGGTGAGTTAGTCATTAGGACTAAGGTCACACAAATAGCCATTGTTAGTAGTCTAAGTTTTCTTAGTGTTAGATGTCTAAGGTGAGATTAGAGTATTAAAGGTGTTCTAAGCACTTAATGATGTTGTAAAGATGCCTTAAGGTCATTAAATGAGTTGGTTCCTCAGAATCTAGAGAGAATAGTGGTCCTAAGAAATAGGATCAAGGCATAGAGAAAAATGCCAAATGTTGTAAGGAAGTTGTCATGCCAACCTTTGCAATTATTGCAAATGTTGCATGCAACTCGGTTATCTTTGGATCCCCTTGAGAATAGGAAGTGGGAGATCGGCCAATAGGCCCTAGAATCATGGAGATGGCATCTAATATGTGGAAAGACTCGAATCTCAAGGTAGTTATGTAAATTGTAATTGTTTTTGAAGTTGAATAGAAAGCTCTACAACACTGTTTTTCAGAGAGAACCCGAGCTTTTGTGGTGATAGGCATGTTTAATGGATTGAGAGACTGAATCTAGTGGTTGTTTAGTGTGCTATAGGATAATCTAAGACTGTTTCATTTGATAAGAAAGTTGTTTAGAGTAGATATATATTGTGTCAGTTAAATTGTTTTGTTTTTGAGTTCCTACTGGTCTTGTCTTGACTAGTCGGTGCTTTCATGGCTCCCCCATGAAATCTAGCCTTGGGAAACACCTAAGGATAGGTGGGATTGAAAGGGGAGTCATTAGTGTATATAGGTTTAGGATTAGGAGTCATGAAATATTGGAGAGCTCTCTTTACTACTAGATCTTAGGCGAGCAGACAGAGCCCGGTTAGAGGTCTAGGTATGAAAGATTGAAGATTTCTTGCAAGGTAGAGAGGAATTGTATGGCATAGGTACTGTTCCAAGTAGGGTTTCATCATAACTCAACATACTAGGTGGATTGAGGTCATATCAATCACTTAGACTATGTTTTGAGCAAGATACAAGCAAGGTTACAGTCAGTCCTAGAAATTAGGCCTATTTAAGGTCTCCAAATGGTGAATCCTTGAATCCGGTAAGGATAGGGTTAAAGAACCTTCTAAAATGGTTCAAATTGAAAAAGTTATGAATGTTTTCATAAGGATGGACACCCCTGCAATGAAGAATGAAGTTTGTGAGAAGATAGCACTTAGAGCTTTCTAAGTGAGGGAGAAGATTTGTAATTTTGAAAGGTGTTAGTCCTACAAGGTGAAGCACAATGGATAGAACTATTAGAGAAGAGTTAGAATTGGACTTAGTTAATCATCTAAGCCAATTAGGACCTAGAGGAGACTAGGTTCCTAGAAGAGACAAGTTAGGTCTCTTAGTTGCAGTGCAAGCAAACCTTGGAGCACTCACATCACTACTGTTAGTAGATTGGTGGGGTGCTATTGCAAAAAAGATGATTTTATGGGGATGTTTTCTTCCTTGAATCAATCTTGTTCTTCTCATATTGAGGTTGAGAATTTGGATGGGATGTTTTCTTTGATTGGGTGCTTTGGTTTCCTTTGTTGTGTTGCATTAGTGATGTATTTCCTGGGCATATGGTTTGCTATTGCTTGGCTAGTGCAGGTGGGTTTAATGTTCACTTATGGTTTCTTGCTTGCCTGCCTTGGACATGGTTACAGAGCCCTTCAAAACTAGTTATAATGGGTTTGAGGGCCCCATCAAAACCTATTTGATGTAGCTTGTGTAGTCATGTCTTCTTGATAACTGCTATTGTAGTTTTACTACCAATAGTATGTGATTTATCTTTTCTGTAGCTTGCTTGCCTTGGACAGGGTTACAAAGCCCTTCAAAACTGATTGTAATGGGTTGCAGGGCCCCATCAAAATCTGATTTACCTCTAATAAAAAACAATGGAAGTTATATTATATATATTAATAATATATATATATATATATATATATATATATATATATATATATATATATATTGATATACATTTAAAAGTATTTTGAAATGTTTTAAAGTAAAATTGGGTGCATACATAGCGTGAGCTATATTATAGAGCTTAGCTTATCTAAAAGCTAGTGAAATAATGACAATGTGAAGTGAGTATATAATGCACATATGTGAGAAAATAAAGGCAACACAGTTTTTAATATATTGCTAAGTGATTGCAAATAAAATAAATATGCAAAGTGCATAAGCTAGTGCTATAGTGAATAGTGAAATATGTTAAAAGTTGTTGCAAAATAATAACCACACATAGCATGCTGATGTGGAAAGTGCAAGTGTCATGATAGGTGGAAGAAAAAAATTAGAATTCTGTGAAACCAATGCATAACTTAAAATGAGCATAGAGACTTTGTCAAAATAGAGCTAGTTGAAGCTTATGAAGGTAGTCGAATTGCTTTGCAAATAGGAAATTTGTAGTTGAACATTTCTTTGATTGACTCAATAAAAAGAGTCATTGTTTTCACTTGAAAAAGGCGACTCATCCATTTTTGATAAGATGGAAATAATGGGATTGTTTATGTGTTTGCAAGTTGAGTGTTTTAGTAGCCATGTATTCCATTTTGGTTGGCTAAGTCGATGCAATTAGAGGGGAAATTAGTCTTACTGTTGAGTGGTTGTAGCAAGAAGAGAAAAGGTGGCGAATTTAGGAGCTTGTTTGTAGCTTTGAGTTTCTCAGTTTTTGGTATAAGTAGAGGCAACCTCTCTACCTTTTTTTTACTCATTCTGATTTCTTATTATTCATTCATAATTTTTCTATAGTTTTCTATTCAAGTGAGTTGCTGAGTGCTTTACTCAAAAAGATAGTTTTCATTGTGAATTTATATCAGTTGAGAGTTTTTGTGAGAAGCTATTATTGGTGATAGGATAAGTTTAGAAGGAACAACAAGTGTGGATATGGGATTTGAGCTTAGGAGGCAACATAATCTCTTGGAGCTATTATTCTAGGTATGTTGATTTTATTACTCTATTCCTTTTATGTTGAAATCATATTTGTTTATGAATGCAAGTGATTGTAAAAAGATGATTTATATGCATGTTAAGTTTGCTTGAATGAATTTAAGTTATTTCTTATTTTGATTGATATTGCTCGACTTTGGTGGAATCTTGTTTGATGAAACCCTATTGATTGATATATATGTAAATAATTTCTATGATGGAATTGTGTGAATATGATCACTATTTGATCTATATCTAGGTTGTCATAAACCATATGTATGCTTACATAGATTGTTAAATATGGGAAATAATGTTATCTTGAAGTACTTTGTTTAAGATGTCAGTTTTTGAACACGGGTGGTTAACTTGGATGTTCCTGGGTTTAGGATAATCCATGGATGGGAGTATCCTATCCAATCACTTTGTTATGTCATTACCTTTAAGATTGAATGTATGCTATATGATTAGAAAGAGTATGAATGGTCATATACCAAATTGAGCTAAGGGGTGGGTGAAAATATGACTTCTCTTATGAGTGAATTATTATATCAAACTTTGGCCAATGTAATGTAAGTAGCCACTATTTACATTGTCAGTTCACTGTGAGCTAGGTTTGCATACTAGGCAAGGAATATCATACATGTAGGTTGTAGCCAATGCATGGTAGCTCTAGTTATATATAACATAACACTATAATCAAGGAGGCTATAATTATGAGGTTACTAGATCAATCTCTTCATTGAAGGGTAGGGCCGTTGAATACTAGTAAGGTAGATGTGTGGGAGATTGCAGTAATTCCGTGGTTGGCAGAAAAACACTCGAGTGATGCTCTCCCTCATACAGTTGGAGGAAAAAATTTGAGGATGCATGCCAAAAAGGACATTTGGACCATTTGTATCTCTATTTCATTAAAGCTCATGGAATCTATGAATGTATTCATGTAGATCTATTTTTATTGAGAAATTATAAATACGAAAATGTTATCATTGAAATGAAATTATGGAATATGAAAACATTACTTGGGGTTTTGTAATGTTTCTTTTGTAAATTTTGAATGAACAAGACAATTGAGAGGGGGGTGAATCAATTGTAACAAATTAAAATATCAAAACCCTCAATGTAGTAATCAAATCCACAAGCATTCATTAAACCCTTATGATTAATCATGAAATGCAAATAACAAAAACTAAAATAACAACACCATACATAAGAGAACACTAGATTTTCATGGAAAACCTAATGAGGGAAAAACCAAGATGAGGATTAGCTCACAATATAATTAATTACAAAATTGGTACAAGGGCTCACTGCTAGAATAAAACATTGTCCAAAAAGGCTCACAGTTAGGGCTCATTGCCATAGAAAGAAGCACAAGAAGATAGAAGAGAAATGTTACATAGAGAAAAAATTCTCAATGTAACAAGGAATCCACCACAAATGCTCCAAAAATTTCATATCCTTGCATGAATGATTGCATACACCTTTAGCTCACTACATTCATGAATCCAACACTTTGAAATTGACACTACTCTACTCAAATTCACATCTATACTTTTGTAATTCGTATCATATTCATCACTCACATCTATCTCGCATCTATATTTCCTCTCTCTTGCATCTTACAAAAACATTGCATCTTACAAAAACACCACTTTTATTTATATCAACCTCAACCTTGAAAACCTTCTCCAAGGTCAAAAACTATCTCTTACATTTGAAATTTGAAATTAGGTTGGCACCCAAACATTCTTACAGTAGACAAGCATGAAGGTAATCAATATAAATCATTAATTAGGACTTAAATAAATCCTAACGCACCTCAACACACTTTCATAAAATTTTCATGTAGTGTTAAGACAAGGTCAGCTAATACCCATGCTAAACACAATAAAACATTAAGTACATGCTTCCTTAAATCAATCCAAAACTTCTGGAAAAAAATTTCACTTGAACACAATCTAGAATAATCCACGAACCACC
The DNA here is from genome assembly GCA_007115665.2 of Sequoiadendron giganteum. Taxonomy (NCBI): domain Eukaryota; kingdom Viridiplantae; phylum Streptophyta; class Pinopsida; order Cupressales; family Cupressaceae; genus Sequoiadendron; species Sequoiadendron giganteum. The sequence continues at coordinate 584,208,061 of CM021108.1, read as the reverse complement.
TAAGATCCAACAAAGACTTCATCCAAAATTGCATCATAGAAATATTTCAACCTAGAACACACTACAACAAATCCCTGTGATTTGCTCCATTTTTTTGCTTCCACCCACTATTTTAATGTATTTTCTGGCAATTTTTTAAAAACGTTGATGTTATTTATCGGGATGGCACAATTTTTGGTGTTTATTGTGCTGATCAGTACAAGTCGATGCTAATTTAGGTGCGAATTAGTGCCTAAAGTAACCCCACCTTTAGCACCGATATTAGCTTCGAGTGTAGCGCCACCTTGAGCACTGCCTTTAGCTCCAAATTTAGCTTTGAGTTTAGCGCCATGTTTAGCTCCTACTTTAGCTTCGGGTTTAGCGCCAGTTTAGACAGCCCTATGTCAAAGAGACCTATTTATATGTCTCATCGACAATGTAAAATAGTGAAATTTCAACAAGATACGAGCATATCGAGGAGAGAATCACTTATGTCACACCGACAAGGTATATCTACAAGTTCTTGATGAAACAAAACTCTTGGATATAATGAATTAATGTCGATGAGACATTGAGATATCAGTAAGATAGATATGATTGTATCATCGACACTCTTCAAGTAATGATCAAAAGCATACACTGTTATACTGCCGAGAAGGTGAGCAACATATGCGGTAGAGCAGTGTACACCACAACCCCACAATAAGAAGCCTTGAGCAAGGTGGTAGTGTGGTAAAAAATAGAAGGGAAGGGAAAAACACCTCTATACCGCAAAAATAATCATAAGTCTCTCTGACATGGTAGAGTTACATGGATATATAAAGAAATACCGCCAAAGAAAATATCGATGAGACAGTGGCATATCAACAAGAGATATTAACTTGTCTCATCGACACTGTAAACCAACATCAGAGGAACATAAGATCTAATGTCGATGAGACATTGAGATATTTGTAAGACAAATAAGATTGTCTCATCGAAACTCTTCAAGTAATGATCAAAAGCATGCACCGTTATACCACCGGGAAGGTGAGCAACATATGTGGTAGAGTGGTATACACCACAACCCCGTAAGAAGAAGCCTTGAGCAAGGCAATAGTGTGGTAAACAATGGAAGGGAAGGGAAAAACACTGCCATACTGCAACAGGTATAATAAGAGATGACGGTAGTACAATAATCATGGCATCATTACAATTTATAGTAATAAATACAGAAAATCACATCAGTTGCCAAAACTAATATGACTAAATACTGTGTCATCCAAAGATAAGTGAGTTTTCCCAATATCGCACCCAATTGCAGTGCACTAGCGTGGAAGGAGCTAAGGATATGAGAAGAAGAAGTCTTGCAAGTGTGAAATACTCGGGTAAGTGCACAAAAACTCTCTAAAAGAGCTTTGTTAATATAAAAAATCTTTCAAGGTTTTATCATTTGAAGCCATAGTAGAGAAAAATTGAAACATGCCACCCAAAAGAAAATTATCAGAAGTAAAAGAAAGTCGGCCTAAAATTAAAGATGAAGAACCTAAAGTAAAGAATAAATCACTCCATCCTAAAACAAAACAATCAGAAGTAAAAGAAATTCAGCCTAAAATTAAAGATGAAGAACCTAAAGTAAAGAAGAGACCACTCCATCATTCCATATTAGTTATACTTCTAGGGTCTACTAAAGAGGGTAATAAGAAGTTTCTCATGGACATCGCACAAATTTGTAGGGATGCCCTCATTTCCAAATTTGGATGGGACCTATTTTGGTATTTTTACAGTAAGAGAAATGAGAAGATTCTTGGATGTTGGATATAGCAAGGTTGATTATCCCAAATGTGTTTGTTGATGTAGAATTTATCAGACTGCTAGTCAAACACTATCACATGGCTACCAAAATAGTAAGGTTTCCAAATGACACAATATTGGTAGAAGTAACCAAAAAAACCATCATTGAGTGTTTTGGCTTAAACAAGTAGGCTCTAACCAAGATAAAACTGTAGAAAAGTGAGGAGGATTATGCTAGGTTAAAAAAGACTTATAGAAGTGATGAGGTACCCCTATATATAAAAAGAGGCATTGGTAATAGAACATTCCCCATCTCTACTACCACTACTGAACCATTTAATGTGATATATTTTCAGTATTACTTTGTGAATACATATTTAGCTCTTTGCCAAGTGTTGGGGATAGATTCTCAAGATAAAATTCCAATAAGCCTAATGATGATGGCCATGAGAATTCAAAACCTTGAAACTAATATTGAATATGAATTTTCTTCATACCTTGAGAAGGCATTAGATGATGAATTCTCCCAAGTTATAGAGGATAGAGAATTAATTACATTCAAACACTATTCCCTACCGTGTCATTTGTTATTGTACTAGAATAGGGACCATTGGACTAAAAGAATGGACTTGGCTATAGTAGATGAGCAAGGGAATCCCACACCTGTCCATAAATAGTGCTATATTTGGGACAGTCGATGAAAGAATTAAAGCTTTGTTGTATTCTATGAAGACTTTGTACACAACATCCTTTGAGTTCTTGGGTATGCAATACCAATATTGTCAACCAAAATGTTGCAACTAGTGAGACCTTTGGCTTTAATACCAAAGCAAGGTCATACACACAATTTTAGAGATTGGTTCTTCCTCCCAGAAGTTACAATAATAAGAGTTTATGGATGCCCTATTTCTCCACACATACTGCCAAAATTTGTGCCCCTCAGATTAGCATTTCTTGAATTTATGTGGCAAATGATGTGGATGGAGAAAGATATAATGCATAAGTAGAAGAAAGGCACTTTCCTGCCAAACCAAACCAAGTGTGAAGATTGGACTGTAGGCTCAGACACACTAGAGGAGTTATAGTATTATTTGAAGACAAGATATGCATTGAAATCTGGAAAAGAAAGAGCCTTTGACCCTGAAAATCATATGAACAACATAAGGCACAATATTCTTACCAAAATGAAAGTGCTACACCAAGTGTATTTTTAAGAAGATGCCATAAGGAACTGCATTACTTATAATGATGTATTTAGTAGAAGGAAAAAATGGGAATATATGAAGAAGCTTGAAGAAAGGACGAAGTGGAGGTCCAAGGATTTCCTAGGATAATTTGTTGAGGAAAAGGACCCCATCAAGAGGATATAATTGATAATTGGTAGATTTGAAGACTTGTACAGAAAGAAGGAAGCATATCTCGAAGAAAATGATAGTGGTACAATTGCAGAGCATACCCCAAGTGAAACTTCTGAGCCTCCCATGGAGCAGTTACCTCCCAAAAGATAGAATATAGGGCACATTGAACAGTTAGTACCTTATGATGATACTGAAGAGGTGGACGATACAGAGGAAGTGGCTACAATACTATAGTCATTGAAAGGTGATGTTGAAGTTGATCAACCCATCCTTGAGACCAATTCCCATAAACATGAGGAAAGGATGGGTGATGTAGAAAAAAAAGTACAAAGGTGCATGAAGATGAAAGAGAAATTGCAGCCAGGAGATTCATAGAAGATGATGAATTCATTAAGACTTGTGAGTTTAAGGATTTCTGGATGAAGATGAAGATAACAAAATTTCAAGAGAGGATGGAATCAACTGAAGCAAGAATTGAAGAATTAGAGAAAAATGAAATGGTAGCACAAACTTTCCAGGAATCAAGAGTTGACAACATTGACATTAGCTTGCAGAAGCATAGATAAATGGTATTGAAGAGAAATATACTCATTTTCCATGGCTTGGAATTAAAGAAAATGTTTCTGCTTGATCAAGTGTAGGCTCAGGAAGATCTAATGCTAGTTGCAAAATTTGACTCTGATGAAGGTGTGAGTGGAACTGGGTATAACCCAAAGATTGAAACCCTGGCCATATGGATCAAACAAAAAATACACAAAAGCCAAAATTAGTGGATGTAATTCAAGGGATGAAAGGGGAAATGATGATAAGGATAATACAAGATACCACCCCTTTGGAGGCAACCACAATGACCATGCATTCAACCATGTTCACTCGAGCAACTGTTAAGGGATTAGAAGACAAATTGAAGGAGTATGAAAAGGAAAAAAGGTTCCTAAATGATGGAGTTAATAAAATGTTCATGGAGAATGTCAAATTGAAAGAACAATTAAGAGGAGCAGGACCCTCACAAAGCAATGATATGGTGTTATACAAGCCTCCTATTTCTCCAATGGATATTGTGAAGAACATTTCTACAGAATAGGTAAAAACTCTAGAGAAGCAAGTGGATGATGTAAAGAAGGCCAACAATCAAACCCAGGATGAAGTGAAAAGATGAATTTGTGAATTTATGGAAAAGATTCTTGAGCAGAGGATAAAATCAATTATGGATAAACTGGAGAATGTGCATGATAATTATAAAACACTTCAGTAGACAATGGATCAAATAAAGACACATATGCTTATATTAGATCCTTTGTTCAAAAGGTGACAGCCTATTCACCACACTTTGGCTAAGTTATGCAAAGTTCTACAAAGAAGTCCTGATGCACCCACAAAATTAAAGCCAACTAAAAAAACCGTGAAGATGATTATTGATGAATTTCAGTATGTATAAGGGTTTGATAGAAATATTGTAACACGAATGGATTTATTCCATACTTGGAAACATTGGTATATACCTGAAATTGTGAGAGATGGTGATCAGTTGAAGGACTTGGATAAGTGGAAGAAAGATTTCAGTGAGGTTGTTCATAAGTGTGTAACTCATATATAGGAGGATGATGATACCAGTCTTCCCAGGCTAAATTAAATCATGGATGGGTTGATTGTTCTTGATGTGGGATACCTAAAGTTTTCCAATGATACAAAGGCATTACTAGATAGTCAATGGAAAAATCATCTTGCAAACATGCAAAAGATCCAAGAATATAAGTGGCCATCAGATTTTATGGTGTATCCATGGGAGGAAAAGTATTTGATTTCAGAAGAATAGGACATTGAGACGAGAGAATTTGGACGTTCATCATGGAGAGGAAGACTTTTCTAGATCAATGATCATGGGTCTTCTACGTTGAATAATGGAACCATATGTCAAAATGTCTTAAGTATTGTTATTTCCTTAATTATGCTAATTAAATAGTTGTTGGTTTCAGAAGAATAGGACACTGAGGCGAGAGCATTTGGACGTTCATCATGGAGAGGAAGAATTTTCTAGATCAATGATCACGGGTCTTCTACGTTGAATAATGGAACCATATGTCAAAATGTCTTAAGTCTTGTTATTTCCTTAATTATGCTAATTAAATAGTTGTTAGTAAAAGAAGTAGTTATGAAAGGTCATTTATTTTTATAAAACGCCTATAGCTTGTTGCTTCCTATATAAATAGGAAGCCAAGGCCTAGTTTTAAATTATCAGATCATCATATATCATTTCCATTTTGAAGACTTCTATTATTAATATATATCAATTGAAGCAATATAATGGAGAACATCTTATTACCAGAGATTCTCCATGATTGTGTTATGATTCTGTATTTTTCTTATGTTTTCCATACTTATTTCTTCTTATATTTGAATGAATATCAGTTATTGAGCCTCAATATTGTGCTTATGTGAATGAATATGCTGATACAGTAAAGAATTTATTGCTGGTAGAGCTACTATTTTTTTTGAAAATTTGAGCTTATTTTTCCTTGTTACATGTTCAACATAAAAATGGAAACTATTTAAAAATAATAAATTTAACAAAGTTTATTATTTAAATAATTGTGAGTTATGTGCATTAATATTTTATTAACTTTTGTGTCTTCACGAACATATGTTGATACAAAATGAATGGAAGAAGCATCCAAGTAATCCTATTTTTTTCTACCAACAATTCATACCAAAGATTGAACAATTTAAGGATATTGCAATAGGTAATTAAGGATATGATGATGATGATATATTCTTGTACTTGTATATTCTATGAAACATTCCTTATTTTCTATGAAACAATGTATATTTATTGTACTTGTAAATATTCTTTTACTGTTATGTCTATTAAATAAAACAGAGTTTGAATAAAAAATGCTTCACCCTTTTTTGTAAGTGAGTAAGTGAATTATTGTTTAAGGAAAAATATTACAGTGTTTACATTTTCAGTTTACTAGTTTCAAATCTTCATTTTCTATGTATATAAAATTGTATGTGCTCTTTATCTTGAATGACATAAAAGAGTAATATCATCATAATCAGGGTTTTCAATTTTAGCACCATCATTGTCCACACTTTTCATATCCTGTTCACTTTTAAGTACAATCATCAAAATTTTATTTTTATTTCTTGTCCTAGTTAATCTTGATTCCTTTTAGCACAACATGGTAGGTTGCATGTTAAATTTCAAACATTTTCTTTGCATTTTTTTGTATATATTATTTTCTTAGTGCATCATTATGTAACAACAATTTCACTTCCGAGATATACAGTAAAAATAAATGAAAGCACATGTTTTATTTTTAAAGGGAAATGTATGGTGAATATCCTATGTCTTTCAGATAAGTGTGCAAGAGAAATAAGACATAACTAATTGAATCTGATTTTCTACTATACAATTGTTTTTTATGTGCTTTTTACTTTTTGCATGTGGATTACCCTAAAAAAGAGACTACTTATCTTTTCTTAAATGAAGCCTTTACATTTCATGTCTAAGAAAGGAATTTACTACTTGACAATAGGTTCGTGAAATTCATACAAATTAAGATTGGTGTAAAAGGCCGTCCCCGCAAATGTTGTTTGGTCTAGAATTATAATGGAAAATAAAAAAGCTTGCTAGGAGAATAAAATAGGTTTTCAATTGTCCAAGTACAACATAATATTACTGAAGCATTTGAAAGTTTAGGCCATAAGAATCATCCTTTTTAAAACATGGATTGCAAATAATTCTAAAAATTTAGAAGTCTCGGTCATTAACATTATTATCTTCTACAATGTCATTTAATGTATCATTGCCAATGTTCATATGTTCTTTCAAGTATTTAATATTATCATCATCCTCATCTTGACCTGCATCATCTTCATCTTCATCATCATTGAAATTTGATTGTAGACCATCTATATTGTTACTAGATATATTTGGATCATCATTTTCTATACCATCCATATTGCTGTCTTCCATAACATCATCTAACTCTAGATTGTTGTCTTCTTGTGCCTAAACATAACCATCTTCAAGATCATCATGGATTTCAATTTCTTCGATGTTCTCTAATCCCTCTCTCTCATTTTGTTGGCCATCATTTTTTTGCTCAATATCTACTAATGCATCGTCAAATACATGCCTTAATCTTGGATCATAATGTATGGAAAATATCCATTTCGGGTCCAAAATATCTTCATAGAAAAATACCTGCACATGAACAACATACATATATTAGACATTATATAAATTGTATGTATATATATACATCAATTGAATAATGGAACATTTTTTTATAGACTACGTTTTTTATACAATAATTGCTATAAAACACAATTTTGACAACATAGTTTATAAAACATCAGTCCACACTCATTTATTATTCTTTGGTTTTTTTCCCTGTAGAACATCCTTAGGGAAACCTTGTTCTTCCCTCTTCTTTTGCATAGGAGTGCATTTTAAGAAGGGGTAATCAATCAATAACTCATCCCCAATGGTAAGGTCCATAATAGCCTCAACCATCATCAATCTATCAACCTCTCTTTCCATATCTCCATCTTTATCATTTATAACCTCAACAAATTAACAATTTGGTCTTACACTAGGGTCCCTTCCCTTACTACTGTTTATAAATCTTGCAATATTTTTGTGTGTATGCACGTCCATCTATATACATAAGATGACCTCTATTTATTTATTTTCCACTTTCCAATTGGAGATGATGTGTATACATATTCGAATTTAGACCATATGCTGACATTCTAGGCTTATATTCTGCCAGCCTTCTCCATTCACCACTATAATATGATGGACCATAATATGGAATTAATCTCCTAGTGGTTTGTTCTGAATTATTTCTATGTTTAGATCCCACATGTACATTTTGGACAATAAAGAGGCCTAGATTCGCTCCATGAATATTGGAGGGTCGTTTCATGTAGTTGTATCCCCAAAATTGAAACACCTCGTACACTCTAGGTAGTTGTTGATCACTAGGCCAAGTGCAATATAGTCGACGATCAAATGTCTCTTTGTAAATTGATCTTAAACTCAAGGGAAAGTCATCATCTCCATCAACATTCATTCTCATAGGGTATGTAGTCCACCTTCCCCTTGTCTTTAAGAAAATTATGTATCTTCACACTAGTTCTTGTTTTGTTACTTGTTTTCGTCAATTCCTCATCTTTCGAGCTGGTATATTGGCACATATTTTTGTTAGATGTATCATCTGATAAATGATCATTGCCCTCTAGGCTGGAAGTCAGTGATATAGGAAAACTTAAACCAAGAACTTTATCCTGGAAGTATCCATTAAGAAAAAATTAGTTATTTAAATAATATAAAACAATGTTTAAATGAAGTATACATGTTATTTATATCAAATTGGAAAATTCCTCACCATAATTCCTATTGGATTTGAATCAATTGTAGGAGGCATACTACCGACTAGAAGCTCATCATATATGTAATGTCTTTGTACAATCACTCATTTGAATTTTTTCTTTCCACGACATACATAACATCCACAAACAACAATTTTCTCAAAGTATTCATCCCATGTACTATAGTCCTGACCTACCTCTTCTTCAGTGCAATCATTTGTTGTATCTTCAGTATCCATTCTAATATCCTCTTCCACCCATTGTCGTCTATGTGATTTAACAGTTTTAGGTCCACATCCATGTACATATCTATTGAATGCTTAGGCTCTGCATTTGCTCCAATCTCTATCTAAAATAATCAACAACATGCATTAATTTATGTCAAGATTGGATAATACATTATAAATTTCAATAATACTATGAGAAAAGATGGACGTATCAAAAAATGCCATAGATCATTTTTTCCTAAGTTAAGTCAAAATTTGAGTACTTGATGTCCCACTTCATCTGTTGTGTCCTCATTTGATATGACATGATCTATTGCCATGGCCTCGTCTCACCCTATAATACACAAAATAGTAAATAATGTTTAGTACACCAATTATATTATTTCAACGAATATGCTATCCAACACAAAACCTCACTTTAGTCATATATTTGACATATTGATATCATGTTTTGGCTATCCTAATTCTCAAAATTTTCCCTTGATCATAAAATCACATTTAATCACCATTCCTATGCATTTTCAACCAATAAGTTTGACCTCAGAGGCCTCATGGACAAAAAAATGACTTTATCTCCTCTATGTTGTAGCATTTGTGAATTCATAAACACCTTCTTCCTTTGGTTGAGGTTGCTTTCTCTTCTTACCTCTATTATATCTGTAGATTCTGTTGTCTCATCTATTTCCACCCACTTTCCTCTTAGTGGTTTAGTATTTCTACATCGTCCATGTCCTCTCTCCATGGCCTCCTCTATGAATAAAAATGCCACCACAAAAGCTTTCACCTCACTACCACCGAGAAGGAAAAATCAACTTGCGGGACCATGGTAAAAACCGCTCTACCACACCAAGTTGATGAAGGAGCCGCAAGACAACAGTTGTCACCGCACTACCACACACCAATGGTAGAAGACTTGTGGGGCTGTGGGAGTCACTGTAACATCACCAAGAACAAAAGGAAGACTCGTGTGACACCACAAAAGATTTCATTGCACTACTGCTGAGAAAGATGAAGCACCTTGCGGGACTGCGGTAAAAATTGCTCTACCACATCTAGCTAATGAAGGAGCCACGGGACATCGATGGTCACAAAAACAAGGCAGGAGTTGGAATTATTTCCAAAACTTTGGATCCTATAATACGCAACAATGAAAATAGTCACTATACAACAATGATAGGCGCTATATTAGGCGTACTTGAATTCATCTTATACGTCCCAAATAAATTACATTAATGGCCAAAAGTTGACACTAAAGTTGACATTAACTAACGTCGACTAGTGAATCAAAATAAAAAACTTAAAACTTTCCCGTGTGAAGGAAGAAATCAGATGAAAAAAAAGGGAAAATCACCGCGCGAAGGAAGAGAGCAAGGCGCTACCATTAACTGATGAGAAATTCGATTTAGTTCATGACACCATAGGTAAGGTTTCAAATTTTTTTCTTGGTTGAATTTGTGATTGTTTACTGCTCTTTGTATTGCATTTGAATTCATGATTTTTTACTGGTTCATGGCCTAACTAGTCCAGGCAACCTCTAAATTATCCCAATCATTATAAATTGTATAACCTTTGAGAAACCAACAAAAAAAATTACCCTACCCATTTGAGCTTTGGCTCAAAATATTATAGCACGAAGCGAGGATGCATCCGTATTCTTTCCCTAACCTGAGTATCAAGGAAATAGTGAACTACTTGGCAAAATCTAGGAATTGGGTTTGTCACTACCGAGGAATTGCTGAAAATAAATGCAGAAACCGCTTGGTTTTTCCCAGCCACGCCATAGTCACCGATGCCATGAAAAATTTGTGCAAGATTGCATTATGAAAGAGTTTTCATGATAAGGTTATCAACACTAAGAAAACCAAGTGAACATATTTTCCCTAGGTTATCAACACTAAGCAAACCCAATGAACATATTTTCCCACAAAACAAAACTTTCATACCACAAACTGGACGAAAACTTTCATACCTGATAGTGTGTACTTCATTTTCCTCCACAGACTGGACAAAAATAACTTTCCCTAGGTTGCCTCAAAATGTCAAGCAATGGAGGGAAGCAAGCATTTCCAACAAACTCTAGCCACAATGAGGTAATTCATTGTCAATTTATAGATTTGTAAATGTTTCCATTGTTTCTTTGAATTTTACTTTTCTATTTTTTATTTCTAAATTTAAAAGAGGAAATATAATTTAAATATATATATATATATATAGGGACATGAGACTGACAAAGATAAAGAGGAATTGGCTTCCATATTGGGCATAGAGGCAGTGAAAAAATTGGTTAATGTGGACTGGACAACACTTGCTAGATACATAGAAAAAAAATATGGTAACACCCCTCAAACATTGCAAACAAATCAATTGTGTCAGAGGGAATCAATTGATTCCCCAACTAGTCCTAGATCGAGAAAAAGATCCAGGAGAAAATCAGTGATAGTAAACTCTAAGAATGTGGAACAGGGAGTAGAGACTTCCACTCCTGGGACACAAAATTCTTCCACCATGCCATGTTTTCAATCTTGCATTGGTAGCTACAATACGAAGATAGAATACAAGGTTGTTTTAGGAGAAGTCTGAATGATAGATGTTGGGAAAACGTTTGTGAATAGGTTGAAGGAATCATGCTTTCAATGGTTCAAAGACCATCTACATTTTCCATTCTCCAAGATACCCATGCACTTGAAAAAAGTAGTTATCCATGACATGGAGAATGAATTTTGCACAGGTTGGTCTGTAAAGAAGATAAAGATACAAATGTCTCAAAACTACAAGAGATTTCAGTGCAACCAAATAAAGAAGATAAAAAAAATCCCTCCTAAGCTAAGGTAGAAAAAAGGCCAATTGATGTAAGTGTGAAAGTATGGAAAGAGCTTGTAAAAGAATATGAGAAGTCTGATGGATGGAGGAAGTCCAATGAGGAGAGTATGCAGGTATTTGAATTTTCTCATAAGATTATATCAAATTTATTAAACAATATTTAAAGTTTATTTGTGCATAGTTAAATTGAATTAGTATATGTTTCAGGACAAGGTCTCCAAGGCTAGACTTGAGAAACTTTGTGCCACGCATCATAGTGGCCAGAAAGGTTTACAGGCCTTGATCTATACATTTGTAAGTATATTTAATATGTTAAATGATATTTTTTTTATTTCCTTGGAAAAAGTAAATGATTGCATATTCATTAGTTTAACTAGTCCATGTGCCATATTTTGATAGGAGGAGAAATATGGCCACCATCCAAATCAATTTGAAAATAATATGTTACAAAAAAAAAGTGGAACGATTTTTTAATCTGGATGGAGAACGAGGTATCAATAGTTGAGTTTCAATAACTTAGTTGGATATTGTTGTGTTAATATGTTCAATTTGCATCTCTTGTGTTGAGTTGTTTATTGATGCATAGGATGAGTAAATAGAGCTCAAATATTATGATTACAAGATGACCATTTATGTGCATGAATAAATAGTAGAAGGATGTAGATGAACTCAATTCAGCTGACTTTATGCCTCTTGGTAGACATTCCTCTTGAATCTCTAATATTAGGTGCTCGAGACTTCCCTGTATCTTTTACCTTTCGTTGCCACCTTTCCTCTTCACTGTTAGACTTGTCTCCTTTTTCCTTATCTACATTTCTGGCTTTGGATTCTAATTCATCCCATGTTTTACCTTCCTCCTCTTCAAAATATTCTTCTTCTTCTTCATCCTCCTTTTAATCCACAAGAGATTCATCTTTTGAACCTTCCTCATCTGATTTTGATTCCTCTTCTACATCAGAGGGTTCATATCCTTAATTTGACTCTTCTGAATCATCAAAATCAGAATCACTAGCTTCCATATTAAAAAATTCCCAACCAACATCTTCAATAAATTTATCTGGATCATCAGTAATAGTCTTCAAAATTGGCTGCTAGTTTAAGTTCATTTTGCTTTCATAATACTTTATCTCCATGGAGTTCATCCATTCCTTGATGCCATCAAGCAAATATTGAGGAATGGCGTACATGTGGAGTACATCCCACTTGAAGTCTTTGAAAACAATAGCCATATCAAATGCCTTTTTCCCAAGTCCTACTCTCTCAAGGTTAAAAATATCAATCTCACTAATAGCAATTACTAAGAAAGGTAATTCCACCAACTCTACCAAATTGTTTACCGTAGGAATAATAAAAGTAGAGGCTTTGAAAGGAACTCCATGAAAACCAAGCTCTGTAAATGGTATATCAAAATATAGTTCAAAATATTTTAGATGAGGCTACTACCATAGCTCTCTTACTCGCTTGACAAATCCTTGAAACTTTGTATTGATTTTATTTTTCCCGTCCCTCTCTTGTTGTTCTTCCTCAATTTCATCAGGGTCATACATTGACCTTCTTGCCCCTCCTAAATTTTGGACCACATCCATTACCTCCACATAAAACTGGACATCCTTGGTCTTCTTGTTTCCCACGCCATGATATGGTTATGCAATTAAAAATGAAGCAAAGTAATCATCTTCTTCTCCACTGGCTGGAAGAATGCATGCTTAATGTTTTGATACATGATATTAGCTCTCTCTTTTTCTCTCATGGTTGAATACCAAAATCTAGTATGGTGGGCCTATAGAGTTCCAATCATCTTTCTTCCTCTTCCACCAATTTTTTTTTTGATCCAAACGTCTACCATCCTAATTGACTTTGTTTTTGAAAGTTAAAGTTTCTCCTAAGTCACTAGTGTAGCTCTCTCTACCTTTTCAGACTCTTTCATTGCTATAGATCATCTCTGGGATTTAATCATTTGTACCACATGGTTGATGTGCTTTGAATCCTTGCATCTAAAGGAGTTTTCCTTAACATAAATACTACTAGGAAATTTCAATGTTACCATTGTAGTTGGCATTAAAGATGGTACCTGCAACATTGAAAATTATCCTTATGTAAGAATTCCCTCCATCTTGTTGGCTTGTAACACTCTTGATGGTGGCTACATGAAATATGATTCTAATTCCTCTTCTACATCAGAGGGTTCATATCCTTGATCTGACTCTTCTGAATTATCATAATCATAATCACTAGCTTCCATTTTCAAAAATTCCCAACCACCATCTTCAATAAATTCATCTGGATCATCAGTAATACTCTTCAAAATTGGCCACCAGTTCGAGTTCATCCTACTTTCATAATACTTTATATCCATGGAGTTCAACCATTCCTTGATGCCATCAAGCAAAGATTGAGGAATGGCGTACATGAGGAGTACATCTAGCTTAAAATATTTTAAAACAATAGCCATATAAAATTCCTTTTGCCCAAGTCCTACTCTCTCAAGGTTAACATTCTCAATCTCACTAATAGTGATTACTAAGAAAGGTAATTCCACCAATTCTACCAAATAGTTTACCGTAGGTACAATAAAAGTAGAGGCTTTGAAAGGAACTCCATGAAAACCAAGATCTCTAAATGGTATATCATACTCTAGTTCAGAATATTTTAGATGAGGCTACTCCCATAACTCTCTTACTCGCTTGACAAATTATTGAAACTCTGTATTGATTTTATTTTTCCTATCCCTCTCTTACTATTCTTCCTCAATTTCATCAGGATCATACATTGACCTTCTTGCCCCTCCTAAAGTTTGGACCACATCCATTACCTCCACATAAAACTGGACATCCTTGGTCTTCTTGGTTCCCACACCGTGATATGGTTATGCAAATGAAAATGAAGCAAAGTAATCATCTCCTTCTCCGTTGGCTAGAAGAATTCATGCTTAATGTTTTGATACATGATATCAACCCTCTCTTCTGCTCTCATGGTTGAATATTGAAATCCATTATGGTGGGCCTCCAGAGTTTTAGTCATCGTTCTTCCTCTTCCACCAAATGCTAGTTTGATCCACAAGTCTGCTAGCCTAATTGGCTTTGTTTTTGAAAGCTGAAGTTTCTCTTGACTCACCAGTATTAGCTATAACTTTTTTGAAATTTAATTATGGTATGTGCAGTTTGATATGATGTAATATGATTATGGTTTCATCTCATATGTTGTAATATTGGATATATAATAGAAAAATAGATTATTGCATGAAATAAATAATAAATTCTCATTCTAAATGTTTTTTTTTGCAGAACACAGGTCTTCCAGAAGATCAAGATGATCCTCAACATGATATAGATCCACAAAATATTGGTTATGTTAGTACAAATCACATGGAAGAGGATGATGATGATGCAGATAAAGAAGACACCGAGGCTGATGACAATGATGATGATGATGATGATGATGATGGTGATGGTGATGATGACGATGAGATAGTTTGTGGTAGTAACCACTGACATTCATGATCATATAGACTGCATCATGGATCATTGCTGATATACCATTATGATGACTCTTTTCATGGTTACTATCATATGTATCATTTTCACGGCCTATAGTACTATATTATTGACTTGTATCATATTGACATGTATCATATTGACATGTATCATTTTAACTATACCATTTGGACATGTATCATGTTGACTTGTATCAGTTTGAGTTACATAATTTATCAATTTTATTTATATCATTTGTACATGTATCATTTTCACTTATGTCGACTGTTGGACATGTATCATTTTGACATGTTTTTGATGTACTGACATATTTGACTTTCACTTGTTTTAGTTATATATGATGATGAACTTATCAGTATTGACTTGTCAATTTATATATATTAAAAGTGGTCAGTGATTTTTGGATGAATATTTATTACATATGATGATTTTAATTTACAGCTCAGGATGGATGTTGTCAAATTCAATTAAATTATAGATATTTGACTCACTTGTTTTAATTATAGATGATGATCATGTTACAATAATAGTTTAGGAGCTGATGAAATAAAACATATTAAATTAATAAATGGAAGCAAAACAAGAAGCATTTTTAGAGGAAAAAAAGGAAGCAACAATGGAAGCCAAACTAGAAGCAATCTTGGAAGAAAAATTGGAAGAAAAAATGGAAGCAAACCTGGAAGCAAAATTGGAAGCAAAATTGGAAGCAAACTTGGAAGCAAAATTGGAAGCAAACTTGGAAGAAAAAATGGAAGCAAAATCGGAAGCTAAATTGGAAGAAAACTTGGAAGCAAAACTGGAAGAAAAATTGGAAGCAAAACTAGAAAAAAACTTGGAAGCAAAACTAGAAGCAAACATGGAAGCAAAATCGGAAGAAAAACTGGAAAAAAACTGGAAGCAAAACTGGAAGCAAAAACTGAAAGCAAAAGTGGAAGCAAAACTGAAAGCAAAAGTGGAAGCAAAATCGGAAGCAAAATTGGAAGCAAAATCAGAAGCAAAATCGGAAGCAAAATTGAAAGCAAAATCGGAAGCAAAACTAGAAGCAAAAATGGGAGTAGACATAGAAGTAAAACCAGAAGCCAAATTGGGTGCTATATCTGACATTATTTTAAGTGCTATTTTAGGCACTATTTTTGGTGCTAACGGGGGCACTGTGATTTTTCGACGCTAACTACACCGCTAAGTCTGGTGCAACATCTGACACCAAAGTCGGCGCCGAGATGACCATGCCTATTTGTTTTGAGTTTAGCACCAACAAAATCGCCCAATTCGTGAACTGAAATACACCAAAATCTAGTGCTATTTTAGGCACTATTTTCCTGTTCTATTGTAGTGACATCCAGTAAACCTTATTTGCACACGAGCGCATGAAACATACACTATACTTTACTAAATCAAGTGAAACCTTGAATTATGAAAGATACAAACATTGTAAGAAACTTCCTAGGTCCACACAACCCGAAGCCAAATTGTGGAGAAATGTGGAGCAAATACATTTCTCCTAGACCACAAAAAGTACCATTGAAAAACTGGTTCTCACACTAGTGAAAATATCTCATTCTGCACAACAATCCAAAAACCCAAATTCTGAACATAGAAATAAATAACAACCTTGAACAACATATAAAATATGTATAGGAATATCATCAACATAGAAGAAACATGAAACACATTTTGAACACTTGCACAACACTATTTTCTCCATTTATCATTTTTTCTTAAAAGCACTTGGGAACCAAGTACCATAGACATTATCTCAACACATTACACATCTGTAGACATTACAACATAAAGATAGTACCACATAATGAAAACACTTCTTCAATATCTCAACTAGACATGCACAACCTGCAACAACCTGTTTTCTCATTTTACAATTTTCTTAGCATCCTTGACATCTTCATCATGCAATAAACTTCCTTAACACATAGTTGACATCAATGACAACACCAGCCTATTGAAATCATGGACAACACCTTCATACTTGCAACAATATCCCCCTTTATCATTGATGGAAACACATGATGTGAAAAACCATCAAAGACAACACAACTTTGAACACACTCTCTCATGATTTCTTTTTCTCCCCCTACGTAGATAATATTTTTCACATGATTCTTTCTCCCCCTTTGACATCAATGACAAAGGATTTTTTTTTTTGTATTGTTCTCCCCCTTTGACACTAAACCAAGATACTTTCTCTGAATAATCCCACTTAAGAGTACACCCAACCAAATCCACAATTTTGCAACAATGACAACACATGACACTACCTACTCCCCCCGAGAAGTAGCCACCAACATCAGTCCAAAAAGGAGACGAATCCATAGATCCACTAAACTTATGCATCTCCATATGCATCTAGTTCAAGAAAGGAGGTGCAATAACCCCCAACTTCTCCCGAAGATACTCAAAAGCATCCTTAGGAAGAGCCTTAGTAAATATGCCAGCAATCTAATCCTTTGTAGGTACATATTTAAGCTTTACCTCATTCTCCATAACCTTATTTCTCAAAAAGTGATACTTGATTGATATATGCTTTGTCCTTGAATGCATCACATGATGCTTTGAAATGTTAATTGCACTTGTATTATCATGAAAGATAGATATAAGCTCATCATACACTACTATGATATCCTTCAATGTCTTGTCTCATCCACAAAACTTATGTGCAACAAGATTCTATTGCAATATACTTAGCCTTTGCAGTGGATAAAGAAACTAAATCTTGCTTCTTACTTAACCATGACACCAATCTACATCCAAGAAAGAATGCACCACCACTTGTACTTTTCTTGTCATCAACACAACTAGCCCAATCTGCATCTGTATAAGCATTTAATATGAAGTCACTATCCTTAGGATACCACAAGCCATAAGTTGGAGTGCCTCTTAAATATCTGATTATCCTCTTCATAGCTGCAACATGTGTTTCTTTAGGATCTTCTTGAATTCTATCCACAAGACAAACTACATGCATGATATCCGATCTAGTAGTTAGATATAGTGATCCGCCGATCATAGATCTATATTTCCTCTAATCATCCTTAGTTGAATCATCATCTTGAAGATTTCTCACCCTTGTAGGACCACATAGATATGTATGTATTAATTCTAGTAGTCTGGTAGCATATTTTTTCTTTCCTTTGAAACTACTCCTTATTTGCTTCCCAAACATAAAATTATTGCAAACAACATTGATAGGCTTTGTAATTATTGGTAGGTATCACACTACATGAACTGAAATGATTTTGACTATGTTATCAAAGTTCATGTGAAATACCCTCTAGTGCCATAACCAACTGTCATTAATTTGAGACATAAAGCAATTACCATCATTTCCCTTAAGCTAATAGATATTTCCATTAGTCCTTTTACCAATAGTAATTACAGTTTTGGACCCTTTTTTGATCTGACATTTTTCATCCTTAAACACAAGATTATATCTTTTGCTACACATTTGTCCAACACTCAAAAGATTATTCCTTAAAACTTTAACATAGTAAACATCTTCAGCATTATGCTTGTTATTGAAATTGATTGAACCTATTCCACAAATCTTAGCTCCTGAATCATCTCCAAATTTAACTAATCCTCCATCATACTGTTCAAGATTAACAAACTTACTTTTGTCTCTGGTCATGTCATTAGAGAAGCCACTGTCAACAATCCAATAGTTATTATCCTGTTTAACATGAAAAACAGAAACTAAAGTACCTTGAACCTTCTCTAGAACACTTTCCTTCACACAACTTTCAATGTTAGCAGAAGTAGATTCATCCTTTAAATCCAAGAACATTAATTCATTTTCATCAACATATCCATAATCAGATTCATCATCAGAAATACCAACATCTTCTTTGACATATTAACTTCTTTTAATCATATTTTCTTTATTATCATTATTCTTATTGTTCACAACTCTGTTTGGATATCTTGAAGCATAATGACCTATATTTCCACAACTAAAACATTTGAAAGGTAATTTATCTTTGTACTTACTGGTGCCCTTTTTCATCCTTCTTACAAAGTTAGCTTCCACATCATCAAGATCTTCTCTATTTGAATCTTCAACCTTTTCTAATTTTCCATCCTTCAAAGCAATCTCCACTTTTGTACCATTTTTGAAACCAAGTTTTCTCATTTCAAATCAAGTTAGTGTACCAGTCAATTGATCTCTAGAATAAGTATTAAAATTTTCAACTTCCTCAATAACAAATACCTTTTCACTATATGAATCAAGAAGAGTCCTAAGAACTTTCTTTACCACCCTAGGTTCTTTGACTTGTGCACCAAGACCTATCATAGAACTTACCAGCTCATCAACTCTCTACATGTAGGTTGTAATTGTTTCATCTTCAAACATTCACAGAGTCTCAAATCATGCCTTTAGATTTTGCAACTTTTCTCGTTTAACCTTGTCATCTCCTTCATAAGTACTCTCTAACTTATCCCAAACTTCTTTAGTAGTCTTAAGATTCATAACTTTAACCAATTTAGAATTTGAAAGACTATTAACCAGAATAAGTATTTCCTTAGAATTTACCTCATGTGCCTTGATCTCATTACTTGTTCTTGGACCATTCTAAGGTGCAACATATTGAGTCTTTATTTCCTTTTCAATCTCAAACCCATGAGATGCCATATATCCTTCCATCTTTGTCTTCAAAAATGCATAGTATGCTCCATCAAATGTAGGGTAATCTATTTATTTTTCCATCCCAGATCTACCTCAAGCAGTTAATCTCTTCTCCAAGGAACCTTGCTCTGATACCAATTTTTGAATGAACAAAACAATTGAAAGGGGGAGTGAATTAGTTATAGAAAATTAAAACATCAAAACCATTAATAGTAATCAGATCCACAAGTATTCATTAAACAGTTATTCTGTTAAAGTGATTAATCATGAAATGTATATAAAAAAACTGAAATAACAAAACCATACACAAGAGAACCCATATTTACGTGGAAAACCCAATGAGGGAAAAACTACAATGAGGATTAGCTCATAATATAAGTAATTGCAAAAATGGTACAAGGGATCACTACTAGAATAGGGCACACTATCCAAAAAGGCTCACAACTAGGGCTCATAACCATAAAAAGAAACACAAGAAGATAGAAGAGAAATGTTACACAGAGAAAAAAATTTCAATGCAAAAAGGAATCTACCACAAATGCTCCAACAATTTCATAGCCTTGCATGAATGATTGCAGATATCCCCATCTCACTACATTCACACAATTTGAAATTTTCACTGCTCTACTCAAATTCACATCTAGACTTTTGTAATTTGCATCACATTCATCACTCACATCTATCTTGCATCTTACAACAACACCACTCTTATTTATATCAACCTCAACCTTGAAAACCTTCTCCAAGGCTGGAAACTATCCATTACATTTGAAATTTGAAATTATGTTGGCACCCAGACATTCCCACGATGGATAGGAATGAAGGAGACCCTATATAAATTCTTAATTAGGACCCAAATAAATCCTAATACACCTCAACATGCTTTCATAAATTTCACATGTAGTGTTAACACAAGGTCAACCAATACATGTGCTAAACACCATAAAAAATTAAGTACATGCTTCCTTAAATCAATTTGAAACTTCCAGAAAACAAAATTCACTTGAACATGATCTAGAATAATCCATGAACCACTTGAGATCCAACAAAGACTTCATCCAAACTTGCATCATAGAAATATTTCAACTTAGAACATTCGGTAAACCTTATTCACACATCGACACATGAATCATACATTGTACTCCACCAAATCAAGTGAAACTTTAAATTCTAAAAGATACAAGCATTGTAAGAAACTTCCCAGATCCACACAACCTGAAGCCAAATTGTAGAGAAACATGGAGAAAATAAATTTCTCCCAGACCATAGAAAATACCACTGAAAAACTAGTTCTCACAGTAATGAAAATATCTCATTCTGCACAACGATCTAGAAACCCAAATTCTAAACATTGAAACTAATAACAACCTTGAAAAACATATCAGATCTGCATAGACATAACATAAACATAGAAGAAACATGGAACACATATCAGAGCACATTTTGAACACTTGCACAACATTGTTTTCTTTGTTTATCAAATTCTCTTAGAAAACACTTGGAAACCAAGTACCAAAGACATCATCTCAACACATTACACATCTCCAGACACTACAAAATTAAGATAGCTCCATATAATCACAAAAATTACTCAATATCTCAACTATACATGCACAATATGCAATAATTTGTTTTCTTATTTTACAATTTTCTCAATATCCTCGACATCTTCATCATGCAACAAACTTCCTTAACACATAGTTGACATAAATGACAACACTAGCCTATTGACATACTGATAACATTAATGACAACACCTTCATACTTGCAACAGTAATTGCAATGAAAGTTTGAAATGGGATTATTTCAAATGTGCACCTTATTATTGAAATAGGAAAGAATTGTTTTTTTTCTATATTTTGCAACCATATATTATTCACATGTGGGTTAAAACACAGGTAAATTATTTGGGTTAAACATTGGGCATATTACATGTGGTATTGGAGCTACCAAGTTTAGCTCTGGAGCCTATGTGCTCACTATGATTTCATCCAACATTATGTGAATCTAATTTATGGAATTATTCTACCAAGATGGTGCATCTCAAGATGACTGTAATAAAGTCAGTAATTGGGAATGAGCACTACCTTAAGGACAAGAAGGAAAGGGAAGCCATTGTTAGAACCATAGAGGGTATGAATTATGATAACACCATATGGATGAGTGACAATAAGACCTTTAGTCACGCCCTATCCCACATTAGTCAAGAAATAAAGAGGATGTGTGAGGCTGCTAGCTTTGTACCTCCTATCTCTCTTGCCAAGTCAGATTCTTTACCACTTTCCAATGATATGCCCTCAAAATGGAGTGTTAGTCCTACCATGATCTTTAGGGGTCCTTGTGTTCTTCCAATGTTGAAAGTTATTGTAATTTCCTCTAGTAGTGCATCAAAGAATATGTCCCTCGAAATTATGTATCTGAGAGTAGGTCTGAAGGTAATGCACCCTTCGACAATGAATGGGAACAAAAATTTGAGGAATATGTTCCACTTAGTTATGTATCAAAAATTGAATCTAAGGGATATTCTCCCCTAGACTATCTAAATAGTCACTCTATGTAAAAGCAAGGATATTGAAATCCTTTGATTTTAATAAAAAAATTGATTTGGCTAAAGCTTGTGCAAAACTCTTCTCTCAACTTCTTGTGAATGAATGTTTGTTTATGATTTTTTTTAGAATGTTAAGTAAAAATTTCTTGGATCTAATAAAAATGGAAACCTCTAAGTGGAAAATTTCTTGTGAAAATGGTTAGAACAAGAACTAACCTTGGTGACAGCCAAGGGGTAGGCCAAGGTGCAAAAAACCCTGAGGCTAAATTGGATCAGATTTTGGCCATGGTAACTGAGACTAGAGAAAGAATCAGAAACCTTGAGCAAGAGCTAAGAGGAACAAAAAATAAATAATAAGAAGTTCCTAATGGAGAGGAAGGAGAAAACTCCCATGATCATATCCAATCAAGTGAACATGATGATGATGACTCACAATCTAGGACTAAAGGAAGCAAGAGGAAACGACTTGCGACTAAGTTATCTCGAGATATGAGGAAGGTTACCCCTCCTAAATTTGAGGGAACCACAAATGGGGATGCAGTTGAAGCATGGATCATAGAAATGGAAATGTATTTTGAGATAAGAAATTACTTTGAGATAACCAAGGCCGTCTTGGGAGGTTTTCAGCTAGCTGGGGAAGCATCCACATGGTGGATGAATAAAAATATGGAGCTTGGGTTAAGTTCCTTGAGTCTTACTTGGGATGATTTCATGGAAATTTTGCAAAAATATTGGCTACCTCAGCTTTCCTATGATTAGAAGGTTACTGATTTTCAGTACTTGAAGCAAGGAGATTCCATGATAAATGAGTATTGGGAGAAATTCACTCATCTCCTAAGGTACATACCCATGTACCAAAAGGATGAGTAGTTTCACATAATTTCTTTTATTATGAGTCTCAATGACCAAATAGAAGGGGAAGTAGATGTGCATAGTCCTACTACCATGGGCTTGGTGTACAAGAAAGTCATTAAGCAATAAAATAGGCTTAAAGCTATCTCTACCTACCGTGAAAATAATCAAAGAAATTTTAATTGGTCATAATCTAATCAAACACCGAAGAAGCCAAGTGATGGGCAAGATTTTCAAAGGGGACAAGAGATTCCATAATAATTATAATGAATCAAGAAGGGACTAAAGGGTGAATAACAACAACAAAAAATACTAGTAGGAATGAAGCAGTTTTGGAAAGCTTGCATCAAGGAATAGGCCATTAAGAGGATGTTTTACATGTGGAGGAGGTTACTATGCAAACCAGGGTCCCAAAAAACCATCTGGGACACAACCACATGGAAATAATCTACCTCCTCAATGAGAAACATTTCAATAGAAGATTCATGTGATGTTGGACAACTGGCAAGCAGAGTACTAGATTACACTGGTGGAAATTCTAGGTACTTTGTTTGGTACACCCATTTCAATTTTGATTATACCAGAGCCAAAATATTTTTTGTTTCTCCTAGTATAGCTAGTAAAATTTCTAGGAAAGCTAGTTATATAGACAATAATTGTATTGTTGAGTATACAAACTCGACAAGAGCCAAGGTGGAGCAATGCTTATTTGAGGCAAGGGTTGAACTTTTGATTTTCTCTAATGAATCGAATTTGTATGTAGCCCCCCTAGGTTCATATGATTTCATTTTAGGAATGAATTGGTTGTGGAAGCATAGAGCCAAAGTATATTTTGATCCAAAAATTGTAGAGTGCCTAGATGATCTTGGGAATTGGGTATTCTTGCAAGGAACACATAGAGAAGTTAAGTTGTGACAAATATTCACTGTACAAATGCATAGAGTGAAGAAGAAGGGCTACCAAATTTTCACTATGAAAATGGAAAAAACTTGAGGAGTGCAATAAGTTCATGTCTAAGGATGAGGTAGTGTACTATGGACCCTAAGACCTATAAGAAGCCGAGGATGGCAATGTGGTGGAATTGATAAAATCAGATATGGAGAAATATCCTATCCTAAGGGACTTTGTGGATATATTTCTAGATGAATTACTTGGATTACCTCCCAAACGAGTGTTTTATTTCTCCATTGACATTGTTCTAGGGCTAGAGCCTATATCAAAATTTTCCAGAATAGATTTTCCCATCACTTCATTGTAGAGAAAAGGGAATAAGTTTGAGTGGTCAAAAAAATGTCAAGCAACATTTGACCAACTCAAGGAGAAGTTGAGTACAACTTTGATACTAAAATTAAAAGATTTGGATGGTGATTTTATAGTCATCAAAGATGCTTTAGGAGAAGGTTTAGGTGGAGTGTGAATGCAATATGGGTGATTCATAACCTATGAGTCAAGGAAGATGAAGCCTTACAAGAAAAATTATGCTTCACACAATTTGGAATTGGCAGTAGTTGTCCATGCATTGCAGATGTGGAGACACTATCTATTGGGGAAACCTTTTGAACTAAAGAAAAATCATCACGGTCTAAATTATTTGTTTATTCAGCCAAATCAAGATGCATGACAAAGGAGATGGCTGGAATTGAGATATGATTATGATTTTAATATAAACTATATAAAGGGAAAGGAAAATTGAGTTGTTGATGCCCTAAGTTGTAGGAGACATATCTACTCAATTGTGTCAATTCAAATTGATTTCAAGGGTCAAGTGTTGCAGATATCCAAGGGTGATAATTATTATGATAAAGTTAAGCAAGCACTCTCAGATAATATGTAGAACCCAAGGTATGAAGGATTTCACTTTGAACCTGATGGTTTATTAAGGTTTAAGGGAAGAATCTATGTACCTAATTATGAGGAACTAAGGAATTAAGTGTGGAAATAAGTTCATACCGCACGATATTTCAAACATCCCAGAGTGACTAAAATATTATGTGAAGCCATTATATTTTTGGAAAGGAATGAAAAGGGATGCTACATGATTTATAGCAAGTTGCTTAGAATGTTAGAGGGTGAAGGTAGAAAATCATCATCCTCCAATACTTTTGTATCCTCATGAAGTTCCAGAAAGGAAATGGCAAGTCATTAGCATGGATTTTGTGCAAGGTCTTCCAATGTCAAGGAATAAGCACAATTGCATTTTGGTAGTGGTGGATAAGCTTATGAAGGTGGCTCACTTTATTCCAGGGAATATAATGGAGGGAGCTCCTATTATAGCTTGAAAATTTATTCAAGAGGTATTTAGGTTACATGGAATTCTTGAGAAGATTATTTTTGACAGGGATGCTTGTGTGACATCTAGGTTTTGGCAAACCTTGTTTTCATAGTTGAACATAATTTTAGCATATCACCCAAAAATTGATGGACAAACTGAAAGCATGGACCAAGTGTTAAATATCTAATAAGAATGTATTGCATGGATCAACAATACAAGTGGGAAGATTACCTACCTTTGGTGAAATCTACGTATAATAAATCTTATCATTCCACAATTAAGATCAATCCATTTGAATCATTGCATGGAAGGAAGTGTCGAACTCCTATAAGTTGGGATAAGCTAGAAGATAGGATAATCCTTGGGCCATAAATTCTATCAGAAATGGAGGAGCAAGTTGGTGTTATTAAATAGAGGTTAGAAAAAGCTAATGATAGGAAGAAGAGTTATGCAAATTCAAAGCAGGTACCCAAATATTTATTAGTAGGATAAATGTTTTTTTAAGAGTTAAACCTCACAAGAGTTCTATCAAGTTTGGAAAGTCATCCAAACTAGCTCCTCATTATGTAGGTACTTTTGTGGTTCTTGAAGAAGTGAACCCTATTTCTTATTGAATTGCTTTTCCACCAACTCTTGCCATGATACGCAATGTCTTTCATGTGTCATACCTTAAGAAGTATATGCCAGGGGATAACCATGTTATTGATTGGAATGCTTTATAGGTACAAGACCCAGGAGTGATAACAAGCGAGCATCTTAGAGTACTCGAAACACGTAAGCTTCACTTACATAATCAGGAGGTTCTACAATGCAAGGTCCATTAGGATTAGTATGTAAAAGATTTTGCCACTTGGGAGACTATGAGGAAATGAAGCAAAAGTTTCCTCATGTTTTGCTAGATTTGAGAGCTTAAAACAATATTGTTATGTTTTATGGTCTATATTTCATGTTTGATAGTTAAAATCATAAGGGATGATGATTCACAAGTGGGAATATGTTACACCCCATTATGCTATTACTTATTTACTGTTACTTTGATGAGTTAAAATTATTTAATACCTAATTTTGTTATATATATATATCTTGATGGAAAATATGATGAATGAATGTACAATTCAATGTGAATGATTTCAATTCTTTGATAATGTAATGATATATGATGCATGTGAATGTAATGTTATCAGCTAACTACTACTATGATGCACTAAGTTGGATGCAAGAAAAGGATCAAGCCTCTAGAAGAAAGGGGGAGTATCACTCAGTAGAAGAACTTGGTTTGGTAACCCTTAATGAGCCCATTTGAGCTATCAAACACTCAAATCCTAGTTTGGTCAAGCTAGTCAGGAAATGGTAAGTAACCTTCGGTCATTGAGTGGGAGTGTTCAATAGTTTTGGTTTTAGTCTTTGATTATTTTTTAATTTGGATTATGCGACTAAACCTCTATGTTAAGTGTAAGTTCTTCATATGTTTATATTCATATATTGATCAATGACTATATACATAAGAACGTATGTATGCATATATGTACATGTTTAGAATAACTTATACATATGAATATATACGTGCACGCATATACATAGGTAGACATATTTATGCATACTCATGTATGGATATACTATATGCATGAGAATATCGATTGGACATATATGACATATATGTCTTATATATATATACTGATCAATGGATATGTAGATATATGTGTCTGTATGGATAATTAAGATAATGATATATGTATATAGTATATATATTAATATATATATGTATGTGAATATATTAAATACATAAATATTAAATATATGTATATATAATCGTTATTATATATATTTATGTGATTGGAAAATAATGATTTAATAAACATGTATATATTAATAATATATATATATATATATTGATATATATTTAGAAGTATTTTGAAATGTTTTAAAGTAAACTTGGGAACATATATAGTGTGGGTTATATTATAGAGCTTGGCTTATATAAAAACCAATGAAATAATAACAATGTGAAGAACATATATAATTCAAATATGGGAAAGGATAAAGGTAGTGCATAGTTTGTCATATATTGCTAAGTGAATGCAAACAAAAGAAATATGCAAAGTGCATAAGCTAGTGCTATAGTGAACAATGAAAAATGTTAAAAGCTGCTGCAAAATAATAACCATACACAACATGCTAATGTAGAAAGTGCAAGCACCATGATAGGTGGAAGAAAACAATTAGAAGTATGTGAAACAAACACACAACTTAAAATGAGCATAAAGACTTTGTCAAAAATTTTTTGGATAAAGCTTATGAAGGTAGTTGACTTTATTTGCAACTAGGAAACCTATAGTTGAACATTTCTCTGATTGACTTAGTAAAAAGAGTCATTGTTGTCACTTGAAAAAGGTGACTCATCCATTTTTGATAAGCTAGAAATAATAGGACTGTTTATGTGTTTTCATGTTGAGTGTTTTAGTAGACATATTTCATTTTAGTTGGTTGAGTCGATGCATTTAGAGGAGGAATTATTCTCACTGTTGAATGGTGGCAGCAAGAAGAGAAAAGGTGGCTGATTTAGGAGCTTATTTGTAGCTTGAGTTTCTCAGTTTTTGGTATAAATAGAGGCAACCTCTTTACCTTTTATTTACTCATTCTTATTTCTTCTTATTCCTTCATAATTTTGTTGTAGTTTTATGTCTAAGTGATTTGTTGAGTGCTTTAGTGAGAAAGAGAGTTTTTGTGAGAAGCTAGTATTGATGATAGGCCGAGTTTAGAAAGAGAAGCAAGCATGGCTGTGGGATTTGAGCTTAGGAGGTAGCATAATATTCTGGAGCTATTATTCTAGGAAGGGATATTTTTAGTGGTGAATCTTCGCCAATTGGCGAATAGTACATATTGGCCAAGTCAAAATTGTGAATAAATCACAACCAATAGGGTGGCTAAATCACTTAGATTTTATCAATTATCAGTCCAATGCATTTCCATTCACCATCGATTTATTTTATGAGGCATATTTAAGTAATATTTTTTCCATAACAAACTACACATTTTAAATGGTCCTATTAACATTTTTCGCTTGAATCTTAGAAGAATGTATTAAATAACCTACATATTCGCCAATACTATTAAAACAAAATTGTGTATTAGGACACATTTCACCAACATCATTAAATGTTCACTGTGCATAAGGACCCATTTTTCCAATTAAAAATTACAAATAGTTTCTTATGAGGACCCATTTCGCCAATAACATTAAAAAATAATTACATTTGAGGACACATTTCAGCAATTACCATGACACCTCCATGCTAATCGTAGGGCCATAATCGCCTTGAAAATTACAATGTATGTGTTCCGTCGAGGTTTGATTCACCCAAAACTTAAATGTATCATTGCATAATCACACGGGATTGACCAAATTTTTACTATACCATTTAAAAATCCCACGGATTTTGCCAAATATGGATGATATAAATATAATCAAAACTCTAATTTATTCTTTCATATTTTGTTTAGTTCTAAACTTGTGAGCTCTCGATTAAGAAGTTAGACTTGGAACCTTGATCATAGGCAAGTTACAAAGTTACAACATAGGAATTCCTACATTAATGAATAACAAGTTAGTGAAAACCTAAAGGTAAGTGGTCATTTCTTCATAGTGTTATAATATTTTTTTATCTTTTTTCCATTCTTGCTTCAATCTTATAGATGATATTGAGTAGGGAATGGGATCTATATTCTATGTCCATAAACAAGAAGACAATTTTTTTAGCTTTTATTCGAAGTAAGAGATCAAGATGTCAAGCAACAAGTACAACAAGGGTAAGACTCCTTAGGGTGGTGAAGGGACTAGAAGGCCATCAAAATATCCAAAACATAGAGTTACCATAAAGTCTTACTAGAATTGTCATTTTTTATGATCCATAAGATCAAGATGGAGCTACATCATCAACTCTTGCACCAAATATTAATGAAGAAGGCATTCACAATACCTCACCGGAAGGTGGGATTGAGTTAATTGAGTCAAATGAGGATAAAAATACTATAAAATATGTTCCAAGGGATACCTTGGTTAGCCAGAATGAGATAAATGACTTGGATGAAAATTTTGGTGTCGTAGATGATGTTGGTAGCAAGAAAAGAAAATCCAAATAAAAAATGGGTCGTGAGTGGGAAATGACAAGGAATTTTCATATTGATTGGGTGTCAAAGTACCCATTCATTAAACTAGTGGAGAATGAAAACAAATATGAACCTCCAACAAAATGAAAGTGTAAGATTTGTAGTTGGAAATGTAAAAGAGATAAGAAGTTGCAACTAAAGCTTGACTCTATAGAAAATTATATCGATAAAGTTTATGGAAAAGAAATCATAGACATAAAGGAAAAATTAGTAGTAAGATGGAAGTCAAAGGAAGAATGTCTTCATGTTAAGTATGCCTTGGAAAATGATGAGCATATGCAAAGAATGGTGAAGCTTTTTACATGTGGAGGTACAATTGAGGCTCAATTTGGAAAAGTAATGGCAGGAGCACAATTGGAAAAGATTGTTTAGATGAGTGTCATTTTTCATATTTTTTCTAGAGGGCATCCTATGACAGACTACCCAAAATATTTTAATTTATTATCTTTTTTGGGTGTTACTAAATTTCCTAGTGCACATTGGTCAATAAACATTGGATGGGAATGGGGAAGTTATCTTACTGCAAAGAAATATTTAAAGGAGAAAATAAAAATTCAAAGTTCATTTCATTATCTTTAGATGAAGTTACTATGTTAGATAATAATTCTTGGGTTTGTATACATGCGTATACTATACAACAACATGTTTTCCAACCTCATCTTCTCCGTGTTCATAAAATAAAGGAAAATCCAATATCGCAAAATTTATTTGAACTGGTTAAGAAATATTTGAATGAAATTGGAGGTATGGATGACTTGACAATTGCTAGAAAGTTGGTGTGTGTAGGTGCTGATGGAGTTGCATTAATGCAAGGTCACAGGAGCGGTCTTTGCATAATGTTACAAACTACTTGTGCACCATACATGATTGGCATTCACTGCATGGCCCACATAATGAATTTAGCATTTAGAATTGTAATAAAGTATCTTATAGTATCAAACATTGAAAATCTAGTTCACGAGCTCTATGTATACTTCTACCAAAGTCCCAAACATTTTGCAGAATTTCAAAATTTTGTTGAGGGAATAACAGGAGGAAACAAGCTTCTTAAGGATGTTAATACTAGATGGATTTCCTTGCATGGACCAACATAATGAGTTCTTTCTAAATATCAATCCTTGATTGGAATAATATATGAACATCACAACACAATACACAAAGCTCCTGACCTCTTACATTGGTTAAGCGATATAAAGACACTCTTAACTTTAGCTAGTCTTCTCCTCGTGCTAGATGAAATGAAAATTTTGTTTAGAAAGCCCAAGATAGAACTATGTATATCTATGAATATACCAAACTATGTAGAATGACATGCATGACCCTTGATAATCTATATATATATCTAACATATTATACATCTCAAAGTCCAAATTTTATAAGCTGACAGTTAATTACAAATTTGAATAATCCTAAAAATCATTTATAGTTTAATGCAAGCGAGTAGTTATATGTCTGTGTACATGGATTTGAGATACCAATGCACTATTGCACGATGGATAGGTCTCTACCAGAGAAGTACCTATTATAAAGGAATTTTTTAATGAAATTGTTAAATTTATTAGTGTTAATTTAAAGGAAATTGTAAAATATATTTCCATAGATATTTATCAACGATTCCCTCAAGATGAAATAATTGAAGCCATGTCTATTGTGTATCCTCAATTTTGGACTCGAGGCAACCAAGATACCCTAGGTTTATCATCAAAAATTAATTACCTTGGTCGAACACTTTTCAAAAAATTCATAATACAATGGATAGAAAATAGGGGGAATTGTAAATAAAATTAAGCTTAGAGAAAAAACTAGGAATTTTGCATTAAGTATGATTGACTAGTTTGAGTCCATGGATAATCCAATGGAAGTGGGATCAATAAAAATGGCTTGGAAAACCTTAGGTCAAAGTGAAATATTTTATGATTCATTATCAAAATATTTCAAACTTGTTGATTTATGTCAAACAATGATATTGGGGTTAGTGGAGGTTGAGAGAGTTTTCAGTGCATTGGGGTTTTTGAAATCAAAGATAAGAAAAAATCTAGACAAGAATTTGGAAAATTGATTGAGGGTGTTTGCAACTAGCTACAATGTCCAAAGTTTTTCTTTTGAAAGGGAACTCACAATCTAGAAGTCCATATGCAAAAGAAGAGGGTTGTGCAACAATTCAAACATTGGTAGTGGTGGCAGTGGCACAAATGATACTGACACAATGAATGTTGATCTTGAGATGTAGTTAACTGGACATACACAAGCAAAGAAAATGAGGACTAGGCTCAGAGTCAAGATGGCTCTCAATCTCATTATCATTGTGAGGACTAGGACTTGATTTAGCAAATGGAAGTGAATTGGCATTTTTTAGGTATTTATACTGTACTTCATGAATCATATTCCAAACTATAGTTGATGATATTTTATATTTTATTCCATGAAATTGTGAATCAAATTGAATTCATTAACATATTTTTAATAATTACATATTTTAATTGTGTCATACTAATAAGTTTTACATGTACTTAGTGATTAACCATTCAACTCAATGCTTAATGTTTCCTTGCTAGTGTGGATTTGTGCATAAAACATAAAATTTATAGTAAAGTAAAATTTTGATTTTTGATTTGATATGTGATTCTACACCAATATTCAAACTTTATGAATTATTTTGATCAGTGCCTTATCAACAACAGGGTCAGAAAATGAAATATACTCCTACAACATACCAACTCATGGCTTCTTACAACCTCACCACCTTACAGTGAGAAACCAAGCAAAGAACTGTTGGCAAAACAAGAATAGACAACTAAGAGGGGGGGTGAATCAGTTGTCACAGAATTAAGACTTATTTAACTTTAAACAACCTTTAATCTTAGACCTGATAATTAACAGTGGAAGCATAAATCAACAACACATTAGAGACACATGAACACCAATATTTTTATACGTGGAAACCCTATTAGGGGAAAAACCATGGTGGATGTTAGTCCATAAGATTATACCTTGTTAGAAGTATAATGAAATAAATAAATAGGGAATGCACATGCATTTAGGAACACTGCCTAGAGCTCACTACTCAAGGGAAGGCTCATTGCCTTACATAAGACAATCAAATTAAATCCATCTGATGAGGTTGAACTGAGAAATTAGCTTCTACAAAAGCCTGATGATAGTTCTGGTTAGGTATAGAAAAACTTCTACACACTTTGCTCAAACTCCTTCAAACTTTACTCAATATCTTTCACACTCTTCTCTGCTTCTGAATGATTTGATCTTTATTCACACATATATTTCCCATACATACACCGAGCATACATTCAAACTCTCTTCAATATGAAGAAACAATTATTCTTATATATCTGCTATACAGATTTACATCAACAACTCTGTCAACCAAGAATAAAGAATAAATTAAAATTGTCGGCCTTAATACATGAATAAATCTTAATGCGCACCGAACTAAGTTAGTCACAACATAGTGAGGACCTAAATCAATATCCTTGAACATGCCAAACAATAGAATATTAATCCTCATGGATCCGCAACACGTTACCACCATCATGTCAGCCAAGAACATGAAAAATCGAGCACACATTAGAAAAATCTCGATCACAATCACACCAAAAAATGTAGACGTACAAAAAGGATAGAGCACGATCTAGAATCATCCATGAATGTCACAAGAACATGCACAACAACTGAAATTTCTAGAATTTCATCTTTTTCTTCCAAAAACACCTACTACAGTAACAAAGTGACTGTAGGAACACAAAACTCCATAACTTCCTCAATTCTTGACGCGTACCACTGAAAATTTCAGACAACATGCTAGATAAGCTCAACAAGAAACTCTTTGATGCATGACACCTGAAACTCAACGTACATAAATTATCACCACTTGGATCTTCACAACATCACAGAGTGCCTACAATATATTTATTACAATTTTCTCAATATCCTTGACATATACAACCTTCAGAATCACCAATGCTAATAGTGTTGACATCAATGACAACCAAATATCAGCAATGCAACCAAAACATCCAACAATCTCCCCCTTTGGAATTGATGGCAACACATGATGTGAAAAATAATATCATCAACACAACTAGTTGTTCACATACTTCTCTCCCTTTGATCTGCAGTTCTCCTCTCTTAGTTCTTCTCTCCCTTTCTTGACTCTTCTCCCCCTTACTTCAAGAGTTTTTCACATTGTTCTTCTCCCCCTTTAACATCAATGGGAAAGGTACACATGCTCTGATCCTCATATTTAGCACATCTAACTAATCCCCCTAAGTAGCAGCCACCACAACATCAATCTAGAATAAAATATGGCTATGAATTCATGGACTGATGCAAAGACCTACATCACTTAGTTTTGATCAAGAGGGGAAATCACCCCTAACTTGCCTCTGAGGTACTCAAAAGTATCCTTAGGCAGCGGTTTAGTAAAGATGTCTACAATTTTCTCCTTGGTAGGTGTATACTCCAGTCTAACTTCTTTATCACTTACTTTATCTCTCAAGAAGTGATATTTGATGGATATATGTTTTGTCTTTGAATGCAACGTTGGATTCTTAGAAATGTTTATGGCACTTGAATTATCACAGAATATGGAAATGGGTTCTTCATACTCAATTCTGACATCTCTCAATATCTGCTTCATCCACAATAATTGAGTATGTAACTATTTGCAGCAGCAATATATTCTGCCTCAATAGTAGATAATGAAAAAAAATTCTTCTTTTTGCTTAGCCAAGATACCAACTTCTTCCCTAAGAAGAATGCACCACCACTAGTACTCTTCCTATCATCCACATCTCCTGCCAATTAGCATTAGTGAAAGCACTTAGGATAAGATCATCATCCTTAGGATACCAAAGACCAAGATCAACTATCCCTTTCAGGTATCTGAAGATTCTTTTCACAGCAGTCACATGAGACTCTTTTGGATTAGCTTGATATCTAACAACCATGCATACAACATTCATTGTATTTGGCTTGGTCTGATTCAACTAGAGTAATCCGCCAATCATTGACCTATATCTTGTTTTATTTGATTTAGGACAATCATCATTCTGTGTAAGTTTGCATCCGGTTACCATAGGTGTACCAGCTGTCTTTGAGTCTTCCATGCCAAACTTTTTCAGTAACTCTTTTACATATTTGGACTGGGATATAAAGATTCCATCTTCTAACTGAGTGATTTGTAATCCTAAAAATAATTTCAGTTCTCCAATCATTGACAATTCAAACTCACTTTTCATTTCATCCGCAAAATTCATACACAAATCATCATCACCTTCAAAAATAATGTCATCAACAAAGACTTCAATGATCAACTCTTTATTATGATCCAACTTGAAAAACAGATTGTTGTTAGCAGTACCTTTATTGAATACAAGCTTAAACAAGTATTTATCCAATCTATCATACCATGCTCTAGGAGCTTTCTTAAGTCCATATAGAGCTTTCTTCAATCGACATACCATGTTTTCTTTGTCAATCAGTTGAAATCCATCAAATTTCTTAATATAGACTTCTTCTTCTAGCTCACCATTTAGAAATGCTGACTTTACATTCATCTAATAGACTTTGTAATTCTTGAAAGCAGTATAAGCAAGAAATAATTTTACAGCTTCAATTCTAGCAACAGGGGAAAAAGTTTCTTCAAAATCAATACCTTCCATCTGTGAGTACCCTTTGCAAACTAGTCTTGCTTTGTTTCTGACCACTTCAGCTTGTTCATTTAGCTTATTTCGAAACACCCATTTGGTTCCAATCACATTTTTGTTTTGAGGTCTAGGATTAAGATCCCATGTATCATTTTTCTCTATATGCATTAGTTCTTCTTTCATGGCTTCCATCCAATATTCATCTTTGCAGGCTTCATTGATATTGCTAGGTTTAATTTTAGAAATTAGACAATACTCTTTTAGAATTCTTCTTCTAGTTTGCACACCTTTTCTCTTATCTCCTATGATCTGACTGTCATAATGATTTCACCTTACATACTTGGGAATTTTAGGATTTTCTTTGACTTCCGGTTCTTGTGTTCTTTCTTCTGCACTTCTGCTAGTTTCTTCTTTCTAATTTCCTTGGTTCACTAGAATAATTTGAAGTTGATTCTATGTTTGAAAATTATTTCCATTGTTAGTACTATCATGATGATCATTTGAATCATATCCACTACATCTGGATGGTCTGTCAATATCTTCATCAACTTTGACATTTGCACTTTCAACCATTTTCTTCAACCTTTTATTAAGCACCGGTAAGATTTTCTCTTAGTAGAGTAACCTAGAAATATTCCTTCATCACTTCTAGCATCAAAATTTCCTATATCACCATCTCTCTTGATGTAGCATTTGCTTCCATTTTTTTTGAAATATTTGACAGTAGGCTTATAACCAAACCATAGCTCAAAAGGGGTCTTACCATAATTACTATTGACATTTACCCAATTAATGGTATACACAACAATACTTACAACTTCTCTCTAGTAGAAATGAGGAACATTTGCTTCCAACATCATGATTCTAGTAGTTTCTAGAACGGTTTTGTTCTTTCTTTCAACAACTCCATTTTGTTGAGGGGTCTAGGGAGAAAATAGTTGTCTTTGGATTCCATGCTCTTCACAGAAAGAATTGAATTCTTGGGAAGTGAATTCACCACATCTATATGACCTTAAGCATTTGATCTTTTGGCCTGTCTCATTCTCTACCATAGCTTTGAAGCTTTTGAACTTTTCTAATGCTTCATATTTTTCTCTTAAGAAAGCAACCCATATCATTCTAGAGTAATCATCAATAAGCAACATAAAGTACCTTTCACCTTGAAGACTTTTGATTCTAGATGGACCACATAAATCAGTATGTATCAAGTCTAGTACTCCATTAGAGTTATATTGCTTGCTTTGGAAAGAATTTCTAGTCTATTTTCCCATCTGACATTCCTTTCACATAGTGTTAGTAGGCTTCACTAACTTAGGAAGATCTCTGATTGCTTGAGAAGAGCTTATTTTGATAATGTTATCAATTTTCACATGACACAACCTCCTATGCCATAACCAACTTACATCAACTTGAGCAATTAAATAAATTTCACTAGCAACACTCAAGTGAAAAATATTACTTCTTGTGTTTGTTCTTGAAGCAATCACATTTCCAAAACTTCCCCTTATCCTGCACTTACTATCCTTGAACTGAAAATTATAACCCTTGTATACCATTTGTCCAACAATCAACAAGTTATGATTTAAACCTTCTACATAAAGAACATCATTAGTATTGTGCTTACCACCAAAAGAAATAGTGCCTCTGCCACGAATCACACTAGAAGTGTTGTCTCCAAATCTTACAACACCACCATCATAGTTTTCCAAGCTTACAAATTTGTTTTTGTCACCAGTCATATGATGCAAACATTCATTGTCAATTAACCCCTCATCCTTTTCTTCAATTTTTGTTGCAAGAGCCTTCTCAACATTCACATTACTAGTAGATTCAGTGGACACTTGACCATTTTCTTTGATAGAAATGAATACCCATTCATCTTCATTTCCAGATTCTTTATCAGATTCATCATTAGTAAAACCTTCTTCAACATAATAGCATTTCTTTTGAAATCCATTCTTATCAGGTTTAAACTTGGAAACTCTTTCAAAACACCTTGATGCAAAATGACCTATTTTACTGCAAGAAAAACATTTAATAGGTAACTTTCCTTTGTACTTACCATGACCTCTGGCTTCTCTTTTCACAATCAACGTTTCCAATTCTTCTAATTCTAATTATTTTTCTTCATCTTCAATCTGTTTCATCTCATCTTCATACTTGAATGTCTTTTTGGAACTCTCTCCTAGATCATATCTTTGCTTGCTTTTCCCAGATATAGTCTCCTTGAATGTAGATTCGGTCTTAGGAGTAGATTCACCAAATTCACTTAACTCAAAGGTAGCAAGTTTTCCAATCAGCATGTCTCTTGTCACATTTGTCATTGTCTTGAGTTCATCAATAGCACAAGCTATTATTTTGTAGGAAGGAGGTACAGATCTAAGTATTTTAGCCACAATCTCTTCTTCATCCAAGACTCCACTAGAACATCTAATGCTCATCACCAGTTCATTTATCTTTTGAGAGAAATAGAGGATGTTCTCATCTTCACTCATCTTCATGTCCTCCCACTTGCCTTTTAGACTCTATAACTTAGCAACTTTCACTAGTGCATCTCCTTGATACAATGTTTCCAACTTTTTCTAGATCTCATGTGAAGTCTCTAGAACTATCACATTTGTCATCTTTGAATCTATCAAAGCACTCAACAATGCTTCAATAGCCTTGGTATTTGTTTCAGCTTCTTTGATTTCATTAGTAGTAGAGAGACCCTTCTGAGGAATAGTATATGCATGCTTTGTAATCTTCCAGAAAGGCTCACCAATACACTTCAAATGACATTCCATTCTGATTTTCCAGAGAGAGTAGTTTGCTCCATCAAATCTAGGACTATCCTTCTTGTAAGATGCCATCTCAAATCACCTCAAACTATTAATCTTTCCCTTCAGAGGAACCCGCTTTGATACCAATTGTTGGAAAAACAAAAATAGACAACTGAGAGGGGGGTGAATTAGTTGTCACAAAATTAAGACTTATTTAACTTTAAACAACCTTTAATCTCAAATCTGATAATTAATAGTGGAAGCATAAATCAATAACACATTAGAGACACATGAAAACCAAGATTTTTATACGTGGAAACCTTGTTAGGGGGAAAACCATGGTGGACGTTAGTCCACAAGATTATACCTTGTTAGAAGTATAATGAAAGAAATAAATAGGGAATGCACATGCATTCAGGAACATTGCCTAGAGCTCACTGCTCAAGGGAAGGCTCACTGGCTTACATAAGACAATCAGATTAAATCCATCTGATGAGGTTGAACTGATAAATTAGCTTCTAAAAAATCCCCATGATAGTTTCGGTTAAGCACATAAAAACTTTTACACACTTTGCTCAAACTCCTTCACACTCTGCTCAATCTCTTTCACACTCTTCTCTGCTCCTGGATGATTTGATATTTGTTCACACATATATTTCATATACATACACTGAGAATATAGTCGCACTCTCTTCAAAATGAAAAAATAATCATTCTTATATATCCGCTATACAAATTTACATCAACAACTCTGTCGGCCAAGAATAAAGAATAAATTACAATTGTCGACCTTAATACATGAACAAATATTAATACGCACCAACTAAAGTTGGGCACAACATAGTGAGGACCTAAATCAATATCCTCGAACATGCCAAACAATAGAATATTAATCCTCATGGATCCACAACATGTTACCACCATCATGTCAGCCAAGAACATGAAAAATCGAGCACACATCAAAAAAATCTCAATCATGATCACACCAAACAATGTGGACGTACAACAAGGATACATAATGATATAGACTCATCCATGAATGTCACAGGAACATATGTAACAACTAAAATTTCTATAATTTCATCTTCTTCATCCAAAAAGACCTGCTACAGTAATAGAGTGACTGTAGGAACACAAAACTTCATAACTTCCTCAATTCTTGATGCGTACCACTGAAACTTTTAGACAACATACTAGATAAGCTCAACAAAAAACCCTTTGATGTGTGACACCTGAAACTCAACATACATAAATTGTCACCACTTGGATCTTCACAGCATCACAAACTGCCTGCAATATATTTATTACAATTTTCTCAATATCCCGACATATACAACCTTCAAAATCACTAATGCTAATACTGTTGACATCATTGACAACCACATATCAGAAATGCAACCACAACATCCAACAAGAACAACACTTATCACACTACTTATAAATTCCTATTGCATTCACACAATATTTGATAAATAATTGAAAGGAATATTAATTCATTCCTTAAACACAAGCTAACAGTCTAACATCCATAACACATGATGTGATATGACAAATTATAAATAATCGTTGATTATTTTGAGTCAAAAGATAGTGAATACAACACTAGTGAGTATGATAGGTCGATATTCAAAATTAAAGAAATACACTAAGTATTTGAGTCATATTTTGTTATTACAGAGAAAAATTACAACATTTCCTATGTGTACTATCAAATAGCTTAAACTTTGCAAAAAGAGTTGACAAAGATGAAATATAAAAAAAATAGAACCCTTTGAATGAGGCTCGAGATTCCATTTTATAACATAAGGGAAGCAACAAGAAAAAAACCTCATCCCAGACCTTTCTGACAACCAAAATATCATACAAGAGGCATAGGAATAAAAGCATGGATCCACTCACAAGCTGGGTAAACAATTATACTTTTCATTCAACGCCTTAAACATATCCTTAGAATTCCATGTTGCATAGGTGGTTGTCGTTGCACCAAAAGATCAACTTGTTAATGTCTGATACAAGCACAAGATTTATATAAGATCCAAGATCCATAGGAGGTGGTTAAGCCATGTCACAAACCTAAGAGTTGCACTACACAACACAAGGAGACCAAGGGTGAAACTCTTGCAACAATTTGTCCCCAATGCAAGCAAGGGGTTCAAACTTGTGAGCTCAAATTTGATACCAATTGTTGTACAGGTGGTTGTTGTTGCACCAAAATATTAACCTGTCAATTCTCAATACAACTACTAGATTTATACAAGATCAAAGATCCATAGGAGGTAGTTAAGATATGTCACAAACCCAAGCATTGTGCTACACAACACAAGGAGACCAAGGGAAAAACTATTGCAATAGGCCAATCATGAGCTAAGAGATTTTTCATATTCTTTAAATTTTGATGATACTTGGCATTAAGTAAAGCATTGGCCTCTCTACAAAAAGTTTCCATCAATTTTTTGCATTGACCATCCTTTCTAAATATGAATTAAGTTGATTTAAGTCAACTTTTTTATCTTTACAAATCAAAGAGAGGAGTATTACAATATTGAAACTATCCTTCCATTTCTCTAGGGTCTTCAACTCCCCATTATCTTCTAACAGGTGGGGTATAACCCTTTTGTCAACATTTATGAAATACTTCATTTTTCTCATGCGACTTCAAATACACTTTCCAAATACCCTTTATGATTTTGTGCCATCTTGGAAATCTCAAAAGTAAGATGGATAATAGGTGGGGCATCAAATATGTTTGTAGAACCCTTATACATACCTTCCAAAGATGTAAATCTAGGATTCCATTGTTTAAATATACATTTTAGCTGCTCTTGATCCCCACTTATTCTGGTAATGGCATCTCTCAAATTCAAATATGACGCATGGGTATTTTCCAAACTTCTTAAAATTTTAGATAGTCTATGCTCCAGGATGCATGTTGTAATGCACACATTCTCCTTTTTCTGATTTTTCTGAGCATTCTTCAACTACTCTTCCAACATTTGAATCTTTTCTTTAAGCTTTTCATTTTCAATCATCACATGAGTAGGGTGAACTGTAGAAGAAGATCTCGCTTCTTCTATAATTTCAAGAGGGGATGTGTTTTGAGCCAATAATACCTACTACTGGTTGTAATCTTCCATGAGATCATTATGTTCCTTCAACAATGTATTATTTCTTTCCTGCAAACTTCAAACAGTAGCTTCATTAAACTTGGTAACATCTACCACTAATGTATTAGCTTTAGGGGTAAAGGTTTTAGACACCCTCTTTACAATCAAGCTCCCTTTGATATCCTTTGATGTTTTAGAAATCATAGGCTTATTTGTAGTTGGGACAAGGGATCAGATTGAAAGGGCTTCCCAATGTGGGTTGAACCCTGATCCTGACAATGCCATCTCTACTTCCTCTTTCGTGGAGAAACATTCTCCTTATTGTTTCCTAATAGTATCAAAGACAATTGTAGAAGCAATGTCCCATTGAGGGAGTAGTAGAAATCCACTGTATTGCACCATTCTTCTCCCTTCTTTAGGTGTAATGTTTTTGAAGTCAAAATTCATTTTTACCCTTACCTTTGTAGCTACTTCATCATAATTTTCTCTAGGCACATCTGCTTGTGCCAACTAAAGTCTTTTATGGTACTCCTCCCTCTTTGATCTCAAAACAAACTCTTTAAACTCTTGGGATTTTACAAACTCGTCATTAGAAATCAATTGTGAACATGCCAATTCCCTCACATTATTGAGGTTATCTCTCCCCATAGCCACATCCAACCCAAACATTTTCTGAAGAAGGCCAACAATATTTGGTCTTGGGGGGATGGCATATATTGTTGAATTTCATCCATGGTGATATGAACATCTTCACTTTCATCTAGATTGATGGGATTTTCAACCAACAATGGAAGATGCTCAAATTTCATCCTCTTATGTGGTTTCTCTCTTAGGGGAGAATCAAAATCCACACTAATTATTTGAGGGGAAGGAGAGGGAGTGACCTATGGTGGATCTGATTGCACATTTTCTCTAATAATAGGCCCTTGGGACCTTCTGATAGAAAGGTTAGGCTAGGCCACTTTGCTAGTTTCTCTTCCAGGGTAGGGGTCTTACCTACAACTCTATCAAAATTATTCAACATCACCTCAATCTTGGCAATTGGGTCAACAACATCAAAAAATGTTCCATGATAATCCTTATCGTTCTTTATCTTAACAACCTCTACCTTGATGAATGCAATCCATTTCGCCTTTCTATTTTTTTACCTCAAATTCATGATTGCAATTTCTTATGGAATCTTCGTTTTCATCAACCTAATGGTGAAAATTGGACCTTTTGATACTTTTCCTAACCTCGTGTATGAAACCTTCAGGGTCAAAATCCTTGGCTTTTAATTAAAATAACTAGTATTCCTTGAGCATTTCTTTTAGCCTACCTAAGCTATCTCTGGTTGAATTGAAATCTAAAAAGGCAGTAAAATAAGGGAAAAATGACCCTTTCTTTTGTTTCCTTAAATGAAACTGATCAATCTCATTCAATTTCCATATAATTTCCATGAATGCTAACCTAGGTGACACATATATGGGTAGCAGATGGGGGGCTTGAGGGCACCCATATATTCTAATAAAAATTGAGGTGTCATTTAGGTAATAATCTCCCCACTTATGTTGTACTCCTAAATTTGGCCTCCTCATTTTGGGCCTAAGGAAATCCAAAATTTCCTTCTGCAATCTAATTCCAAGTAGACCTAGCCTTGCCATGACTTA
The DNA here is from genome assembly GCA_007115665.2 of Sequoiadendron giganteum. Taxonomy (NCBI): domain Eukaryota; kingdom Viridiplantae; phylum Streptophyta; class Pinopsida; order Cupressales; family Cupressaceae; genus Sequoiadendron; species Sequoiadendron giganteum. The sequence continues at coordinate 584,165,372 of CM021108.1, read as the reverse complement.
TCTTACAAAGTAATACTAAAAAAAACATATTTGAACTCACTACAATGTTTATCCCAAATATGGGTCCAACATTGCACTGGGAGATCATTGCCCTCTTTATCTTTCATGTTCAGCTGTAAAAATCTACTGAAATGATCTTTCCCTTTGTGCAAAAGCATATGGAAAAGGAGAGAATACCACTTGAAATTTACCCTCGACTCCTTACCAGTTTTCCTTCTCTTAATGTCCACCAGTTGATTGTGAATAGCCTCATCTAAAAAGTTGGCATAGTCAAATTCACTATTGAAAAAAGGATGTTGTATATCAATATCCATATACATAAGAGGTACCTACATTTTTGAGTGTGCATCTTCTCCCAACACCTTGCATAATGCCCAATATGTTCCTCTAAAATGGTCTTCAAAAGACTTGACATCGAAAGGCTCAATTTTGTTATCAAGGATTCTCAATGAATTTCCTTTGAAGCCTTTCTATCTAAACCTAGGGATCCATTTCACTCTAAAGATAATTTTGTCTTGGTGGTATTTTTTTCTCAAGGAAGCAAGGTCTATAACCTTATCTATAGCCACATTGAGTCTAAAAACCTCAAAAATAAACTCCCTAGTTATATCCATTAGGACACTTCCATCTAATGCCCTAATTACTCTAATATTTTCATCATATCAAGAAGCAAGGCATCTCATGAGTTCCACATTTATAAAGACATTAGGAACAACAAGCTTCCCCAAATCATAGGTACATGCATTAGAGATAGGGGGATGATGGTTTATTTTTCCATACCAATGTAGGAACAATTCCCACCTAGTGACTATGTCATTCTAGTTCTTCAGCTCATCATCTCTACCATTTATGGCTATGCCTACCATCCCCTCTATTGCATTAGGTTTGAGGTCACGTTGAGGCTATTTTGAGGAACCTGACAATTGGACCAAAATATCCTCCTCAAAGGGTCTTCTAAATGTAGAGCTAGAGGGTTGGGTGTTTAACTGACTCATAATTCTAGAATTATTTTAAAATTAATTTCTACAGTATGTTGTTGGCACTTTACAATCTATGCAATAGATTTTTCAAGCTTTATTATGAGATTCAAGAATAAAAATGGTGAATTTTGCGAAGAAGGGCGTACATGTTTTTTAATTATTCAGAGTTCAAGTTGACGTGGAACAGGCACACCTCTACGGTTTTTGCTACTATGCTAGACCAAAAAAATGAGACAACCAACCTACGTTGATATAAAAATTTATGAAGACAATTAACTAAAAAGTGAGTCATCATCCATCACATCCACCATTACTTCTTGTTCACATGAGGGCAATTCATTCATATACCCATTTATTGATTTTGAGCATGGGTCTTGTCCATTTGGAAGGGACGTACAAATCTCAATGATGAGTAAGGCCTTGATTTTTTTGAAAAGGACACAACCATCTCCTTTATCCAATAGGATTCTCCCACGTCCCACATGAATATATCATCACACAATGTCCTTCCATGGTTCCACAACCAAGAAAAGGACATGCTGCTATGGGCCTACAGACTTGCAAAATCCTTTAATCTTTCGCCATGTTCCAACATCCCATGGAGCCTTGATTTTCTTGAAAAGGACACAACCTTCCCCTCTCTCCAATAGGATTCTCCCATGTTCCACATGAGAATATCATCACATAGTGTCCTTTTGGTTTCGTAACCAAGAAAAGAACATGTCACTATGGACCCACGAACTTGCGGAATCCTTTAATCTTCTGCCATGTGCTAGTATTTTGTGAAGCCTTGATTTTCTTGAAAAGGACACAAATGTCCCCTCTCTCCAATAGGATTATCCATGTCCCACATAAGAATATTGTCACACAGTTTCCTTCTATAGTTCCACAACCAAGAAAAGATGCTGCTATGGGCTCACAGACTTGCATAATCTTTTAATCCTCACCACGTGCTAGCATTCTGTGGGTCCTTGATTTGATTAAACAGGATAACACCATCCCCTCTCTCTAATAGGATTCTCCCACATCCCACATGAGAATATTGTCACATAGTGTCCTTCCACAGTTTCACAACCAAGAAAAGGACATGTCGTTATGGGTCCACAAACTTGTGGAATCCTTCGTGCCATTCCACAAGAAGCATGCATTGACTAGGATTGACCAATGCAGGTATGTGGGTTTGAGATACATGGCAAGGCATGATTTTGGAGATCATATTACAAGACAATCATTGATGATATTTTATATTATATTTCATGAATTTATGAATCGGATTTAATAAATTAACGTACTATTATTTTCCACTATTTCAAATTTTAAATGTAGAATCTAGATTTTGAGTTTTAACTGTTATCCAAGGATTTAACATTTTCCAGGTATTTAAATTTTATACTCCATTTTATATTTCAAATTGTACTTGATATTTTATATTGTATTCAATGAAATTATGCATCAAATTGAATAAATTAACACATTATTAATAAATTCATATTTTAATTGTGTTAAAAATGTACTCAGTGATTCATCACTCAACTCAGTGCTTAATAACATATTAACAATAGTAGCATATACAACAATGAACACCAACAATCATTTAATGTGTATCTAGTAGTGAAGGATTAGGAGTACTTGCAATTGCTTTTTTAGCCACACTAATTGGAGTAATTCCTAGAAATAAATCCTTTGGGGTGGAATTGGTAGTTGGACTTGGACTCGTCATAATCCTTGCCTTCATCACTGGGTGTTTGTGTGGTATCTTGTATTATTAGCCTCTTGTGTGTAATCTGATGTTGTAGCACATGTTGACCATTACTAGTACTACCCATACCATCGCCACTAGTGGCAGTGCCAGTTGCACTAGTTTCTCCACCATGGGCAAGTCCTAGTTGTGACTGTATCTGACCATGAGGATTATGGTTTGAAGCTTTAACAAAATGATTTGTTTCAGCTATACTTGTATTCCCTTGGTCTATTTTATCAGCTCCAAGGCCTCACTTATCAATAGGTTTTCTATGGTCTACATCTATTTCCATACAATGCCTTGTCCTTGGGAACCCAAACCACCACCTTCATAACCCATTTTTTCAGCTATGGATAATTTTGAAGTATATTTTGATTTTGTGGCCCCACTTAAACCAGATTTGACTTTTCTTGCATATTGTACACTTTGTTCTTCCCTGCCATCATTAGTTTCTTTATGTTCATTAGGATTCTCTTGTTAGAAAATAAAAGGTGAACAACAATAACAGAAGCTTAAAATAACTGTAAATTAAATCTAATAGTGTTAACCATATGGAGTTTAAATCAGCTACAACAGTGAAATGCAATAATAAAAAGTTGAACATGAAAGAAAATGTTAACATGGAGAAACCCTTTCAGGAAAAAACTCCACCAAAGAAGAGATGAATAGCTTACATTATCAAAAAATAAAGATTACAATACATCCACTCTAACTCCTCTTCAGCCTTCAATTTGACATCATCTATGTACTTGTAAATAATCTCATAGTATCTTCATCTCAACCCCTAAATATATAAACTCATGGGGGCTCAAAATACCACCATAAAACATTACCATGGGTCAAAAAAAAGTTCACAAATACCATGGTAAAAATACATACAACCCCTTACATGCTAAACATGGTCTCTTACATGACATTACACCCTCTTATAAGTTGTCATAAGAATCCCTATAAAATAGGATATTCTCTTACATGTGTCATAGACCATCAATAGCTTATGAAAAGATTCTCTTACATGTGTCATAGATGATTCCCATGTCCAAAATGATATCCCCCACTTTTAGCCCTTATAGTTGTCATAGAATTCATCATAACATCCTTAAAAATAGGCTTTCCATGTTATTCCACTAAGTGGGTATATTTTGAAAACTAATAACTTATTTTTCAAGGCATTGACATGTAGCAAAAGTGCCAACTCAAAATTTCACACCTCTTTTGATGGATCACAAATATTTAATAACATAAATGATATTTATCCATGGGAAAAAGTAAAGTAATAATAAATAAATAACTTAGGAATTGCCAAGGTTGAGACACCTTGATTCCCAACATTCTCCCACTTGTTGAATACCTTGTAAGAGCTAGGGGAATCACAACATCATGAAATCAACTAGGTACAAGAAACAAGGCCCATGGCCTCTCCACACCAAATGAACTTATCTATGCTCATGGGTTTGGTAAGATAATTTGCAACATTAACCTCAGTGTCAATTTTATTTAACTGAATTTGTCCATTAGCAATCATTTCCTAAAAAAAATGGTATTGTACATCCACATGCTTTGTCCAAGCATGATACAGAGGATTTTTGGCTAAATAAATTGCATTCTAGATATCACAACCAATTTGAATTGTCTTGCAATCGATACCAATACCTATACACAACCTTTGTAACCATACTACCTCCTTAAAAACATGGGTAGTAGCTATATACTCTGCTTTAGTAGTGGATAAAGAAACCATAGGCTTCCTTTTACTCATTCAACTCACTACTACTCCAAATAGAGTAAACACATACCCACTGGTGGACCTTCGACTATCAAATTCACCTGCCAAATCTACATCAACAAATCGTTGTATGTCTAATGAATTGACCACATTATCAGTACCATGATAAAGAAAAATGTAATCAAAAGTACTATGCAAATATCTAAATTCCCTCTTAACAAAATTCCAATGCTCTTTACCTGAATTAGACATAAACCTGAATAGAACTCCCACTACTTGGGCTATATCTAGTCTAGTGAAAATATTTGCATACATCAAACTATCAACGTCACTAGCATAAGGAACCTTAGAAATATCCTCAAAATCATCATCAGTATTAGGACACATATCTAATCTCAAATTAATACCAAATGGAAATGGAATACAAACTGGCTTACAATTATGCACATTAAACCTCTACAAAATGGTATCAACATACTTACTATGACTTAACCAAATATTTATGTGACTCCGATCCCTACTGATTTTCATACCAAGAATGTATTTTGCAAGCCCCAAGTCCATATCAAACATTCCAAAAAGTTGTTTCTTGAGCTCACCAATCATCACCTTGTTGTTAGCAATAAATAACATATCATCAACATACGAGATAATAATTAGGATCTGATCATGAATAACCTTAATGTACACACAATGATCCTCTTCGCTCTTAATAAAACCAAACTTTAATGAAAAACATAAAAAATTTGATACCACATCTTGGGTGAATATTTCAAACCATACAAAGATCTCTTTAACCTGCAAAACAATTGTTCTTTTCCCTTCAAAACAAAACCATCAAGCTATCACATATAAATCTCCTCCTCAAGATCCCCATGCAGGAAAGAAGTTTTAACATCCATTTTCTCTATCTCAAAATCATAAGAAACGACAATAGATAATAAGAATATAATAGAAGTCAATTTAGTAATAAGAGAGAAAATTTCACCAAATTAATTCCCTCTCTTTGGGAGTAGCCCTTAGCCACTAATCTAGCCTTATACTACTCTAATTGACCATCTGCTCCAAATTTCCTTTTAAATACCCATTTAAATCTATGGGATTTCTTACTTTGGGTAAACTAACAAGATCCCAAGTGTTACAATTATCCAAAGCCATCATCTCCTCCTGCATGGCTTGCAACCAAGACTCACTTTCCTCCAAAGAGAGAGCCTCCTAAAAAGATCTAGGTTCATTGTTACTACTCAATAAAGAAAATATACAACAAAAAATTGGTGGGCGATAATTATCGAATGGATTTCATTGTCTTATGGATCTTCTAAGAATAGGAGTATGAGGCTCTTGTTGTTCTTGACCTTGCTCAACCTCTTCTTGATTTTCTTCCTCATGTTCTTCATTTTGATCAATAAATTCATCTAAAACCTCATCTTCTTCCTCCTCATCCTCAAGTCCAACTCTCTGTTATTCCCGAGGTGCATCTTCTTATTTAATTTCAAAATGCACTCTCTTTTCCTTATCCTTTTTCTTTGGTTGTTCAGGATCATAAATAACACTAAGTTCTTTGAAAATCATATCTCTAGAAAATATATTTTTCTTGGTTAGAGGATTCTATAACTTGTAATCTTTTACATTATCACCATATCTAATGAAAATGTACTTTTCATCTTTTGGATCCAGCTTAGTTCATTTTTCTTTAGGCACATGAACATAAGCCTCACAGGAAAATACCCTTAAATGTGAAACAAAAGGTTTCTTACTTGTCCACATTTCACAAGGTGTTGTTTCAAGATCCTTACAAGGAGATCTATTCAACAAGTAGCAAGAAGTACTTACAACTTCTTCCCAAAAGCATTTGTCAAGCTATGAACTACTTAGCATACTTCTGGCTCTTTCCATTATTGTTTGACTCATCCTTTTTGCCACTCCATTTTGTTGAGGAGTGTAAGGAGTAGTTTTCTGTCTAACAATTTTTGCATGCTTACAAAATTCATCAAATTCCTTAGAATAGTATTCCCCTCCATTATCAGACCTCAAAAATTTAATATTACAATCTTTTTTCTTTTCAACTAAAGCTTTAAATTCTTTAAACTTAGTGAAAAATTCATATTTATGCTTCATAAAATATAACTAGGTATATTTTGTAACATCATCAATGAAGGAGACAAAATATTTGGTTTTTTTATTGATTCTACATCCACAAGACCAAATACATCTGAATGAATAAGTTCCAATTATTTCTTAGATTTAGTATTACCTAAAGGAAAATATTTTTTGTTTTATTTACCAAACACACAATGTTCAAAGAAATAAAAACTCTCACCAGAGTAGGAAAAATTGTTTAACAAATTTTTATTTAAAATGGTTTTAAAACCAGTCTCACTAATATGGCCCAATCTACGGTGCCACAACATACAACTATTTTTATATTTTTCAATTACATTGGTAGATTTAACAATAGTTGTGGCTTCAAGCCTAAACATAGTCCCCTTCCTTGTCCCTCTTGCTATCACCAAATTTACTCTTACCAATCTTCAACCATGCTTATCAAATTTTACATGCAATCCTGAATCATTCAACTTTAAAACTAAAATTAATTTTCTAGCTAATCCAAGAATATGTAAAACACCAAGGAGGTTTTTAATCCTCTCATCATTAACACACAATTGAATCTTACCCCTTCTGACAATAGGAAATGAAAATTATCACTGAGGTAGAATTCACCTCCATCATATTTTTCATATGAGAAAAACCACTCCTTATGAGGAGTCATATGATACAATCATCCTGAATCAATTAACTAATGTTTGTTAGTCATAATATGAAGAGAAGAAACCAAAGCTTCATCACCTAAGTTTGAGGATTTCTTCATGGAGGAATCAACTTGCTTCTTTGAATTTCTACATTCCTTCTTCGCATGTCCTCTTTTTCCATAGTTCCAACATTTCCCTTTGTTCTTCTTCCAAGGAGTCTTATATCTACCCTTAGACTTGTCCTTAGGCCCATTATCATCTCCTTTAGAATCTCTTTCTTTAGGACTTCCCCTTACATTGAGATAATTACTTGAACTATCCATAGCCATTTTCCTCATTTCCTGTGACAACAAAGTTGCTACAAGAGCATCCACCTTTGGATCTTCGATGTTAGCAATGATAGCAGGTACAAAATTATCCCAAAATTTAGGTAAAGAATAAAGAAGCATAATGCATTTATCTTCTTATACAAAATTAACATCAATAGAGGCTATTTGACTCAAAACCAAATTAAATGAATTTAAATGCTCGACTATTGATTCACCTTCTTTCATTTAAGAGAAAACAAATTTCACTTCAAGTAGAGTTTATTTACCAGAATTTTTGCTTAATAGAGCTCACCTATCTGATTCCACAAAGCATGTGCAGTATTTTACTTTGACACATTCAAGAGAATAAATCGAAAAGACACAATCTAATAGTACCATGTGCCTTTTTATCCATCTTCTCCCAATCTCCATCACTCATTTTTTTGGGTTTATTTTCATTTGTTACATCCACCCATTGATCTCGTAATTCAAGGAGATCATCCATTTTTAGCTTCCACAACTCAAATCCCACTTTGTTAATTTTTCTATTTCCAAACAAGAATAAGTTGCAGCCATGGTTTAACACAAAAAATGATAAAAAACAGATCAACCAAACTCCCACTACAGCTCAAAAAACCTTCGTTCTACCACCCAAGACACAAAATTGGTCAAGCTCTAATACTAAATGTTAGAAAATGAAAGGTGAACAAAAATAATAGAAGCTGAAAATAACTATAAATCAGATCTAATAGTGTTAACCATATTGATTTTAATTCAGCTATAACAATGAAATGCAAGAATAAAAAGATGAACATGAAACATTGTGTTTAACGTGGAGAAACCCTTTTAGGAAAAAACTCCACCAAAGAAGAGATGAATAGCTTGTATTATCAGAAAAATAAGATTACAATACATCCACTCTAACTCCTCTTCAACCTCCAATTTGACAATATCTATGTACTTGTGAAACATCTCATAGTGTCTCCATCTCAATTGCTCAATATATGTATTCATGGGGGCTCAAAATACCACCATAAAACATTACCATAGATCAAAACAAGGTTCAAAAATACCATGGTAAAAATCCATACAACCCCTTACATGCTAAACATGGTCTCTTACATGACATTAGACCTTCTTACAACTTGTTATAAGAATCCCTATAAAATAGGAGATGCTCTTACATGTGTCATAGACCATGAATAGCTTATCCAAATATTCTCGTACATGTTTCATAGATGATTCTCTCATCCAAAATGATATCCCCCACTTTTAGCCCTTAAAATTGTCATAGAATTTTCCTCAGCATCCTTAAAAATAGGTTTTCCATGTTATACAACTAAGTGGGCATCTTTTGACAACTAATAACTTATTTTTCAAGGCACAGACATGTGATGCAAAAGTGTCAACTCAAAACATCATGCCCCTTTTGATGGAGCACAATTATTTAATAACATAAATGATATTTATCCATGGGAAAAGAAGTAATAATAAATAAATAACTTAGGAATTGCCAAGGTTCAGACACCTTGATTCCCAATAGCTCTATATTCCATAAATTGCTAAACTCAAAATCTTCTTCAATGTCTTCAAACTCTGCACTAGTTTTTGGTTCACCTAGCTCCTTCCTTATAGATCAAAAGGAATTTTTTTTTTATCATGACCAAATTTTTCTCTAGCACCCTTATCTAGAGAATCTGGCATTTTTACTCTACTATATGGTAGACTACTTTTTTCAAAAAAATTGTTGTACCTCCTGATTTGATTCTCTGCTTTTGTCTGTTGGTGCAATGCCATAATTTTTGCTAACAATTTTTCAAAAGAAATGCCTTTCTCAACTATAATTTTATCCATTTCTATTTTGACGTCATCCCAAGAATCCTTGTTTCTCAAGTTTTTAAGCAAGGGTTTACTTTGATGTTGAGTTCTACTTGCACCATTGTTATTGGCCACAATCCTTAATTCAATGGTGTCACATGGATCATACTGCCAGTGACAGACAACATCAATTTTTTTTTTTCAAAAGATTGTGTACCACACTAAATAATTTTTCTCTTGAATGTGAACCCTCCACATGAAAAAGGTAAAGAAGGAAATATGGTCTTCTTTGGTTGACTGACAAAGTATAGTTGGCCAGTACTCTCCTTCTGCATTACATATTCCAATGCAAAAACCTTTTCTATCACATGTATTGGAAGTTTGTATGGCTCTACTCTTGATCCATAAAATATTAGCATATTATATTTTCCATTAAGTACCAATCAACCAATTCTATTTCTTTTGCTATTTCAATGCAACTTTTACAAGACATAGAAAATCTAGGCATTGGAGTATTTGTAATTACTTCATACAATGGAGCCAAAAAGTAGTCTACAAAATGAGTGTAGTTCCTTAAAGAATCACGAATCCTTATCTTAGTGGTCTAATTATATATTGGAGCCATTTTATTTTCCTCAACATTCATATAGGGTTGAATTTGAAGCTTGTTGGTTTGAAACATTCCACTAAATTTGAATAAAAAATAGCACAAGTAGGTTGTGAACCTAAATTTCTTAGGGGAACCTCCTTTAATCATTAAAAATTGTTTATGCATGGATTCTACAATGTGGTCAAGAAAGTTATACTTGACAAGCTATTCATTATAATGAATATTAAATATCATTTTAAGGAGGCTTGCACCCACTTCACAATTGCTATCCAGTCTAAGGCAAAATGCTAGCATGGAAATAGTACCCTAAACCCATGGTCTAAAAATTATAAAATCATAAAGAGGCTTATGATTAATTTTCAATAAGTTTCTATAACAATCCTGAACTATTTAATTTAGAAAAGTATTTTTCTCCCTTTCCTCTATCTCTCTTCTACTTCTCTCTTATGGGGGGGTCTTTTTCCCAAAAAAAAACCCATAAGTGCAACTTAGGGAGAAAATGATTATAAATTGATGATGATGGATGATGGGTCCCAACTGCATGCTGGCCATTTTAGGTACCCATTTACAAATGATAAGAAAATGCAACTAATCTCCCACAATTGGAGAAAAGGGGAAAACCCCTCTCCAAAAAGGAGATGAAATACAAAAAAGTGAGGAAGAATGGAGGACTCCATAATATCCTTTACTTATTCATAATCACTAGCAAGATTTTCTAGGTCAATATGGATGTTTCCAAATTCTTTAGTTGTCAACCCCATCACATTTCCAAATTATTTTCTAGAAATAGACCATGATAAATTTTGAGTAAGGGAAAACCTCATGTAACATCATGTGCCCTAATCCACTTACCCATAGTGCATTGATACTATTAATTTGCATTTGGTTTGTATCCTTATTCTCACATGAAAATATAAGTTTTGAGGTAAGCCTACCATAGATTTCAAGATCATAAATATCATGGTATTCATCAGTGAAACCTAGGGTTTTAAGCACTCCAACATAGTCTATTTTTCCATCCAATTTTGATTTTCCTTTCCCAACAACTTTTTTTGGTCTGCTAGTGGTGGTAGACATTCTTGTATGGTGTGAATACCCTCTTAAGTCCTCCTTGATTTTTCTTAAGTCTCAAATTCCCAACCCTAGACCCAATGTTTGACAAAATAATATTTTAAGAAACGATAAAACATAGGAATTTTATCTTTCACTTACCGAGATTTTGATTCTTGAAATGATTAATACTGACAGGTGTGGACTTGATTTTTTGGAACCTAGAATCTCCCTGGTGCACTGCAATGAGCAATCTGAAATCTCCCTATGTGCTGACCCTCTCACTTAAAAATAAAATCACTTAGCAATAGAAAGTTACTTTTTTTTTCTTTTCTTTTTTCAAATATTAAAGTGAATGAAATGTTAGCGTGTTGCCTCCAGACTACACAATTAGTACATTGCATTTCTATATAGACACTTATAAATAAATTGAATAGTTGTCCTACATTGATGTACATTCTATTAATTGATCACTTCAGGTGAGAGGCGCCATCAATATCATTGAAATGTTCCAACTCAAACAAATTCTCAACTGATGATCTTTGTAAATCTAACAGTTGTAGGGTGATTCTAGAGGTTTAAGTTGGCAAGCCTAGCACTTTGTGCATTTCATTTGAAAATTAAAATATAGCCATCCATCAAACATTCATTGAACGGTCGAGTAATTTTAAATTTATTTTAAACTTCAGTGCAATAGGGTACACAATCCTCATGAGATTTTCCTTCAATAGAAAACTCATTGGAGACATTCAGATGAGTCCATGTGTCCATTTCATGGTTCCTCAAGTCACATATAGATCTACTTGAGGCATCCCGTAGACTCACGAAATCCCTTTAAAAGCAAGACATTGATTGACACCTATCCCCTTTCTATTGTTCTGCGACCATTAATTAACCTTTATAAAACTATTTGCGGACTTGCGGAGCCATAAAGTGTAGGCTCACTTAAGCCATTTAATTAAGAACATGCGAATATTCTTCTTAAGTGAGCACTAGGTAAAAGGCTAGCCTCCAAAATCTCACTTATCACATAAAACCAAAATCTCTTATTGTATAAAAGATAGATAAATATTGATTTGACAACATTTTATTTCCATTTTTAGTGTTTTTGGTCAATTTGATGAAAACTTTCTTTTTTTCATTTGTATTGCTTTATGTTTTAAATCTGCATACAAATATTTCATAAATAGATAATAATTAATTTCTTGAAGGAAAAATCTAGATTTGTCTAAGTTTATTTCATTCCATTATTTAGCACTTCTTTAATGGTAAGCCTACTACCATTTAATTGTAAAAGCATCCAAAATATTAGGTAAAAGACTAAAGCCTCCAAAATCTAACTTATTGCATAAAATCTAGATAAATATTTATTTGACAACATTCTATTTCCATTTTTATTGTTTTTTATCAATTTGATGGAAACTTTATTTTTTCATTTATATTGCTTTATGTTTTAAAGCTGCATGGAAATATTTCATAAATAGATAAACTTAATTTCTTGAAGGAAAAATATAGATTTTCCTAAGTTTATTTCATTCCATTATAATTTATTGAGCACTTATTAATTGTTTAATCCATCCACATGCACAAACACATACTCTTTAATATATTAACATACATAGATTTTTCTATTGGTGTAATCATTGAACCTCATTTAAAGTTTATGTGCAATTGCTACTGCTAGAAACATTAATTATATTCCTAATTACTTGTATAAATTGAATAGACACTAAACACACAAAATAGTTCTTTACTGTAAATGAATAATGAAGAATAACACAACCACTTGTTTTAATACAATTGAATTACAATGTTACATTATTACATAGCTTTTTAAAGATGAATAGAGCATGCAAGCTCTTGTTTTGTATAAATGATACATGCCACTTTACATTAGATGTAATTGATTCCAAGTAGGTAGTGATGACAATGGGATACAAACCATATTCTCAAACCATGCCCATGGGGCTTGTTGACCATGGTTTGGATCTTAGGATCTTGAATATGGTTATGCATTTATTAAAAAAAATGCAGTTTGGTTCTGCATCCCACTATGGTGAAGTATGAGTTGATAGTTAAAAATACTTTATACAAAATATAATGCATAATATGTTTAATATGATGCACTAGAGCAACCCAAAAAGATACAATTGATTCCAAGTTGGTAGTAGCGGCTATGGGATCTAGAACATATAACCAAACAAATGACTTTGAGAATCTATAGGGATTGCCTACCATGCTAGGGAAATGGGAGTTGTGAATATAGAAAATGTACCTATCCTGGTTACCAATTGGTATTATGTAGAAGATAAGGGGTAGTAAATCTGCTCCCACCTTGCTTGGGAAGCTTAGGGGCACTAGGATAGCACAGAATGAATCTAAAAGTCCACAATTCCTCTTTGAGGGCCTCTATCAAGATGGAGTATGAGAAGTCACCATCTTTGAATGCAAACAATATTAAAATACTTATGTGGGTGCACTCTCTGTGAAAGCACTTATGTCCACCAAATCTCCTCATCCTAGTTCAAAACCTATCTCAGAAGCTAGGTAAACAAGATCAAATTCTTTCCAATTCCACCTATTCTAAACTTGAAGGAATTTGGTCTTTTACTCTATAACTACATAACTGGAGGTAGGATAATTTAGAGTATCCCCAATAATAATACTATTGCAAGTATGAAGCAAGCATGAAGGTATTGTCATTGATGTCAACTGGTTAACTAGTTCTCAACTGGTTGTTGTTGTCATTAATGTTATGGATAATGGTTATTTGTTGTATATGTTGAGGATATTGAGAAGATTGTAATGAAGAAAGGTTGCAGGTGTTCAGTGGTTTCTCTGGGTTTTACTCCGGGATTTTCTCTTATGTTCATGTGGTTCAGATATGTTGATCATGGTTTTTGGAAGTTACTATATCCATATTTTGGGATTTTGGATTGTTGCACAGTGCGAGTTATGTTCACTAGTTGTGAACTATGTTTTTTAGTGTATCTAGCTAAGGTCTAGGAGAAATGTAGTTGCTCCATATTTCTTCTTGTTCGAGTCTTATGACTTACAATTTTTAGGAAAAAGCTATTGGGAATGTTTTCAAGTTAATTTTGGTATTTGGAAAGATTGGTTCATGGTAAGGTTGCATGTGCCTAATTGATTTATGTTTTTTACACTGGTTTGGTCAAATTTATGTTTAACATTACTTTCAAAGCTTATGGAAGCATTTTGAAGCATGTGTTTGGGTCACCATTATTCTAATTCCATTGTAGAATGTTTTGGCACTGACCTAATTTGAAGTTGAAACTGCAAGTGGTGTGTGGCCGAATTTGGATATGGTTCAAAGTTGAAGATGGTATAAATACAAGCCAAGTTGTTTGTGAAAGAAGTGAATGCAAGCAAGATAAATTCAAATCAATATGTGATGCGAGTTTTGGCAGATTAGTGCGAGATCTAATTGCTGAGTTTTTGGAAGCAGTGAGCTGAAGGTGTACTCTATCATTAATGCATGTGTGCAAGTTTTTGAGTGAATTATGGTGGAAATATCCGTTGCATTGATATTGTTCTTCTCATTGTAACAAATCTATTATATCTTCTTTTTAATTCTATGGTAGTGAGCCCTCTAGGTGGTTAACCCTTGTTGGACAGTGAGTCCTATTTTGGCAGTGAGCCTTCTCTAGCAATGATCCTTTGTAATCAGTTTTGATATTCTCTATATTGTGAGATAGTCCTCGCCGTGGTTTTTCCCTCATTAGGTTTTCCATGTAAATCTAGTGTTATTTTATATGTATGGTGTTTTATGTTTCTACCTTTAAACTTAATGATTTATCATATTAGTAAAGTAAAAGATTTTTGAGTGATCTAACTTTTAGTGGAAGTTTTTTAAAGGTTAAATTTTGTCACAACTAATTCATCCCACCTCTCAGTTGTCTTGTTCAACAACTACACATCTTATTCCTTATTAACATTGCAAAATGAAAACCATTATCAGAATTCAAAAAATTGCACTCAATAGTAAAGCCTTCTATGGAAGATTTTAGTTGTGCTCACTATCCCTAATACCTATTTATGGGCCATTTATGAGCTCTCATCTCACCATCTTGATCTCTATTTACTCGTGAGTTGTACGAGGTATAATTTCTCTTGTTTTTCACTAACCAAATTCAATGTGTGAAATCCACCTACACTAAAAAATGTTAATTTTGATTAACGTCTAGCTACATGTACACTATACCTCAAGTTGACAAGCTATCAAGCACACCACTCAAACGATATGAAATCATTAAAAATATTATTTTAAATGATCACTAGATTAATGACATCATCATGTACAATACATCATGTAGTTTTCAATATTAAGTTATCCAATCACTTTCTTTGGGTGTACATATGGAATTAATCCTTGGTACCACAACCACATTTTATTCAAAGAAAGATAATCAGATGGATATGCATAAATCAATCAAAAGAAAATATGTGTCATACTTTCTATCATTTTCAGTATCAAGTTATCAAATCAAACATTTCACTCACTTTGAATGTACATATGGCATTAATCTACGATATTGCAACCACATTTTCTTCAAAAAAAAGAAAATTTGGCAAATATGCAAAAATCGATAAAAAGAAAACATGTTCCATACTTTCTACCATTTTTAGTATCAATTTATCAGATCAAACATTTTGATCGCTTCGGATTAGAATAGAAACTTAATTTTAAATCATTTTTAATATTTCCCAAGTACATATGGCATTAATCCATAATTCTGCAACCTCATTTTCTTCAATGAAAGACAATTTGGTGGATATGCATAAATTGATAAAAATATTGAGTATTAAATGGTAGGTAGAGTACTTCAAAGTATTGAAAAGTTAGAGAATTAAATGGCTGGTTGGAGCTTAATCATTATCAATGTCCACTAATAAGTCACAATAAATTTATCTCACTTATAATTAGAACTAGATGTTGAACATTAGTCTTTAAAGCCACATTTTTATATTGAACAAATAAAAAAGGATTTACAAGAATGGAGCCATGAAAAGTATTTTAATTTAAGTAGTTGAAGACTGAAGTACATAGCCAGGTTGGCCAAAAAGACATTAACTGTGACAAAAAACCATCCATAAAATACATATTACAAGAGTTGTACAATAAAATATAGACACAATTCATTACTATTTCTTTTTGTAACACTGTAGAGGCCCTAAACCAAGTTTTTGAGTAGGAGGTGAATCAAATTGAATAAATTAAGAGAAGAGAAGAAAAGGGAATCACCCAAATCCTTCCTCCAAAACTCCAGAATCTACAATGATTCATTTGTCATATCACACACCATACCACACCTCATAACAACTAGGGAAAGAGCTTGCACTGTAGAAGCAACCAATTCAACTTTGGGAAAGATTCCAACAATAGGTGCTAACCCAAATTCAAAATTGTAATGCTCAAGTGTCAGCTCCAACAAAGAAAGAGTGTAAATGAAAGGCTGCAAATAAAGTATTGCCAACATCTTCACCAAATATTTATCCAAAAACAATTCCATGCAATTGGATAAGAAAGTAGAAGCTACCTTAGAAAATAGAGTAAGGGGTTTATTCTAAAGCCATTCCCTACCCAAAATTATTCTTATAGCTTACTCAACCCACACACAAGGAATAGTAAAAACCATACCCATATTTTGTCTATCATATGCATCATTGCTTCTTTTCTCCCAAAAACATTTGGGTAGCATGACACGCCATGAAGAATCCATAATATCACAATGAAATTATGAATAGAGAAGAAAGAAAGAAAAGCCAAATATATTATAAATGATATGAAGAACATCAAGTTGGTGAAGTAAATATAGAATGAAGACATCAATACTCAACACTTGAACATTTAATTCACAACTTGATGTAACAATATTATTTCAAAAAAATTGAGTCATGAATTTAAGTGATTTAATAAAAATAAAACATCAACCATTTATATTTTCAAATCTAACGGTTCTAGCGTTATTCTAGAGGTTTGAATTCACAAGTCTAGTGCTTCAAACATATGCTTTGGAAATGCAACTACAACCTTTTATCGAAAATTCATTGAATGGTTATATTAATTTTCTAATTTGATGTGACAATATTATTTTGCAAAAAATTGAGTCATGACTTTAAGTTATTTAATAAGTAATAAAAAGTCAACAATTGATATTTGGAAATCTAATGGTTCTAGGGTTATTCTGGAGGTTTGAATTCACAAGCCTAGTGCTTCATAAATTTTCTTCCAGAATGCAACTAGAGTCATCCATTGAACATTCATCGAACAGTCGTCAATTATATTAATGTGCACTAACATCTAGCTTTAGACATAGTAATTTGCTTAGTGGCTCACTTGAAACTTTTGATAAGAACTTATAATAATATGTTGATACTAGTTCCCATTCCAGACACTTTATGAAGGAATTTGGATGTGTACAAAATTTATCCTGAAATAGAACATTATATAGCATTTGATATTTTTGCTACCCATTCTATGATTTTTTATTGGCATACCAGTTTATTTCACCAATGAATTTTTTTATTGGTTTGAACTTATGTTTAATATTCCAATGGATTTTTTTATTAGTTTAAAAATAGGTTTAATTAGCCAATGAAAATATATTTTTTGGTTTGAAAATAGGTTTTAATCGCCAACAATTTTTTTTTTTGAAAACAGGTTTAATTCACCCACAAAATATTTTACTAGTTTGAAAACAAGTTTAATTCACCAATGAAAATATTTTATTGGTTTGAAAATAGGTTTTAATTGTCAATGAAAAATACTTTCTTGGTTTTAAAAAAATTATAAGTCACTAGGATTTTCCACAGACTTCTCGCGATTACAAAAGATTTGCTAATTGAGATTTTTTTCTTAAAAGAAGAAAAAAATCACCAATAAAATTAATATTTTTTTGGGAAGTACCCAAGATTCACCATGTTTTTACACCTATATTTTTTTTTTTTGTTTTGGGGGTTGGGGTTCTTAAAGCTATCACTGATTCCAGGCATGTTGATTTTATTAATCTATTCCTTTTATGTTGAAATCATATTTGTTTATTAATGCAAGTGATTGGAAAAAGATGATTTATATGCATGTTAAGTTTTCTTGAATGAATTTAAGTTAATTGTTATTTTGGTTGAGATTGATTGACTTTGGTGGAATCTTGTTTGATGAAACCCTATTGATTGATATATATATATATATATATATATGTAAATAATCTCTATGATGGAATTGTGTGAATATGATCACTATTTGATCTATATCTAGGTTGTCATATGCCATATGTATGCTTACATAGACTCTTAAATGTGGCAAATAATTTTATCTTGAAGTATTTTTTTTAAGATGTTAGTTTTTGAACATGGGTGGTTAACTTGGGTGTTCCTGGGGTTAGGATAATTTGTGGATGGGAGTAACCTTGTTGGTCACTTTGTTATGGAATTACCTTTAGGATTAAATGTATGTTACTATTGGAAAGAGTATGAATGGTCATATACCAAATTGATCTAAGGGGTGGGTGAACATATGACTTCACTTCTGAGTGAATGATTATATCAAAACTTTGGCCAAAGTACTATAAGTAGCCATTGTTTACACTATCGGTTCAATCTGAGCCAGGTTTGAATAATAGGAAGGAAAAATCATAGATATAGGTTGTAGCCAATGTATGGTAGCTCTATTTATGTAGGACACAACACTATGCTCAAGGAGGATAGAATTATGAGGTTACCAAACTAGTCTCTTTGTCAAAGGGTAGGGCCATCATACTGGTAAGGTAGATGTGCGAGGGATAGTAGTAAGTCTGTGGTTGGTGGAAAAGTGCTTGAGTGATGCTCTCCCTCATATAGTTGGTGGCCAAAATTTGAGGATGTATGCCAACAAGGACATCTTGACCATTTGTATCTTTGTTTCATTAAATCCCATGGAAGCTATGTATGTATTCATGTATCTCTATTTTTATTGAGAAATTGTAAATGGGAAAATGTTATCATTGAAAAGGAATTATGGAATATGAAAACATTACTTGGGATTTTGTAATGTTTATTTTGTAAATGCAATGGAAGTTTGAAATGGGATTATTTAAAATGTGCATCTTATTATTGAAATTGAAAAGAAATTTTTTATTGATATATTTTGTAATCATATATTATTCACATGTAGGTTAAAACATAGTAAATTCTTTGGGTTAAACATTGGGCATGTTACATCAAGGATTTGAGTATATCTACTTATTTTTAGAAAAAAATTATGTCATGCACATAAATATTTGGAGTACTAAGATCACTTGGTTGGTCTTCTTATAGAAAATAGGTGACCTCCTTATCAGCTTAAAGGTCTCTTGCAAGTTGCTCACATGACCCTTTACCTTTCAAATTATTGGTAATCTTTATAGTTATGTCATATTACATGACCTTAGTGATCCAACCAATCCTAATGTCCCTACTCAAGAGGAACTCTTTAACTCTTGAATGAGGAACCATTAACTAGATCTTGTTGTTGGAGATAATGTTTCTAAACTTTTTAATTCTTAAAAAATGGAAAAGACTTATTTTTATATATATCCATACTTTAATTCATAGTATTAGAGCCCTTCAGTGAAAAATGATATTGATTGTTCCAATTTATCATTGTTTAGCTATACCAAGATGGTTGATATTCTTTAATCTCTTCCAAAGGTGTAAAGGATGAATTCCTTCTCATAGTTTTAGTTTTTAAGTGTTAAGGCTTGAGCAATTGATTGTTTAATAAATTTGAAATTTCCCTTCCCTTCCATTGTCTAACAAAATACAAAATTTTTATTCAACATGGAAGTGAGGGGTTTCTATAATGCAACAAGATTAGGGATAAACCTCCTCATAAAATTGATTCTCCCCATGAATCTTTGTATTAAATTTCTATAATTGGGGAGAGGAAAGAAAAGAAAGCCTCTACTCTTTTCAGGTCAATGGTGAGACCCTCCTTGGAAACTATAAGTCCTTGTAATTTTCCTTGATTTGTGGTAAATAAATACTTTTTAGGATTAGGGACATACCATACTCTTTGCATCTCTTGAAAATATGTTCAATATGATCCAAGTGATTTCCTATATGCCTAAAAAAATAGTGATATCATCAAGATAGACCAACACAATGTCATATATAAGACATTTGAAAGCCATGTCCATCACCCTCTGAAAGGTTACCCTGCAATTAGTGAGTCTAAAAGAATTTTTTATATATACAAAAGTACCCCATTTGGTAGTAAGAATGGTATTATATTAATTTGATTCTTGGACTAAAAATTGATTTTAACTCCACTAATCGTTAAGGAAAGAAAACCTTTTTGAAGCACTTACCCTTTGCAATATTTTTTGCATAGAAGGGAGGGGATAGTGATCCTTGAGAGAGGTCTTATTATGGTCTCTAAAGTCTTTGATAATCTAATATATCCATTATATTTTCTTATAGGAACTAATTTTTCTAACCAAGTGGAATTCTTGATGGGAAAGATTATATTAGACTTTATAAGCTTGGATAGTTCTATCCTCATCATGGGTTCAATTTTATGGTTTACTAGCCTTTGTTTTTCCATAACATTCTTAAAATTAGGGTATAACTTGATGGTATGATGGGAAAACTAGCATCAAAACCTTTGATATGTTCATAATTCTAGGTAGACACATCATCAAAAGACTAGAAAAGCTTGATAAATTTTGGTGCTTAGAATTAGAACATACCTTTCATACTTTCAATAATTTATTTTCTACCATAGTCATTTTCTTGTAGTCCCCCTTTTTGTTGACCAAGTTCATCTTCTTAGTTTTCAATTGTTAATCTAAGTTGAAAATTCCTTCTAGAGTGATGAGACCTTTTGGAAATTTGTTGGTGTCTAGCTACATGATTTAGTCTCTATATTTTTCTTATAGATTTTCTTTATTTTTAACATAAAATTCTTCCTAATCTTGTAAAAAATAGATCATTTTATGATCATTTTCAAATACCTACCAGTTTACTTGGTTATTTGGAATATCAGACATTACAGACAACTTCACATTTTGTTCTTGAGTCCCTGTGATCTTCATTGATATGTCAATATGTGCTCCAACTATTGTCAACATATCAACATCTTTATTTTTTTAATCTAGGGAGAACATGGATGCCAAATGCTTCAAAGCCTTCAATTAGGTCCCAAACCATATTTTTTATGACTTTATAAGTTTTTTATTTGATTTTATTTGGGCTCTAATATGATTTACAATCAGCTCATTGTCTTCAAATAATTGTATTAATTTTACCCCTTTCTTTGGTTTCATTTGAAGACCTTGAATCAATGCTTCATACTTAAATATGTTATTAGTGTAGGAGAATTGAAATATAAAGGAAAATTAATAAATTTCACTATTAGAGGACACTAGAATTACATAAATACCAAAACCTTTCTACCCCTTGAAAAATAAAAAATACATTTACCCATGCCTCCAACATCTTCTTGAAGCTTCATGATATTTTGTGTATGATAATTTTCTTCATGAATGCAATAGGTACCAGATCCTATTTCTTCGATCTCATTATATTGGTCAAAATAGAAGTTGTTTCCATATTCATCAAGGAGAGTGTTTGGAATCTCTCCAATGAAAGTGGTAGCTTCATGGACAACACTATCTTCTTATGGTCTTGTATAGTGTATTTTATATCGATGTGGTTGGGAGTATGTGGTTCAATATATTTTTTTGAAATGGGTTCGATCTTTATGGCTACCTTTATGCCATACCTAGTCTTAAAAATCATGTGAGACCAATCATTAGAAAAATATAACCCTAGTTTAGTTGTAAAACATCTAGAAAGGCTTATAGAAAAACATGAAGGAAGGTCAATGACTAAGATATTTTGAGGTATGGAGAGGCTTGGGTAAGTATGAAGGATAAGTTATAGGTCTTTAATAACCCACAATACCTTATTATTGGTCCCATCTAATTGGATTAACCCATTTTTAATAGAGTATAGGATATGCCTAATGAATCAACAACCTTCTTAGACATGACTGAATTACTATCTCCTAAATCAATCATAACATTATGTACAAGATGTCTACCAATTATTAAGGAGACATAAAAGAAAGGAGGCTTACTAATTTTACTAGTTTTTTCCCTTTGGTTGGCATAAATTGGTAGGGATAACTATCATACAACCTTTTTTTGAAGTGTCATTTAGTTGATTGATACTCTATAATACTTCCTAGAGTAAGTCTCTCTGCATTGGGATTGGCAATGCTTCCCACATAGTGACATTCAATGTAGAATTCTTAATCTTCTCAATGATATTAAAAGGAATATGACTAACCCTTCACTAATTTTTTGTAATAAAAGTCTCTTTTTTTAAATGTTTGTTGATTATATGCTGATCCTTGGGCTGATTTTCTTTCCCAAGAGCCTAATTTATTCATAGCTTATAATATCTTGTAGTCGTACCTACCCTTGTATCCTCTTGAGATGATAGAGAGGTAGATGCTTGTCCAATCATGGAAGGTGACTCAATCTCTATTGTTCTTCTCTTAGACATGGTGTTATGCGACACTACACTAATGTTATTGCTATTTGTTTTAATATTATTAATGCCAAATAAATCATTTTCATGCCAATTCATAAGAGTGGACTCACTTGAAATTTATTCTTTCCATGGTATCAATTTGTGGAATGATGTAGATTATTTTTCAAGAAGTGTTCCTATAATTTGGACCATCAAAGCTTGAATAAAGGCCCCATTTTGAATGAATTTTTATTATGGGGATGATTACATGAGTAGCACCACTCATGGTCATGAACTATATTGTTCTATATTGAAACAATAGCTTTGGATGAGCTTTCCACATTTGAGTTTAAAGCATTTAGAGGCCTTGCATAGCTTAAGTAACCTTGCCCTTGAGCATTATCTTGATAAGGTTGATTGTTGGGTTTTTTAAGATGGGTTATATAATTGATAAGGTATATTACTTTGGGTTTGTTGCATCTTTATTACTACTAGTTCATTCCAAACATTTTTTAACAAGGCCTTTACTTCATCTAACTCATTGGGAGGAGAATAAATAGTTGGTTGACTAGCTATAGATATAGGGAAATGTGTCAAGATTGGTTGGGTGGATGGAAAATCTAGAAATAAAGGAATTGGGGCCTTAGGGCTATTTTTCTTTCTTGTATTAAATAATTTTATGCTCTTATAGCAACATCATAGGAATTTGGAAAGATAATTCCCCTCACGGATTGTATCATAATAACCACATCACTATTTAAATCCATCATGTAATACAAGAATGCATGGTTTGGGGAAGGATTGACCAAGGTTAGAATCCTATCCCAAGTATTTTAAAATCTAAAGTTCAAATCTCTCATAAAATAATAAGATTATTTAATAGCGGTTAGCTACTCTACTATTGATAAATGGTCAGTTTTATCCTGAAACTATTCACAAAGTGTAAAGTCAAAAATTTGACTTTGATAAAATGAAGACTAAGTTTCTTTGAGAGTAAAATTCACTACATATAGTTAGATTATATTAATTATTCAAAATTATTAAATGAAAATAAATTGGTGAAAATATATGAAAACAAAAAAGTAAATAAAATGTGATAACTACATAGATAAAAATATAGAAAATAAAGAACCTTTAGATACCGAAAATTGGTCTAGGCCTACGAGTACACATTTGACATAATTTTCTTTAGTGTGTGGTCTTGATTAAATAATGTTAATTATTTAATTAACCTTTCTAACATATATTTCCTCTATTAATTTATAAATAACCTTTATTCAACTTGATTAATTAAATAAATCATATTTATTTAAGTATGTTGCGAACTAATTAATTCTTCCACCTTTATATATCAATTAAATAATTTATTATTTAATTACCCCTTTATCATACTTTTCCAACTATAATTAAATATGTATTATTTAATTATTCATTTAACCCCCCTTTATCTATAATTAAATATTTATTATTTAATTATTCAATTTGTCCTTTTCAAATAGTCAAATTTAATAAATTACTTTATTTATTTAATTAAAGTCTCTTATTTTCGAATGTTGTATTAAATTAACATTTAATTCATATTTTAATTATTTATGTCACATTCCTCTATCATTCAGTTATCTAAGTCATTCACTCACCTTATGACTTGAGATCTATTTTTAGTTCTCCAGTTATCTCTGGATTCAACATCTGTTTATCTCTACGAGAAGACTCTCCGTCACAACTAGTTGATTAACTAGTTCTAACTCTTGTTTGCATTCAAATGCACTATTCTTCGAGTTCTAACTTTGTCTTTTACATACAAAGTCTATTTCTTCTATTTTTGAAGATTAAGATCCTGAACTCGTGTTCTAACTCACGTTCTAACTTAGTCTTTATGTTTCAGTCTTTCCTGAACTCGTGTTCTAACTCGTGTTCTAACTCACGTTCTATCTGAGACAGAACTCACATTGCATGGCATTCATCAATCTCATCCGTCGATCTTTGTTTCAATCTGAGCCGATCGTTCGAAAACCCAAAATCTATAAAATGGCCTGTCATTATCATTATTCCTCCTCCCGAAATCATACACTTTTGAGAAGAAACTTATCTTTGATATTTTGCTTAAACACTTGACGAAGTTATGCTTGCATTCAAACACATAAATCTAAGGGCAAGAATACTGAAAAGGAAAAATGGAGAAGAACAATCAAGATAATTCGAAGGGGTGAACGCATATTCGGTGAGAGCTTTCCATTAATTTGTTTAGTTTATTATGTTTATTTCCTTGTTCTTTGTTGTTTGATTTTAGATTATTATTTAGATTAGGATTAACATCGTTTATTCTAGTTGCAGATTATCCATCTCATCGTTATCAAAGATCATCTTTTAATCTACTGTTACATTTGGTGAACCCGACGTGAACACGCTTCAAAATTGTCACATCTTTTCATCTTTCCGTTTCCCCATTTTTCTCTTTTTTTTTGCAGGTTTCCATACAGCGCACCGTATTTGTTCAAAAAAATGACGCATCTATATCCGCAAGCCGCATCCGCTAAAAATAGCGACGCATTTGTCAGTCTGCACCGCATTCACAAAACTCTGAGCCACATTTTCCTATCAACAATTCCCGAAGTGCATCTGCCTGTCAACATTGAACTGCATTTGTGGCTCCAAAAACCTCATCTGGCTGGTAAAATCGTTTCCACGTTTTTATTGATTTCCGTACATCCATATTTTCATTTTCTCTTTTTAGGTTGTTTTGATTTTCGCTAATATTTGTTTACAGTTGTGTTAAGGTGGAATAACGTAGTGTTTGCAGGACGAAGCATAGAAGACAAAAAAAAAACCAAAGACAAATTTCTGTAGGACAAAAGCTGAAGACAAGAACAATGAACTACTGATAAATTTGCATGCAAGACCTAATGCCTTTGTGTTTATTTCTTTAGCAAGCTTTTATTTGGTAGATAGATAATTGTCATGTGGATTAAAAAGAACTTTCTATTTTGTAGATAGATAACTATCATTTGGATAAAAAATATTCATTGTCTACTTTGTCTGGTGCGTTGCACATATTTGTCACCCTTATGATTCAGTATATCGAAGTATCCTCTCCCCTTGCGCAGTCATGCGATCCTGGGTGTAAGAGAAATGGTTATTGACTCTAGAACTTGGGACTATCTTGGTGGGAAAAATTACTCACCCCAAGATGACTCAGACTGGTAACACGCTAAAGCCAAGTGACTTCCACCCAGTATATAAAAATGGATTTCTGGAGAAAGCCCAGAAGTCATGCTCACTATTCTGACGAGATGGATAGAAATGGACTCTCACCGACGTTGGATAGTGCCCCATGAAGGGAATGCTCTTATTAGAAACCTTGTTGTAGAGTTACAAAAATCCTACCTACTTGTTGGCGCAACAGGGTCGGCCCTGTGAAGCCGTCTTACATTCTTACGGTTTATGTGTGGAAATGAGATGCATGCCATGGGAGTTTCATGGGTACAGTAGCTTGGCTACCTCATATAAGTGAGTGTCATGGAGGGGAGCCAGTGGGGTCAAGCTACTAGTCATTCGCCATAAATATGCGTAGCTGGAGAAATCCAAGTAAGAACTCAACTAGTATTGTCCAAAAAGCCTAGGTTGTAAATATTTTTTGAGTCTTAAAAAGTATTTCATCAAAAACTGAAAATACATTGATTACTGTGTTTGTTTTCTACTATATTCGCCAAAATCTTGATCAACAAACTAAGTCATCAAAACAACTTTCAAGAAAATTTCAACTGTCAGAAAATTGAGTCATAATTGTCAGTTTAAATGCCACATCTATCTTAGCGAGTCACATTTGTTAGGGGAAACACCGCATGTGTCTGTCAAAACATTCATCATTCACAGTCTGGATATTATGATCCACAACTGTCATATTTTGAGTCACATGTGTGCATGCAAACCGCATCTATCAATTTTCGAGCCGCAAGTATTTATCAAAAAATCTAGGTTTACAGAGTCCAGAATTAGAACTGCATGTGTATTGGTAAACCACAACTGTCAAAAACATTGCATGCACTGTAGAAAACCGTATTTGTCAACATTTGAATCGTAATTGTTAGGTGAACTGCATTTTCCTGTCAACACAAAACTTTGAAAACCGCAAATTGAGTCTGAAACATCATTGTCACTAGTTGCTTTTGGTTCTTAAGATCAACCTTGGATAGAAACGGATAAATTTTGCTCAAAAAAATTGCATCGTTAGGTGTCATATACGTCTTAGTCACACTAAAACATCTTAGTCATAGTCATCCTAGGTCGCATGCATATAGATACTTCCTAGGAAATTGCATATCACAGAATAGATAACTTTCCTCATCATTGGAAACGTTCATGTTTTGGTTTGTCACAATCATTGAACCTAGTCACTTTAGTCCCATTTTGTGGATCTTTTCAACTCAATAGTCTAGTTTGGAAAATTCACCTTGTCAACTATCCTTGTCATACAATCAGGTTCCTTGGTCAAAAACAAATCTTTGCATGCATTTATTCCATAGCTGGTATGTTATACCCATCTTAGACTCATTTATCGTCATACTCTACTCGAGATTTCGAATATTGTCTGTCCTATCATACGTCATCTTAGTATATGTCTTTTTAGAAACCATTTTAGCAACGTCATTTATTGTCAAAAAAATCAAAAAATATAGACATAGGTCATATCAGTTTTTAGACATAGTCTGCATTACCCCTTTTTGAGAAACTTTTTCATGGTTGAAACAAGGCCTAAAAAGAAACATAAAGCAATGACAGACCCCAACGAATTCATCAATCCATTCGGAAATCAACCATCAGGAAGTAAAAGACCACACAAACCTTTGCTTGAAAAACACATCACTAGAGACACACATGGACAAATTTACATAGAAGACATAGAAGTAGTAGTACAAGATCCTGAATTTGCATCCTTTATGGATGAGTGTTCGGTAAATGATCCCTAGTGATATCTAGCAAAGTTGCTAGCAGAAGGTGCCAAACTACCCATAGGATTTGATATTCGTACTTTGCAAACACTGCTGGTTCAACCAACGCAAATTGTCATGTCAAGTGTTTCTATTCCCCAAATTACCGCAGCGATACCAACTAGCGTATCTACCCAAACATCATCAATTGTAAGCACAATCCCTTTCAACATAACACAAGGTTTTCAATTTACTGCGGGGGCAACTTCCTCCAACCCCTTTGGCACCAACACAACTGGTAAGAGATCCAAAGTTGGTGGAAATATAACTATACCAAATCAGACCATTTAGACAAGAAGCATTCCTATACCAAATCAGACCATTCAGATAGGAAGCATTCCTATACCAAATCAGACCATTTAGACAGGGAATATTCCTATACCACATCAGAACATTATAACAGGATATATCCCCTTGCCAAATCACAACCCGTCATAGAACATGGCATATCAGAACACCTACATTGATCCAAACAATGCAAATACCATGTCCTTGACACAAGTAGATGTCCATCAAAACCAAATGCAGACTCTTCAACAATAGATGGACAACATGTCTATGTCAGGCAAATGAACTATTTCAGTGCAAGACCTATGTCCATGTCCATTTGACAAGACGCTTTATATGACACCTTTCCCCCATGGATACATTATACTGATTTTTCCTAAGTATAATGGGAGAAAGAATCCTTTGGAACACATTAGAGAATTCTCAATAGCATGCATGGACATATCGTATGACCCCACATACTTGATCAGACTATTTCCATGAACCCTTGTCGGGATAGGATAGGAATGGTTTTCTAAATTACCATATGGTATACGATCCTAGGGTGAATTAGCTAAGAAGTTTGTCAAACATTTCACCTTTAACATAGACAATGAGGTAAAAATCGCAACCTTGTGCCACACAACACAAGAAGATGTCAAAACTTTCACCACTTTCTTCCAGAGTTGGAGAAGTCTAGCTAGTAGATGTCTAGTTTAAATACTAGAAAAGAAAAAGGTCACGATATTCTTAGAAAACATCAACCCAAAACTATGAAGTGATTTAAGGGTACACTATTGTACTTCGTTCCTGAAATTGGTACAAAGGGGAATCATCCTTGAGAAAGGCCTTATAGACAAAGGATAAATTAAGGTACCAGGCCAAAATCCGGTTGTCCAACATCAGAACGCATGAAACGATAGAAACAAATTCTGGTCTAGAAATAAAAATGTTACAAATGATAGCATTGTTGATGCTAAAAACATACATATGGGACTAGTTATCATGCTTAGAGGTTATAATTCCAATCAAGACACGATGAATATTCCAGATCAAGCAGCCAACTATGTCCAAAATTCACAACAACAAAGACCACAACGAAGATTTCCTACATGTGAATTTACACCTTTAGGACAACCAATCGAGACTATTTTCAAAGAGTTGATTAAACATAATCTCATCAAACCTTTGGAACCAAGAGAGTATGATCCTGGATAGTTCAAACCTTCATGGTGGGATGATAACTCTTTTTGTGACTATCATCGAACAAAAGGACACAACCTACAACAATGTCTCCAACTCAAGAATATTATACAAGACTTTGTTGAAAAGGGAACCATAGAGGTCGGTGGGTAGAAAAATACCAAGAACAGTGATCATAAGGTCTTCACAGACCCATTACATGACCACACAAAAGGAAAAGCCTCCAGTTCAAGACCTAAGAATAATCCATCAACCAACTATACCAATACCAAGTATGACTATGGTAAAGGAACGATCATAAATCACCTCCGAGCCGCAAATGAGAACGTCAATACCATCATCATTAAGAAGCATCCAGAATGTAATGTGAACACATGTAGAACTAAGATTACTATTCCAGGTCCTTCTTCCGAGCCACCTACGCAAACTTCCAAGTTTAAGTACAACCTTCTTGATCAATTGAGTAAAACCCCCATGCAAATATCTATCTTGGAATTGTTGACTTTATCAACTGAGCATCGAGCCATTCTTGATAAATCTCTATAGAACAAACCTATCCCTAAAGACTTAGATGTCAATCGAGGAAATGGTGGGATATTTGACCAGCTCGCATCATGCCACATTTTCCCAACAAGATTACTGAACTGAAAAGTCTGATCATAATGACCCCTTACATCTTGAAGTCTTAGCCCATCAAACCAAAGTCTGACGAGTCTTTGTAGATGGAGGAGTAGGTTTGAACCTATGTACCCTAAAATTGGTTAAGGCATTAGGATTCTCAAAAGACTACGTAGATACCTCTAAGAGTATAATCATCAAGGCTTACGATGATGAGGAAAGATCATCCAAAGGAGTTGTCACACTCCCTATAAGAATTGGCCCAGTGATCATGAACACCAGCTTCCAAGTCTTCGATCTCACCCTTCCGTACAACTTGTTGTTAGGTAGACCTTGGATACACGCAATGAAAGCTGTACCTTCAACATATCACCAATGTCTTAAGTTCCCCTATAATGGCATAGAGATCACGATTGATGGTGATCCAAATCCTTTTCAGTATTGTACAAGCCTAAGGGAAATTCCACAATGACAAGTACCAGTTAACCAAGAAGCTTCATCATCCACTTTATCCCTATACGTTGACCCATCACGTCTTATTAAGTCCATTTCATTCAAACCTCCATCAACTACTCCTAAGCTTGAGATCCAAGACAAGGGCTATGGAAAATATCATATAAAGCCATCATACTGTGTCAGTCAACTGATTCCACCTAAGGCATATGGCTTACATATGGTAGATAGAAGATAATCAATGGTCACATTTCATGTTCCCCCTACAATGAAATTGACCAAATGGGGAGTGTTAAGTGAAGAAATTGTGGATCAAGGTGATTCCTAGTTGTATCAAGAAGATAATGAGTACCCCTCCCCATCTATTCAAATAGCTAAGGACCAGTATGGAAAAGGCTTTAAGATAATGCAAAATGAAGGCTATGACGAGCATAGTGGGTTAGGACTACACCAAAATGGAAGGACGGAACCGATCACTGTCTCACCACGACCAAAATATCTAGGGCTAGGGTTTCAACCACTTAGAATTGGGTTTCCTGGTACTTCGTCACCATTTCATGAGCAAGTGAGTGCTTGAACAGACATCGAGATATCTCATGGACCACTTCCCCCAGTTTATGACAAACCCCCAGTTTACGACAAACCTCTAGTCTACGATGAATCCCCTTAGTCAAGGAATTGTGAATGGGATTCCCTTTCATCTACTAGTACCATGAACATAAATGCTCTATTTGGAGAATTGGACCTAAAGGTAAAACCTGTACCAAAACCATCTAGTCCCCGTCCTAGGAAACACTTGTCCAAAGAAGAATGGAAAAAGAACTATTATTGGGAAACCCTTGATCATGAATCTTGGGCACCTGACAAACCATCTTTTGAAAATTCAGCCCTTACAATAGTCCCACATCAGAGTATACCTACCCCTAGGAAGAAGAACATGAAGGAGTTAGTCCAAAACTTTTATGACCATGTCAACCATTCTATACTTACCTTGTCAGCAACTACCTTTAAAAACTCTGATGATGACATGCCCCTTATATATCCCGAACTTATTGACTGGGATCAACAAGGTACACCTATCATAGATACATTTGAGAATGATGAAGCAATTGCTAAGTTCATGGGACTTAGAGAAGGCATACCACGAGGGGATCATAAAGTTGGTTTTACCATAGACTTGGACAACAAAGCATATTTTGGGGAGTCTATTTACACCTCTAGTCGCAAAAATGAGAATAAAAAGAAAAAAGACGATGAAAATAAAAATGATGAGTCCCTAGGTGAAAACTGAAAGGCACCTATGGAAAGAAGAAAAAGTCAAAATAAAGGACGTATCTGAGGGCGAAAACCTCTCAAAGGCACCCAAGGATAGAGGTTTAAATATTATCCCCGTTGAATAGGAAAAGTCACCGATGCTAGTAGAAGAATCTGTTGAGGTCAACATAGGTACAAAAGAGAATCCTCAGAAGGTATATTTTGCAACTTCGTTAACAGAGACAAAAAAACCCGAGTTTAAGGAATTCTTCACAAAGAGACAGATAAACTTTGCATGGTCATATGCTGACATGCCTGGGTTGGATCTAGACCTAATATTGCACCATTTACCACTACAGCCAGGAATTAAGCTAGTCAAACATAAGTTAAGGAAAATGCATCCGCAAATTTCTCTATTGGTCAAGGCAGAACTTAAGAAACTCTTGGATGTAGGATTCATAAGGATGATTGACTATGCAGATTGGATATCAAATGTTGTACCAGTGACTAAACCAACTGGGGGCATTCACATTTGCATAGACTTTAGAGACATCAATAAGGCATGTCCTAAGGATGAATTCCCTTTGCCGAACATCGACATGATAGTAGATCTTACAGTAGGATACAAGGTGCTCTCCCTCATGGATGGGTTCTCGAGATATAACCAAATTAAAATAGTAGCTAAAGACCAACACAAGACAGCTTTCACGTGTCCATGGGGCACATACTGTTGGAATGTTATGCCATTTGGCCTTAAGAATGTAAGAGCTCCCTATCAACGGGCAATGACTACAATTTTCCATGACTTTGTACATACTCTCATGGAAGATTATGTAGATGAAATTATAGCTAAATCAGAAACAAGGGAAGATCATTTGAAGGTTCTAGACAAGATATTCTAGAGGCTAGAGAATTACAACATCAAGCTAAATCTGAAGAAGTGTGTTTTTGGAGTGAAATCAGGGAAACTGTTAGGGTATATCATCTCCAGAAGAGGCATTGAAGTAGATCCAGAGAAGGTAAGAGCTATCATAGAAATGCCTCCTCCAGTAAGAATTGGTCAACTCAGAACCCTACAGGGGAGATTACAATCCATTAGGAATTTCATAGTACAACTGGCAGATAAAATACACCCATTTCAACATTTACTCAAGAAAGGAGTACCATTTGTGTGGACACCTAAATGTCAGGAAGCCTTCCAGAAAATCAAGGACTATTTGCTTACTCCACCAGTCTTAATGCCACCTAGAGAGGGACAACCATTGATACTATACATTTCAGCAACTCAGTCGGTATTGGGGGCTATTCTCACACAACACGATGATCAAGGTCATGAGACAACAGTCTATTACATCAGTCATACCTTAGTGGGCTATGAATTGAATTAAAGTAACATAGAATGTGCCTATCTTGTAGTAGTCTTTGCTACCCAAAAACTTCAGCAATATATGCTCAATCGACAAATAATGTTAATTGCAAAGATTGATCCACTCAAATACCTCCTAAGTAAGGTAGCATTAACAGGACGATTGGCTAAATGGGTTATGATACTTAGAGAGTATGACATTTAGTATGTCAAGAGGAAGGCTATAAAGGGATAGGTGATTACAGATCAATTAGCTAATGCACCTATGAAGGAAGATCATCCTTTAGTAGAAAATTTTCCTGATGAATTTCTCTTTAACATTGACATTAAAACCGATTGGAAACTATACTTTGATGGGTCACATACAAATCATGGTTCAGGAGCTGGTATCCTATTTTTTACACCTCAAGGTGATACCATTCCTAAATCATTCAGGATTTCTTCCCCTTGTACCAACAATATAGCAGAGTATGAAGCCTTGGTGACAGGGTTAAAAATGGCAGCTCAGTGGAAGATTAAGAGCCTACATGTTTTTGGTGACTCTCAACTGGTAATCCAATAGGTAAATGATGATTAAGAGACTAAGGATGAGAAGCTTTCCCCTTACAAGCATATGGCTGATAGTTTCAAGTAGTATTTCAATGACATTACTTTTCAACAAATACCACGTATCCGGAATAGAGCTGTACATGCTATGGCAATCATGGGTTCCTTGTTGGATATTCCGAGTAACGTGCCTAAGTTTGAGTTTCTGGTTGAATAGCTGTTGGTCCCCGCCTATGATGTCCCTGATACTCTGATGGTGTGTACCATTATTGGTCCTACATCTCCTTGGTATAAAGACATTTTGACTATCTCATTGACCAAACCTTACCTCTAGACTTGTCCAATAACCAACGTCGAACCTTCATCTGAAATTCAACTAAGTACACCATCATCGAAGAAACCCTGTATAGACATACCTTAGATAACACCCTAATGAGATGTCTCGATGCTGAAGAAGCACAAACAACTTTATGAGCGGTACATGAGGGTATATGCGAATATCATTCGAGTGGTCCTATTTTAGTCCATAAGATTATGAGACTAGGTTATTATTGGCCTACAATGGAGAAAGACTCATACATCTTTGTAAAGAAATGTAGACAATTTCAGATACATGGAGATTTGATAAGAGCACCAGGATAGGAGCTACGTCAGATTACTTCACCATGGCCCTTCACCCAATGGGGACTTGACCTCATAGGTAAGATACACCCTCCATCATCCAATGGCCATAAATTCATCATTACCACCACCAAATACTTCACCAAATGGATTGAAGCTATTCCCATGACTTACATCACCGACACACAAATATCTAAGTTTATCCTAAACTATATCATTTGTCGGTATGGTGTACCCCAATCCATAATCACAGACAATGGCCACCCATTCAAGAACCAAGAAGTACACCATTTATGTAAAGAATTCCATATCAAACACCATTTCTCCACCCTGTATTACCCACAAGGTAATGGCCAAGCCGAGGTATCTAATAAAACCATTGTTAGAATCCCGAAGAAGAATGTCAATGATGCTAGTCTTGACTGGCACCTACAGCTTAATCCTACCTTATGGGCTTATCGCATAAGCATGCGTACTCCCACTGGTGCCACTCCATATTCCCTCATATTCAGATCCAAAGCTATCTTACCTATTGAGGTTGAAATACCTTTCTTTGGGTATCCTTGAAGGGTCACATTGACGATGAAGAATACCATGTATCTAGGTTACAAGAGCTAGAATTACTAGATGAACGAAGACAAAAAGCATTAGATCGTTTGCAAGCATATCAGAATCATCTTTGTCGTAGCTACAATAGGAAAGTCCTCAATAAACACTTTGCCATTGGTGACCTGGTATTAATGGAGAATCCTAAGAATCAAGTTGAACGAGAGAAACCAGGTAAGTTTGAACCTAACTCGTTGGGGCCTTATATTGTCACCGAAGCTTTTGGATTTGGAGCGTACCAACTCTCTACTCCTGAAGGAGAGTTTATTTTGTCACCTATCAATAGTCTACATCTAAAGAGGTTCTATGCTTAGTTTATGAGAATCCATGTCTTAATCTAGAAAAATACAAAAAAAAAAAAAAATGGTTACCTTGATGAAAACCTGGCAAACAGGCATCTTTGTAACACCAAAAAAATTGAGAAAATCAAAAAAGGTAAAGAGAAATAATCCGTGCAATAGTGAAAACCGCTTCGGTGGTGCTATGGATAAGTACCATGGTGAAAACCTAGCAAACAGGTGCCATGTGTAGTCAAGCTCACTCTTCCATCTACCATCATTCTAATCAGACATTTTCACCATCTCTCATAATAAATGGTTGTCTTATCCATTGCTTGGAAGGATTGACATCTAACGTCCATTCTGTCACATTACCCACTCCATCTTGCACATCTTATTCCTGACTGAGGGAAAATCCTTGTTCTATGCCCTGACACCTTGTACATAACATCATACCATCAAAAATGTCTTGAAAAATCCCAAAAATATTAGAAAAATTAAAAAATCTAAAAAAATCAAAACATGTCAAAAAATTAAAAAAAAAACAGAGTCAAGTCAGTCATGTTCAGTCAGTCATAGTCGAACTATGTTGCCTCTATGACTAGGACGTAGGCAAGGCCATCAATCGATGTGCCCCTGAGGCATTAGGTTTGTCAGTCTAGGTTTGTCATGTATCACACACATTTTAAATCATGACTCTTTGTACATTCAAAGTCATTGGTCGTGTCAAACTATGAGGTCTTTGCGTGTACAACGTAGGCAAGGCTAATCAATTGCTGAGCTCCCAAGACCACACTAGGTCAATCCAATAGGGTTTATCATACACAGTCATTATCACACATGTTGCATATCATCCGTACTAAGTCAGTCCTTTGAAGGTATCATCTCATGTCATACATTGTCTACGCACACACTTTTTATTAGTCAAGGAATCAAAACAAGTCATGCATCAACAAGGTGAAACATCTAAAAACTGCCATCAAGCCAATATCAAACACATTGTCAAATCGATCAACGTATGTCTTCAACAAGATATGTCTTTCTTGCCAACACACGTCATCAAATTGTCATAGTCTTATGTAGCTTGTCACTTCAACATCATCAGGCTCCAATGTCTTATACGACACATGTCTTTTTGAAACCAGGCTTTGTCATGCCTTATACAGCAGTCACTAGGTCAAAATAAGACTCAATGTCTTATGCGGTATGTGTCATTCTCTCACATTACGCTATGTCAAACATCAAACATCAAACAATCCCACAAGATCAAGTTTTGGCGAATAATTTTATTTGGCTTTATGACTTTATATCTTACTTTGTCTTATCTTTTATCGATTTTTGAATTAGTCCAGTTACTAGCTTTCTCAAGGATGTCCCTTGAAGGATTTAGAGAAGCAAGGGTGTCTCGGGACTCTTTTTCTTTGGCTGATGTCTGCCAACTGTCTTTTTAAACATTGGTTTTTGAGTCATGTTACTAGTTTCCTCAAGTATGTCCTATCAAGGATTTAGAGGAGCAATGACATCTCATGACCCGTCTTTTATTTGTTTGTTGTCTGTGGTTTGTCTCGACAAAATGACTGGGGCAATTTTGTCCTTAGTATGAGTTAAGACACTCCTTTTCTGTGACTGTCTTTTCTTCACAGACGGATGACTTTGTACACTATGGTATATCTAATATCATAGTGTGTACTATCCATTTGTGTCATGTCCCGCCCAATGATGATAACAAGCAAGCATAGTGTATTTGGTAATATATCGAAGATTATGTGTTTTTCTCAATCAATCAACCTCAATTATTTCTTACTAACATTCTGAATTCATTTCATCCTAAAAATTTCTCTTCTTTGACATAATGATAAAGTCCTGTGACACAATAAACACATTAGATAATTTGCATTTGCATACATTCTATAAGCATTTCACATAGTTGCATTGCATTTCACACATATAGATAGTCACATTAACATTATCATTACATACATTCAAAATCATGACATAATAGGCATTTCATCATCATAAGATAAATAATGTAAACATTGCATGTACATATCACCATCACATATAAATAATCATCATATAGAATATTACATCCATATCATAAGTAAATGCAAGACATCCATAACATCATTAAATGCATAACTCGTAACATATAGAAACATTCATTCAAAATGCATGTACATACATCACCTAGGAAACATAATCATGTAGAAATAATGCATCATTTATAACATAGAACTGCATATCATATAGAAGCCTCCAAAATCATATATATATATATATATATCGCTCAAAAATAATGTGTCATAGTACAATGTCTAAATGTATCCATAAATAAAACACGAGCTCGAAGGCTCTCTGATCAAAATACAATGTATACATATGTAACCCTGTCATCGTGTCCCACTGCCACTGCTATCATGTGGTTAAGGTTGTGGGAAAAGCCTCAAAGGTGCTCTCTGTGAGGTGGAAGGCCTCTCATACAGACCTTCCCTCGATGTTCCTACCACACCCTCAATACTCTGTGTCCTATGACTCTTGCTCTGTGACCTCTAAAAAGCTAGGAGCCCATCTCTCTCTTGGCACCACTGCCTCATATAAGTCCCTGTAATAGGTGGCTCTCTCAACCGATCTAGCTAACTCTTGTACCATGCCATCAAATGAAGACCCACTGCAAAGGTGTCTAACCTCTGTGAACTGCTTCTTTATTTCCCATCTCTGAGCTATGGCCTGATCCCTCTCCATAAGTGCACTATCCCTCTCTGTACGAGCACTATCTCTCTCTGCGTATGCACTATCCCTCTCTATGTAGGCATTGTCTCTCTCTAACCTCATAACACAAACTCTGATGTCATAAGTCTAAGTCTCTCCTCCAAAGCCTCCCTATCACCATCTCTAGGAGCATCATCCTCCTGTCTCCCTTCCATAATCCGATCCCTGAGCTCTCTCTGTTGCTCCTCCATCAGTGCCTCCTCCTCAACATCATCCTCCCCATATCCTACCAAAATACCCAGAGGGTCTATAGCCATATCCATATCTACATCCTCTGCAATATCCTCCACTCTAATATCCACCTCTGCATGCTCCTCTACAACTACCTCCTTTGCGGCATGCACATCCCCAGTCTATACATCCACTCCACCTCCGATGTCCAACATCAGTACATCCTCTGCTACTGCCTCACGGATAGGTGAAAGTGCACCTACCCGACCCCCTCTCCATCCTCTTCATCCTCGCCTACCACCTCTCCCATCATCACCTCTCTCTCCAACTCTACCGACTCTAGCACCTCCACCTCTTTGTCATCCTCTAGGTCCTATGCCTCATCTCTCAATAGGTGTTGGTTGATCCGGATCCGTGTAAGGAATAGGCCAATGCTCTACCCACCATGCATCATACGCAGCTGTCATCCTTGGGTCTGCTACTCCATCTCTCCAACCCCACTGTACTAGCTGTAATTCTTGCATCTCTGCCTCTACAGTAGCTTCTAGAATCATAGCTCCCCAATATGGAACCTCTCTAGATGAACAAGCAAACTCTGCTCTACTTCGAAGCTCATCCTGAACCTCGCCGAACTATCTTAGAACTCTGTCTAGCAAGTGTTTCTCAATGATATGTACACTAGAAAAAGTCATCCCGATAAGGTTCTATGTCTATCTACAGAATACCAAATGTACCTCCTCATCTGACCACTCCTCACAATCCATGTACGGTCTCCATGTAAACTGATCCAAAATGTCCAGTGCATGTCTCCAAAACCCTGTGTCTCCCACGTGTGTCTGAGTAATATGTCCTGTATATTAGAACACATATGAGAATCTCTCCCGTCGCTCTACTATAACTAGAGGATGAAAAATAGCTATCCTCTCCCAAGCCCATACCATCAATAGTGTGGTCCCACAGCTCAATGACTATGCGTCTCTATAAGAAATATCATGTAGGTGAAAATATAATATCCCTGGTAGAAAAGGACCCCAAGCATACCTAGTCTCACTCTCCAGCATACCAACCGACATCGCACCCCATCCAACTAGAAATCCGTGACCCCGTCTATCTGGAAGAACTATCCCCCCAATCAATGTACATAATATACAATCAATCCTGTCGTATCTATCTGCTAACACTGGTCATCTGATCTCATAGTGCTCGATGCTGAACCTACTGATAGAATCTCACCAACTCGATCAATTTGCACTAGGTATCATACATAACCCACTCTCCCCTAATCGGAAGTCTCAAGATCCTATACGCATCCTCTAATGTGACAGTGGCCTCCCCAGTCGACAAATGAAAGGATGATGTCTCAGAGTGCCATCGCTCGCATAATACCGTAAGCATCCCCCTGTTCGCTCAAATAGTGGGCATCGACAGACAGTGACATAGACCAAGCCTCCATAATAGTCATATCTCTCCACTCGTCAAATGATCTCTCAGATTGAATGTGTCTGGACATGATTCCCATGTATATATAGGGTCTAGTACAACCTGCATTTAAAACATGATGTCAAGAATTTTCAAGTTTTTCTTAGAATTTTTTTTTGAAAATTTACCAGTCAAATGCGGCTCACATTCACAGATGCGATGCATTTTTGCAAATGTGTTGCATATTACATATGCATCACATATTTTCCACAACACCTTTCAACCTACTACACATGTGGTTCAATAAACCACATGCGGTGCATTTTCTAAAGCCTACCTATCTACTACATATGCATTTCACTAATGCATATGTGGTTCACTACCGTACATGTGACTATTCCTAATGCATATGTGTTGCATAACTACACATGCGGTGCATTATATTTCAAATACGATCATTCCCCAAAATGCCTAACCTCGCCTAGGCGTGTTTTTGCACATGCGTCGTTTCGCAATCAAATGTGGCGAATACGATGACATATGCGTCATTCACGATGCACCGCATTTGCTAATTGAATTTTCAATGCCTAAATCTACGTGAAAAAATAAATTTCAAGCATTCGTTTTTAGGTACATACCGGTGGTCCTGCGTCGGCTGGCCGCCTAAACGTCTGGATCCGATATCCTCGATGCGCAGCATAGGGAATGGGTGCCATTTTCATCAGCTAGTCAGAGCAAATCTTCCATTTTCCAAACTCCTTCAGGTGCAAATGAATTAGGTTTCAACCTAATTCCTATTTATAGGTAGGGTTTGAATGGCATTTCTTTAGACCTAGTCTATTGGTCGCTTAACCTTTCAACTTCAAATGACCCATACTCATCCGTATCAACTCCAAATTCAATTTCGTCAACTCCATTGCATTTATGACTATCAAATTGACTTATTGGGAATATTTCCTGATTTTTTGAAACTTTCAAAAATTTGTCAATTTTCCCGAGGGGGCATACCTTAACCTGTTTCATGCTGGGGCACGATCGGGGCATATTTTCTTTGACACAACGCCGTACCAACATTGTATCAAAGAGGGTAAAACTGTAGATATCGAAAATTGGTCTAGACCTGCGAGTACACATTTGACATAATTTTCTATAGTTTGTGGTCTTGATTAAATAATGTTAATTATTTAATTAACCTTTCTAACATATATTTCCTCTATTAATTAAATACCCCTTTTTAATTAATTCATTAATTTATAAATAACCTTTATTCAACTTGATTAATTAAATAAATCATATTTATTTAATTATGTTGCAAACTAATTAATTCTTCCCCCTTTATCTATCAATTAAATAATTTATTCTTTAATTACCCCTTTATCATACTTTTCCAACTATGATTAAATATGTATTATTTAATTATTCATTTAACCCCCTTTATCTATAATTAAATATTTATTATTTAATTATTCAATTTGTCCTTTTCAAACAGTCAAATTAAATAAATTACTTTATTTATTTAATTAAAGTCTCTTATTTTCGAATGTTGAATTAAATTAACATTTAATTCATATTTTAATTATTTATGTCACATTCCTCTATCATTCAGTTATCTAAGTCATTCACTCACCTTTTGACTCGAGATCTATTTTTAGTTCTCCAGTTATCTCCGGATTCAACACCTGTTTATCTCTACGAGAAGACTCTCCATCACAACTAGTCGATTAACTAGTTCTAACTCCTATTTGCATTCGAATG
Organism: Sequoiadendron giganteum; assembly: GCA_007115665.2. NCBI lineage: Eukaryota > Viridiplantae > Streptophyta > Pinopsida > Cupressales > Cupressaceae > Sequoiadendron > Sequoiadendron giganteum. Next base: position 584,124,561 of record CM021108.1, on the reverse strand, counting down.
CATTATTCTTCAAGTTCTAACTTTGTCTTTTACATACAAAGTCTATTTCTTCTATTTTTGAAGATTAAGATCCTGAACTCATGTTCTAACTCACGTTCTAACTTAGTCTTTATCTTTGAGTCTTTCCTGAACTCATGTTCTAACTCATGTTCTATCTGTGACATAACTCACATCACATGGCATTCATCAATCTCATCTGTCGATCTCTTTTTCAATCTGAGTTGATCGTTCGAAAACCTAAAATCTATAAAATGGCCTGTCATTATCATTATTCCTCCTCCCAAAATCATACACTTTTGAGAAGAAACTTATGTTCAATATTTTTCTTAGACACTCAACGAAGTCATGCTTGCATTCAAACATAGAAATCTGAGGGCAAGAATACTGAAAAGGAAAAATGGAGAAGAACAATCAAGATAATTTGAAGGGGTGAACACATATTCGGTGAGAGCTTTCCATTAATTTGTTTAGTTTATTATGTTTATTTCCTTTTTCTTTGTTGTTTGATTTTAGATTATTATTTAGATTAGGATTATCATCGTTTATTCTACTTGTAGATTATCCATCTCATCGTTATCGAAGATAATCTTTTAATCTACTATTACAGAACCTATGGTTGAAATTGAGAGTCTTGATTAAGGATGATATTATGTAGCACAAACATCCTCATGTCATGTTGTTGTCCAATACAATAAGATGAGAATTTTTTTTGGGGTTGTTTTAAGGCTTGCCTCAGTTAAACCCCTTTGTTGGTGTTTCCACCTTCCATAGTAGCCAAGATAGATAGATAAAAAAATAAGTAGATAGATAAAATGATAATGATTTGATAAAAAGATAAATTATTTGATAAGGGATGTGATAAATCCCCAAGATTCTTAGAGATACAAGATAAAAAGAATGATATTACTAGCAAGGCTTGAGGAAGCCAAATAGAGAACAAGATAGTTATAAATACTTTTGTGAGAGCATTATAGAGAGTTGTAACAAGATATAAAGAGTTATCTAGGCTTGAGAGTTGAAGAGAGCTAAGAGAGAGAATGAGAGAGATCCAAGAGAGTTTCCAAATGAAAGATTCATTCAAAAATGGGAAGAGGAAGGAAGAGGAAGAGGTTGACAAGCCATTATGAATAATTTGAGCCATTTCCGCTAACCTAAAAGGAAACAAGTGGAAAAATGCTTAGAAACAACCTTTGAATGATAAATTGTTGTGAGATGCTATCACTACATGTGGAAATATGCACTAGATGTGAGTGTCTAGACAACTTATGTTAAAATGGTAGGAGACAAGAAGAACATAAGATAAATGCAAAAGTGGCACAAAAAGGTAATTATTGAAAAGAAGGTATGAGTATCCTGAGAGGGAAAAGAATGATGAAAGGGATGAAATGAACCTACACAAACACTAAGGGAATGGACATCAAAGTAGACATAAAACATAACATGAAATTGCAAGGGTATTCAATTTATGACACTAGACAAAGTTTATCTCCTAACTTGTCCCAATTGTAAATATAATTGGGCAACAACCCTCTACACCGATCTAATTCCTGTCCTTTTAAGGATGTGGAAAGTAGTCTAATAGCTTCATTATCCTCAATGATATTATGAATTGAGAAAATATTGACCACATCCTAGATATGTTCTATAAGGGTGGTGGAATTTTCACCTATAAAATAGGGTATGTGTTTTAAGGCTACTACTAGAATATCATCCCTTTTAGCTAAGATAAGAGGGTTGCCTCCATTAAAAGTGACAAAACCTTGATTTCTTGGGGCATCCATAGGAAAATTATAAAATAATGTCCTATTTATTTGGAAGTAACCATTGGTAATATATTTTCTTGGTTGAGGAAACCTACAAAAAGGAGGTGTATATTGGGCTCTTGGAGATGGTGATTCAAAATTTCTAGCTCTTCTTCTTGAAGTAAATAATGGTACCTCCATAAAATAAAAATTATTTTTAAAATAAAATTGGTAGGACAATATAAAAATTTATTATGATAGGATAAAAATTTACATCAAAGAGGCCCAAGATGGCCTAAATAGGTAGATAGTTGAAGTCATAAAATTATAGATTTAAACACTAAATATTCATAAGCGACAAGAAATCAGTTAGTATAACTCTCACTATATAGCTAGCAAGATCAGGTGCAGGAATAAAAAGATGAGAAGTATGTGAATCCTCTTCAATTGCTTAATAATAAAATGAACAAAGTTGAAAACATTTGAATTATTTTTGAAAAATACTAAAAATAGTGCAAAATATTGAGATAAATCATAGGGAGTAGGTACAAGGAACTCACCTTTGGTGTGATGGAAACATCTGCAACCTTTTCTCATAGGACCTCAAGTTGTGGTGGCCGGTATGGTCATCGACTCAGCATCTTCACTTCTCTGCACCAAGGTCTCTTTGTTAGAATCTCCAAATCGTAAATGTCAAAATAATAGTCAAAAGATTATTTTTCACTAACATATAGTAAAATTTCTTAGTAACACATTCAATCAAATCACCATAATGGGGGCTAGAGAACTAAAATTTTGATTTTTATTGTTGCATTGGATTTATAGTTTCATCCCTGATCTTATCCAGTGTTTACTAATACATGGTTTTGTGGTCTCATAACCCTATTGTAAGAATTTTCATTAATAAACCTAGAAATTTGATGTGGCTAGATTGTTACCCTGATTTGGTGAGAGAGGAGCCCAAGGAGAGACTGACATCTTGTCCTCGTATCACCTAAGCAAATGTATCAACTAAAAGATGCATCTAGTCTCACGAGTGTGGAGAGAGAAATCATGCAACTCCCATCACACCCTTGGTCCATCATAGGAGACTTGATACACCTATAGTGTCCTATCGAGATCTCAAGTGGTGAGTTGGTGACCCAAGTGATATTATATGCTATTTATGTTCTATGCCTCATTGACTATGTTTATGTTTTCTTATTAAGCCTAGTTTTGATTTATATTATTTTTTCTTTGTTAGAGTTGGTAAACAAGAGTGGCTCGACTTCTTTAGTTGAATCATGATAGATATGGTTTCATTTATTCCCCCACACCAGGCGATACAAGCAAAGTATAGGCCACTACCTAGCATGGGGCTCCATGTTGAACTATTTGAAACCTTGTCCAGGTGGAGGATGTCCTATGATAATGTTATGAGGGCTATTGATTTATCGAGAGCTAAGACTGAGGAGGTCTGAACTAGGGAGGAGCAAATAAGAGTATAATTAGAGGAGCTTAGGGCTGCATATGAGGAGCTTCGAGCCACTTGGGTTATATCTAAGAGTGGTACACAAGGTTTATTATAGCTAGAACTCAATAGGTTGGAGGTAGAGCTCACTAGGGCATAGGAAAACATGAATCAGATAGACTAGGAGCATGTCACAACTCTCGTACACAAGGTTATAGCTATAGGGAAACTACAGGGCCTATGAGAGTGGATGAGCTCTATGATTTTCTACTACACCACTGTCCCTCAATGAGCACCACCATCAAGGCTCAAGGAGTTTGGTAGTCATAGGCCTTCCTAAATTTACTATCTTATGACACACCACATTTTCCTATAATGGTGACTATGATGTATATAAATTTTATGATCTATATGTATGAGTGTGGTTTTATTTCTACAACTTCTTGTTTGAATTAGATATCGATGTGATCTATTAAGAAATGTTGGTAAGATTGTTTAATAAATTTCTTTCATGATCTAGTTATTATGTGATCTAAATTAAACACTTATGTCTACCTAGATACTACATTTTGATCAAGTGTGATCATGTTAAACTAAATGCTCTTACGATCTAATTTGGAAATTAAATAAATGTAATGATATAATTTAACATAACACACACGGGATTGAATGGTATGAAAAAAAAATTAATAATTCAAATAGATGAACAATTACCCAAAATAATTCAAGATACACATAAAATAATATTTGTCAAGAACAAAGAAATTCGAGATAAAATAGAAAACCATCTACTTGATCTAACAACATGCTTTATCACACATACTAATCAAAAGAGAGAGGAACTACATTATCATTTAAATTGTGTTTCACTATTTTTAAATCAATGAGTCCCCTAAGAGAGATTCTCAAGGAGGTAATTTCAAAAAAATTATATGTTGTGTTTCCTATAGATGTACAAATACTTGTGCAGTAAGCCCACAATGCATAAATGAGTTGAGTGTGCCAATATTTATTATATTTACTAACTATTTTGCATAAGATTTATTCAAGTGTTTTGTTCATTGCTTCTTCTTGACCATTAGATTGTGGATAATAAGGTGTAGAAAAGTGATGTTGGATGTGAAGTGTTTCTAAAAAATTCTTGACTTTGTTGTTCTTAAATGGTGTCCTGTTATTTGAGACTAAAGTAGAATGAAGACCAAATCATGCAATGATGTTTTCCAAGATAAATCAACAAATTGCATCAATAGTCGTGGAATGAAGAGGAATTTCCTCTACCCATTTCATGAAGTAAACTTAGCAATAGTTATAAATGTATGTCCAAAAGAAGGAGGAGATGTTTTTCTAATAAGATCCAAACCCCATACCCAAAATGGCCAAATTGGTATTTGGGCATGAAGTTTGGAAGCTAGAGCATGAATCAAATTACTATGCTCTTGAAATTTATGGCATTTCTTAATGTGATCAAAACAATCTTGTTCCATGTTTCTCCAATATTATCCTATGCAGATTAACTTTTGAACTAATGATCTTCCTCCAAAATACCCCCCACAAGCACTCGCATGAGCTTCCTCAAGGGATATAAGGATTTTATATTGTTTAAGGCATTGAAGAAGAATACAACCAAATGAATGTCTATACAACACATCTACTAGGATTATATATTGAGCTGCAAGCTTTAGAAAATGAGCTTTAGTGTTCTTCATAGTTGGTTCAGGAAAGGTATCTTCTTTTAGATAATTAAATATTGGTGCATACCATTCACTAGATGTTTCAATATTGTCAACTAATGTTTCCTTCATATTTTCATCTATGGATGGGTTTGTAAGAGTATGAATAGTGAATGTGAATTCCACAAAAGAATATTTGAGAGACATAAGAGAAGAAGCACTTGCTATTGCATTTGTTTGTCGATTATCCTTTTGTGGGATATTTTCAATAGTGCATGATTCAAAATGATCTAGCAATGTTATTATGAGGTCTTTATATTGTGATAACTTGACATTTTTTTCTTGATAAGACCCATTAATTTTTTTAATAATCAGCTAAGAATCACCAAAGGTATGAATATATTTTACATATAAGGACAAGGTTGCACACATCCCAACAATAAGGACCTCATACTCTATAGTTTTGTTTGTACATAGGAATTTTAGGTGATAGGATAAGGGAATTGGCTTTCTCGAAGGTGATATTAATATGAACCCCAGTCTAGAACCAGTTCGACACTTAGAACCATCAAAATACAACTCCCATGTTTTATTTTCATCTAATTTCAAGACATTCTCATCGGGGAATGATTCTTGGTTTAGAAATACTAATGGTGAAGGAGCATTAACTAAATGGACATTCAGTGCTTGACCCTTGATTTCTTTCTGGGAGACAAAATTAAGGTCAAATTCAGTTAAAAGCATAACCCACTTAGCTAAGCATCTTGACAAATCTATTTTAGCGAAGACATGTTTTAAAGGATCAAATTTTGTCACGACATGCACCTATGTGTTTAAAAAATAATGTCTCAGTTTTTTAGTGGAAAACATGAGAGCTATACATTGCTTTTCTATATTTGTATATCAAAATTAATAATCAATTAATGTTCAGCTAATATAGTAAACAAGATTTTCCTTTTTGTTCTCATCTCGTTGAGCTAATAATGTAGCAAGACCATGGGTTATGTTGATATATAAATAATAGAAGGTTTTCCTTGATTAGCCAATTGAAAATAGGGGGACTAGCTAGATATTGTTTCAAGTCCTCAAAATCCTTTTGAAAATCCTCACCCCATTTAAATTTTGATTCTTTCTTAAGAAGTTGTGTAAAGGGAAGAGTCTGATCTGCCAATGATGTAACAAAATGGAAAATATCATGAATCTTTCCTTGTAAGCTACGTAATTGTGAAATATTCTTAGGAGGTGGCATATTTATTATAGTGTCAATATTATTTGTTTCCACCTCAATGCCTTTGTGTGATACTACAAAACCCAACAATTTTCCACCATCAACACCAAAGACACATTTCTTCAGGTTTAGTCTCATGTTGTACTTATAAATTATTTCAAAGGTTTTTTAGATAATTTTGGCATGGTCTAGATGTGTTATAGAATTAGCCAAAATATCATCAACATAATATTCCAAAATGTGGTGTATAAACTCATGGAATATTAATATCATTGGTCTTTGATATGTGGCTCCAACATTCTTTAATCCAAAAGGCATAATAACCCAACAAAATGTTCCCCAAGTTGTGGTGAAATCTATTTTATATTGATCTTGAGGGTTGATGAAAATTTGATTGTATCTTAAAAATCCATCCATGAATGATAATAGGGCATGTCCCACAGTTGAATCCACTATTATGTCAATATTAGGAAGGGGAAAATCATATTTTAGGCATGCTTTATTAAGATCGTGAAAATCCATACACATCCTAAAATGATTATTGAGTTTTTCTATTGCCACAATATTAGAGATCTAAGGTGAATAATCAATAGGGCGGATGAATCCAACTTGTAATAGTTTTTAATCTCAACCTTAAGTAACAATGCTATCTTAGGATTCATCTTTCATATCTTTTTTTTTACTGGTTTAGCATCTTTCTCAAGAACAATATTATGTGTGAAAATATTAGGGTTAATACCTGACATATCTGAATTATTCCAAGAAAATATTTTGGGGAAATCGTGTTCTCAAAGGACTTGGTGTTAGAAATCTTGAATAAGATTAATAACTAGGAACACCTGCAAAAACAATGATAAATCTTCCACAAGAGGATATGCAAGAATGAGCTTGCTTGATATTAAGACCTCTCAAATGATGAGGTAAAAAGGATGCTACAAATGATATAATAACCCTCCTTATATAGGAAAGGGTGAGATACAAGATGCATTAAGATGTTGCCATGTGTCTTGATCTAACAACTTGTGACAACAAGAAAACCCTAACAACATTATTAAGAGATTAAATGCAACCTAGGGTTAATATGACCTAAGTTAACTTATGCTAGTGTAATAAATAATATATTACACTAACACCCCCCCATAAGTGCAACTTAGGGAGGAAATGAAAATGCAATGATTATGCATGATGATGATGGGTCCCGGCTGATGGCCATATTAGGTACCCATGTACATAGGATGAAAATGCAACTAATCTCCCACTAAATGGAGAAAAGGGGAAAACCCAGTGGGAAGAAAACCCCTCTCCAAAAAAAGGAGATGAAATGCAGAAAGGTGATGATTGGAGGACTCAACATCATCCCCCCAAGGACAACAATCATCACATGGATACAATACAATCAATGCCCCCCCCCCCCCGTCCCCCATAGGAGGGAAATAGAGAGACAATATAACCCCCCCAAAATATGTGATCACCTGCAAAAAAGGTAAGTGTATGTAGACAAAACATGATCCAATGTCGACAAACAACTTGTCTCCCTTTCGGAAGAAACAAAACCAGGTGCAAGTGCAGAGATGCTTCCCATTTCGGATAGGAATTGAAGGAGGGATGGATGTATATGAATGTTGATGATGTCTCTGAAAGCTGCTCATGTGTCTCCTTGCCTGATGAAGATGAAGATGCCACAACCCACTCAGGTACATACCCAATCAATGTAGAAGGTGACACATCAGGACGATGCAGAAATAGATGCTGAACAAAATCCAAAGACTGTGATGATTTGACAATAGGAGTGCAATGACCATCATCAAATAGGAGAGATATCCCCTCAAATATGTCCTCCAAATCTAAAATGTGAGACTCCACAAACAAGGATGCAATGTTTGATAGATAGGAATCCCAATTAGGAAGACAACGTGATACTGATTGTAATGAAGTCACTGAAGGTGAAGGTACATCAACTGTCTCTGATGGAGAAGGAGGAGCATCAGAAGAACCCTCTTCATCCTCATCCTCATCTGAAGATTCAAAGTATTCCAAATATTCAAACTCCCGCATAGTATCTGCATCATAGGGTATCCTGTCGGAAAGATGAAGAGGCATAAGACAATTTGAAATAGGATCATCTGGGAATGGCTGAATGTCATGATCTCCATGTATCTCCCAAATTTTAGTCCAAAGAGTATGAGGGAAATCACAATGATCAACACTTTTCAAGGTGGAAACATCAATATGCATTGCAATGACTCCTAAGACATGATCCCTTTTACAATTCCAAGCAAATTTCCTACTGTTAGTACCAGGAGGGGGAACAATATTATACAAATTTGGCAACAAATGAAGCCATCGGAGATGTGTGATGATACCATTTCAACATGATCAAAGCAGGATGAAATGAGAACCCCATAATGAACTATGATGTATACAATCATGTTTCTAAAAGAGAATATGTGCTAACAAGAGTCAACACATTGAACCCCCCCAAGAAAATATGATTTGGCACTTTATATTAGTGCGTTTACAACTTCCACCAGCAAGAAATACTAAGTGGTTTTGATTTCAATGCATTACAAAACCCTCACAAATAGGGTGTAAACTGAAACTAAAGTATTGGAACTTAGACAAGTAAAAATAACAGCACCACTACAATCTACTCAAAAAATAATGCACTTTCAAAAAAAGAATCACCTTGATATGAGGTCGTATGAAAAAGTTATGCTTCTTCGAAGTTCCCAAAACGAGAATCGTGCAATGTCACGACTGAGAATCTGCAATTTCTGAAAAATTTCTGCATCAAAACCAAAAAACGTCTGCACTAAACCATAGAGCACAAAAAAATAGCCAAATTAAAAAAAAAAATTTGTGAGAAATGGAGTTCGTATGAGCAAGAACGGAGCATTGGAAAACTGCCTTCAAATCTGAAACTGCCAATGAAGAGGGGTACGACTGAAGCTTTCTGAGTTCGTTTCTGCAAAATATACAGATTGCGTGCAAAAACTAAAAAGTACCCAGATGGTTTTTTTATGCAGTAAACAAAACCCAGATGGCATTTTTTCTTGCAGATGTACTGAAGATGTAGATCTAGTGTAAAATAGATGCCTTTGGCAACAAAAAATGACGCCAACAACCAAAAAATGACATGCAAAGGTTGAATCAGCTACCTAAAACATGAAAAGGCATGCTGGAACCTACAATGTTCATTAAAAATGCAAAATATGCAAGTCAGTTGTCAGATTTGAACTTGAAACCGTAATTGTGTATCACGATCTCTGTTTCAGTGAAGCAAAAGCCAAATCTGAGTTTCTCGACAGCCCTGGACTCCGATATGAGCTTAGATTTCCTCCAACATGCACCGAAAGTGACCTTCCAAGAAAACCTTAATATGGAGACAACCTCAAAGAAGATCTTACAGCCATAGCTCAATCCTCAGATTTGGGAAGAGTCTTGCAGGAAGGGCTCTGATACCATGTTAGAAATCTTGAATAAGATTAATAACCAGGAACACTTGCAAAAACAATGATAAATATTCCACAAGAGGATATGCAAGAATGAGCTTGCTTGATATTAAGACCTCTCAAATGATGAGGTAAAAAGGATGCTACAAATGATATAATAACCCTCCTTATATAGGAAAGGGTGAGATACAAGATGCATTAAGATGTTGCCATGTGTCTTGATCTAACAACTTGTTACAACAAGAAAACCCTAACAACATTATTAAGAGATTAAATGCAACCTAGGGTTAATATGACCTAAGTTAACTTATGCTAGTGTAATAAATAATATATTACACTAACACTTGGTATCAATTTTCTCAAAGGACTTTTCATCCCCTTTTCATTTTTTAAACAACTTTCATATTTTGGATCAGCTTTCACTATGTAGACCTTGTTCTTGTAAGTGTATTTCAGCATATGATGTAGTGTTGAAGGCTCTACATTCATTTCATGAGTCCATGTTCTACCCAAGAGGAGATTATATGAAAGTTATTGGGGCATGTCATGGATAGGATTTTTTAAGGTAACATATCCAACTTTGATAGGTAATGTTATTGTAAGGAAGCTAAGGCAGTAGAACAACTTCCTACACTAATCTTGATAGGAGAATAATGTAAAACTTTAATAGATCTTTTCAATTACAAAAACTTAAACAAAAATAAACATAAATATCGTGCATACCACAACATAGTGATTTACGTGGGGAAAACCATTTCAGGAGAAAAAAACCACACTCCAAAAGTCACCCAATATATTATTCAAAAAACAAAAATATTACAAAATACTTGCAGAGTAAGCTTCTCACAAGAGTATCACCAACCAGAGATCTATAGGCAACACTACCGCTATCAGACTCTTAGAATACATCACAATACACAACTGTAATACAATTCTCTCATAAAATAGTGTTTCCTTGTAGGGAAATTCAAGCTAATAAAATATCAATCATCAAATCTAAGACCTAATGATGAACAATCCAAATTTATTATAATAAAATATAAATTAAATTTTCCTTTTAGGGGCGCTATCCCCGAGCCCTCGCTGGGGCACAATTCCCCTAGATCCCGAACCGAGGGGATGATCCCCTTGGAAACCTCATGGGGTGAAACCCCCTTGCACCCTCCATCATGGATGTATCAATAATACTTTATATAGTTGAAAGGTTGAGACACATTTTCCCAACAGTTATCACTCCAAGTGGTTGCTTGCCCACATTATCAAAACTACGGATGGATAAAGAGTTTGATTGAATTTTAGTCTTTTCAACTCCAATTTTATCCAAAAGAATTACACTACAAACATGAAGGCCCAAACCATTTTCAACAAGGGTGTGCCTAATCCCAACCTTATTAATAATATCCAATCATCAAAGCTTCATTTTGTTTTTGTATTTCTAGTGGAGGTAATTCACTTTGATAAAATAAAATATCAATATTTATTGAATTCATGCCTTGAGTTATAGCTTCCACATCATTCGGTTGCACACTAGGAGGGACTACAACTTGTTGTATGGCACTTAGAAGCATTCCATGGTAAGTTGACAATGTTTGAATCAAATGCCAATAGGAAATCTTAGTAGGAGTGTTATGAAGTTGTTCCACAAGATCATACTCCTTTCCATTATTTTGAGGCCAATGAGGGTCACTAGGAAAAATAAGTTGTGGAAATGGTATCAATGTGGGAATGGTTTGTGTTAGTCTTGGTTGTCTATTATTCCTTGTGTTATATGTGTGAGAAACTGTATGGTAACTTGGTTGCTACTATGTGCAGGTGTTTAGCTAAGATATAAATGCAAAACTAAATGTAAATGCAACAAAGCAAACACAAACAACACCTCAATGATTAAGCCTAGTTTAATCTAAGTAAAAAACAAAAAAACAACATGAAAATGATATACCTTTTTTCTTGCTTAAATTGTTGAAGTGGTTGGCCCTTGAAGATTCTTTTGATGTATGCTCCTTGATGGCAATGTGCTTGCAATAATGGAGGAAGTTGAATGATGAAAAATGGTAGGTGAGATACTAAATGACTAATATGGCTTGAATGCAAGAATGCAAGAATGAAAAATGGCTTGAGTGACTTGATTGTTTAAATGCTTGAATAGAATAATCTCCAAACTCTAACCTCTAACTTGAGCCCAAGGCTCTCCATTTAAAGAAAAATGGATGGTTGAGATTGATCCACCATGGACAAGATGAAAGGTTGTGGCAAGTTGAGGACTTAAAATCCCTCACATCTTTCTATGTGGAGGGTGAGATGGAAGAAGGACAAGGTGACATGGAAAAGGCCATGTGGTCCCAAGGTACTTGCAAGTACCTTGGGATTGGAGAGGAATTCCTTGTCCCCAAGTGGGGCTGAAAATGACAAGTGAGGAATTTTAGAAAGTCCACTCTTGTCACCATGGGGATTAGAGAGGGTATTAGATAAATAAACATGTATTTTTAATTCACATGCTAGGAATAACCCAATGGATAAGACAAGGTCCTCCTAAAGGAGGTCCTTGTCCCATGTACTTGATGTGACCTATGAGAGGTCATGGGGAAGAGAAATGCATGGGGGGAATAAATGGAATTTAAAATTCCATTGGAAAGGACATGGGGATTGTAAATGGAATTAAAAATTCCATTAAAGTTGTGGGGAGAATAAAATAGAATTAAAAATTCCATTAGAATGTGGGAAGAGTTGACTAGAGGACTGATTAGACTAGTGATGAAGGATTAGAAGAGGGTTAGGTGTTTAATGATGATTAGGAGCCAACTTGAAAAAGTTGGAGGATGTGACACATCGTAATCATGGATTAGGGATGTGTCCCATCCCTAATGATGGGATTAGGAGATGAATTAGGATAAAGTGTGGATGGAATATAAAGGGAATTAAATAAGTGGGTTATTTATTTAATTCCTTGGAAGAAAGGGATAAAGGGTAAGGTATTTAATCATTTAAATAATTACCTTAGGGATTTAGAAGACTTTAGGGGTATTAATAAAATAATGGAAATATTATTTAATTAATGTGGTTAAAAGGATATTTAGATGAAAAGGGTAAATTTGGTCAAATATAAGTGGTCAAATTTAGATGTCTACATTTTCCCCCTCTTTGATATGGTGTCACAAAGTAGCATCATTTCAAATAAAATTAAAACATAGCACCTAGAATAAGATGGTTAGATTAAGGAAGATTCCCCAGTCATTTAAGGAGTGACTAGGAGGAAAAATGATGGGAGTGAAGATGAAGATTATGGATTGAGGATTTTCCCTCGAGAGGACATGCGGGTTTAAGAGAACATGGGTGTACTCTCAAAATGGATGAGATGGTGCAAGGGTAGATGGGAAAGATGATGCAAAGTGATGAATGAGAGAGGATGATAATATAAAGGCAAGCACAAATGGGCTCTAAGACAAATATGATGTTGCTCCGGTCAAGGTTCAAGCCAGGATGGACTGATGGGAAATTGAGTTTTGTTGATAAGGGAAGGATACATCCCAAAACAACACAAGGATAAGGATGGATACATCTCAATGAGAGTGCTGTTGAAGAGGGAAGGATACATCCCAAACAACATAGAGGATAGGGAAGGATACATCCTGATGATGATGATTAGGTCAAGGCTTGTAGTAGGGCCAGGAATAAGACCAATGATGCAATTAGATGATTTGTGCTAGATTGAATGGATTAGGATTGGATAGAGAGGTGAGAGGGTTAAAATGAATGAAGATGATGAAGGGAAAGATTCAATCCAATTGAAGAGAAAATGAAATGCAGTCCTAATGCAATTTTATATTTTCGGAGCATAGATTTTTGCTATAGCATAAGACACCAGGTATCATGGTATGTAGGACCATGGAAAATTAGTGTCTAATGCATACACAAACACAAAAAATAAGGAGGCTACCCCAACACCCCAAAGTCACGATGACTTTGGTCAGGCCAGGTATTGGGATAACCACAAGCACAAAAGGATGCCCCGATGTAACAAAAGACCTCAGACATCTTGGTGGGTACTACGTGGGACAACCAAGAAGACAACAACAAACAAAGATCAAGATATGCCCCTATGTGAACCAGTCAAAACACACCATAATATGATAGATCATGGTGGCCTTGATAAGTGATGATAGGGGGCTCAAATGATAAATAGAAGCCAAAAGTATCAAAATATTGCAATCAATTTCAAAACATCCTTTGCCATAGGATCGAGAGGATGGATGGGGTTGATGAGGTCTGTTAAGAAGGATACATCCTATTGAGACCAAAGATGGATATTAAACTAAATGATCGGCATGATGCAGGATACTCGAAACTAATGGAATCTCATGATACGAATATCACATTTGTGCAAAACCAACTATATTAGGACATACTTAATGACACAACAAGATGATGAGATATAAGGCAAGAAGATGACATACATACCCTAAAGACCGAGGGGACACAAGATCGACACACCCTAAACACCTAGGGGCTTGGGGGTTGATCAAAGATCAGCCTTGCCTATGTGAAAGCATAGAGCCCTCGTAGTTTGACATAAGGCCATGGATAAAAGCGGAAAGAGGACAATGGAGACCTCAATGGATGGTGCAGATGGGATAGACAAATTCTTGAGGGGTGGATCAAATGATCGACCTTGCCTATGTGAAAGCACAAGGGGAACGTAGTTTGACACAAGGCCAAAGATAGATGATGGAAGATGACAAGCCAGACAAAATAACCCTGGAGGTAGATCAAATGATCAACCTTGCCTATGTGAAAGCATAGGGTCAATGTAGTTTTCCAAGGATGAAAACAGACAAAGAGATACGACAAGAAACAAAGCCCCAGGGGCAGATCAAATGATTGGCCTTGCCTACATGAAAGTGCAGTGGTAATGTAGTTCACCATAATGCTAAAGACAAATAGTACATAAAGGATGATGAGATGACCATGATAAGGAGATATGATGATGGAGTTGATATGATGAGCTAGGATAGGCTATGCGGATGGGATGGTGGATATGTGTAAGAGGTGGATTACATGAAGCTCAAGGATGGGATAGTTATCCAAATCATCGAAAGATGAAGTGGGAGGATGAGATGATGGATAGATGAGTGATGAAGAGTGATAGGATATGAGATAGATGTGAGGAAATAGATAGGAGTGATGATAGTGAGATAGCATGGCATTGGATTGCATGGGGTATCCTTTAGCTAGATACCAATGACAAGGGATTATGAGATAGGAGGAAAATAGAGATAAATGGATGGATTGATAAAGATGGGGGAAAATAGAAATATGTTAGGATGGATGGACAAAGGGATAAGGATTCAGAAAGATGGAAGAGATTTTTGGATGGATAAATGGATGGGGAGATAAGGATGAAAAGATAGACAAGTGGATGGGTGGATTGGGAGATAAGGATTGGAAAGATGGAAGGGATTACTTGGAGGGATGGATGGATGGCCTTGCCAAGGACTATGCCATATAGAAGGAGATTCCCCCACTCTAGATATGTCATGTGTGACGAGGAAAGATAATAAGATGATGGCCAATAATAGATAGACATACATGGATAGGATGCATGGATAAGGAAGGAGGATGGATGTGGATAGGATACCTGGATAAGGAAGGTGAATGGAAGGGGATAGGAATATGAATAGAATAATGTATAGATCAGGGGAATGTATGCCAAGAAGTGTCCAAAGCATGTATATATGTTTACCCCTTTCTAGATCAAGATCGCAAGGAAGATGGAGGGACTGGGGTAAATGGGATATGATGGATAGGATGTAGAAGATAGGTGGATGTAGGAGATGGAGGAAGGGAATGAATAGATGTAAGTTGCCCCCAATTATGGTAGTGAACTAGATGGGGGATTTACGCATGATGTCTGTTTTCCAAGTTTTCATCATGGTACTTATCCAAGGTGCTTGTTTGCCAATTTTTCATCGGTGGACGAATTATTTTCAATTTACTATTTTTATTTTCTTTATTTTTATTTTTTGATTTTTGATTTTTGATTTTTGATTTTTCTGACATTTCTCTTTTTTTGACTTTTTTAAAAAAATTTTAACCTTTTTGACGAGGATGTGGATGTGGGTTTGGAAGATATGTGATAAAGAGGATGGATGAAGGACTCAAACATCAAGTTCTATATGAGATAATAAGAGCTCATGTATAAAGCGACCATTGGATGTTGGTACAACCTTATTAGAATGGATGGATTATGCAAGAGGATGGATTAAAGGGATTTGATGGGGGAGAGATGTAGTATAGTGGATGGGGTGTTGGAAAGTGTATGGATGGAATGATGGAGTGGATGTGTGATGGGGGAAGGTGTTTAGGACCAACATTGGCACATGTGGTGGATGTGAAATGATAGGAAGGTTGATGGATGGAGAATGTGGTGATAATGGAGGCATTGGGATAGTGAATTTTTTGACATAAGGAACCAAAAGAGATTTAGGAGATGGAGGATGCAAATGATTAGCTTTGGGATTAAAAACTTTGGATGTATTTAGGAATTTATCATTTGAAGGCATGGCCTCTTTTTTCTTGGGAATCCATATGGTTTTTATTTTTTCTCTGGTGGGCCTTTGTGACCTTTGGGATTGATTGGGCTTTTGGATTTGATTT
Organism: Sequoiadendron giganteum; assembly: GCA_007115665.2. Lineage (NCBI taxonomy): Eukaryota > Viridiplantae > Streptophyta > Pinopsida > Cupressales > Cupressaceae > Sequoiadendron > Sequoiadendron giganteum. Next base: position 584,108,368 of record CM021108.1, on the reverse strand, counting down.
TTCTTTTCAGCAACATGTCTTTTGAAGGGAACATGAGGAAATTTATATTCATGTGGATGTTTGGATTTATGCACTTTTACTTTGGCATCCAAAGTGCTTGTAGTAGCAATGGGATGGGTAGGAGGTGATGGATGATGTGGAGAAGATGTGGATGGAGTGATAGAGGTAGGCCTTTGACGATGATGCATGGAGGGGTGCCTTTGTTGATCCTGATTAGGAGTTATGAATTTAGGATTCTTGTGATGTGTGCTAGTGATAGGTGATGGATGGATGAGAGGATAAATAGGAGAGGATGGAGGGGGTGATTTTGGGGTATAAGGGCCCAAAATGGATGTTGTATATGGAGGATGTATTATGGTGGGTGGAGGTACATAAGGACCCAAAGTAGATACAATAGATGGAGGATGAGTGATGGTGGATGGAGGGACATAAGGACCCAAAATGGATTTAGAGGATGAAGGAGGAAGATGGACGATTTTTTTTAGGTAATATGATGGAGCCAAGGGGGGATGTAAACAAATTATTTGGTGGAATGGTGGGAAGTTTCTCTCATTCCTTTAGAAGAGGTTCACTTAGGATGTATAGGGTTTGTACAAACATTTTTGGATTGTGATTCTTGGGAGATATATCTAAGACCATGCACACCTAGATGTTCTTTGACCTGAATAGGCTCTAACATACCTTTCTCATGAAGGCCTAAACCTTTTCCTTTATAGTTCATGTTCTTGAGCATGTGATCTATGGTAGGATGCTTATTCTTCTGGATGCATGATGTGAGTGCACTAGTAGGTGGGGAAGGGTGGGTGGTGCATATACTTTATTTTTCTTCTACAAGAAGACCACCATGGATGAGTGTAATGTTATCAAGGTGATATAAAGTGGTGTTTAGGTGAAAATGGAGGATCTTGTGATGGAGATGAGGGGATAGCAACATCCTGATCAGGAGGAATGAGTGATAAGAGATTGGGAAAGGGATTAGGTGGTATGAAAAGCTTTGGATTTGTGGTAGTGGGTGATAAGGGCTCATGAGATGGGGTGATTAGATCTTGGGTGTGAAGGGGATCATGGGATGGAGAGGATGAGCTAGTGTGATTTTGAGATGGATTAGATAGGATGGTAGGATCAGGATTCAGGTGAGGAAAGGAATCATTAGATGGGATGGATGGGGGACTATTGGTGCAGGAGCACCTAGGCTAACCTCTATGTTTTATTATTTTTGGCTTGTATCTAACCTTAGCCAAGTTAGAATGTTTGTGTATTTTTTTTGACCTTAGATGGTCTTGCTTTTGTTTGGGCTAGGTGACCTTAGTCCTTAAGATTAAGGTCACACTATTTTCCATAGTTAATAAGTTAGATTTCTTAATGTTTATTGTCTAGGGGAGTAGAGTCTTTAATTTGTTCAAATGCTAAATGAAGGTTGTAATGATGCCTTAAGGCCATTTATGGAGTTGGTTCCTTGAATTCTTGAGGGAAGGATGGTCCTAAGAAGTAGGCTCAAGGCATGGAAAAAGATGCCAAAGATTAGAAGGCAGTTTGCATTGTTTGTTGCATGCAAACTGGTTGCCTTTGGATTCCCTTGGGAATAGGAAGTGAAGGAGGAATTCGACCAACAAGCCTAGAATCATGGAGTGGGCATCCATTATGACCAAAGACTCAAATCATTGAGTAGAGAGTATTATTTTTTGAAAGGAGTTAGTCATTTTTGTAAGGGTGTAATGGTAGGGGAGTCAGTAGTGTACATAGTTAGTAGTGTTAGGAAGCATGACAATGAGTGGAGAAGCTTCTTATAGTTGTTGATCTCTAGGCGAGCAGGAGGAGCCCGGTTAGAGAGCTAGAGAAGAAGCTTTAAAGGTTTATTGTAGGAAAAGGCCGTACAGTATGGTTTCAATTCAGTTCTAGGAGGGTTAGGGATAGGTCTTTATGTGACAGGAGGTTAGAGATCTCATGGAGTCATTAGAGTAAGGTTTGAAAAGGAAAAAAAGTGAATTCCTAGAAACTAGGTCTTCAAACCCTTCCTACCCTAGGTTATAGGAATCACCTGTACAGACCCTGTTAGGCTAGGAGACCAATTGGGAAATTTAAAACTCTTAAAAGGGTACTCAAATATGTCTTTATATTTATAGAGTCTTTGGAATTATCTTACAAACAATAGCAATTTAGGACTGGTAAAGACCACTAGAAATAGGCCTAATTTGAGGTCTTCTAATGGTGGAAACTTGAATCCGACCAGAACAAGGCTCAAGAACCTATGGAAATGGTTTCATTTTGTAATGTTATGAAGGTCCTGACAAGCATGAACACCCCTAAAATGAGGAGCAATGGAGAATGAAGATATTCAAGAAAAAGACACTTAGAGTTCTCTAAGTGAGGAAGGAAAGTGAGCAGGAAATTGAACTTGTGAAATGTTGTCTGACCTCCATGGTGAAGCACAAAGGGAGAGGTCTTAGAATAAAGCTAAGATTGGAATTAGTTGCCAATCAGGACCTAGAGGAGACTAGGTTCCTAGAAGAGACTAGCTAGGTCTCTCAGCAAGGTGCAAGCAAATCGAGGAGCTCATACATCATATTGGTATCAGAGCTTGAATTGATCAGGCTTGTGGTGGATGTTTCAACCTATTGAATCTATGGGAGAGAACACATCTATGGAAGGTGATACAATGGTGACTAATGTAGAGTTAGCCAAAAAGATAGAGGAACAAGAAGAAGACAACAAGTCTTTAAGAGAAAGGTTGGCTCGAATGGAGCAACTTTTGGATGAAGTCCGAGAAATAGCAGACAGAGTAAAAGACAAGGTAGATTAGAAGGAAGAACAAGAAGCAAGGGAAAAGGAAATAGAGTTGGAGGAGGAAGCTCTAACACCTGACCCTATGATTCTTGAAGAGCCTTTCTTAAAAGCACTGAAAGCATTGAGTGGTAAAGCTTTGGAAGGTGTGCCACTATTTAGTGGACAAATGGATCCAGATTCAGTTGTGGATTGGATAGATAGCATTGAGAACCATTTTGAGTGTGATGGTATCTCAAAGGATCAAAAATTTATGGTGGCCAAGTCTAGACTAAGAGGTTCAACGCGTACTTGGTGGAAGTTTGTGCAAAGTGAAAGAGAAAAGTATGGAAAAGGTCCTATAGTTACTTGGAAAGGTATGGTGAACAAAGTGAAGCAGACCTACCTTTTTGATGATTATGAAGTGAAATTGCATAGAAGGAGACACAATCTAAGACAAAAATATTTAGATGTCCAATCCTACACTGAGGAATTTCAAAAGCTATGTTTGAGATCAAGGGTGGTAGAAGATGAAAGCATTAAGCTTGCAAGATACTTGAATGGTCTCAAATGGTCTATTCAAGAAGACATGAGTTTGGTGAACTTCAAAACCATTCACCAATGCTATCAGATGGCCTTGAAGATAGAAGAGAAAATAAAAAGGAAGCAAGAGCAAACCTCCAAAAGTAGAGGTAAAGGGAAAGATAAGAGAGGACAAAGAGGAGCTATGGTGGAAGAAGTTCTGAAACAAAGACTCAAGGAGACACAAAATATAGTGAGCAGCAAGAAGGAAGCTCAAGTAGAGGTGGTAGAGGAAGGAGTTATAACTCTAACTCTAGAGGAAGAAATAGTGGACAAGGAGGAAGAGGCAACTACTTTGCCAACATGAAATATTACCATTACAATCAAATGGGGCACCCGACTTATAGATGTCTAGAGAAAGGTGGTTCTTCACATGGTGGTGACAAGAGAACTACCCTAGTTCATGAAGAATCAAATGCAGATGATAAACATTCTAAGGTTCCATTGCATTCAAATAGGTGAGAATCTCATGATGAGGAGAACTCTAATCAAAGAACCGATGAAGGAGGAGCCAAGCCAAAGAAGGTCTTTGTTTAGGATAAAGTGCAAAATGATGGGGAAGGTGTGTAGAGTCATCATAGACTCAGGTTCTACTGAAAATATTGTGTCAGAGGAAGCAGTCAGCAAATTGAAGTTGACAAGGATACCCCACACCAATCCTTACAAGGTAACTTGGCTCAATAAAGGCCAACATATGTTAGTGAATGAGCAAGCATGGGTGGAGTTCTCTATTGGGAGGTATAAATACAAGGTCTTATGTGATGTTCTACCTATGGATGCATGTCACTTGCTCCTAGGTAGACCATGGAAATTTGACCGTCAAGCCATACATGACGGAGGAAAGAATTCATATTCTTTCAAGAAGGACAATGTGACTTTCAAAATTCAGTCACTGTTAGAAGATGCTGAGGTGAGGACAGCAGGCTCAAATATTGTTGTGGTGAGTGAAAAGGAGTTCTTAGAAGCTTTGGAAGAAGGTGAAGGAGTTGATTATGCATTGGTGCTAAGACCAAGAGAAGGAGATGAAGATAAGGTGGCTAAGAAAACAGAGTTACCAAAGGAGATTCAAGACATGTTGCAGACTTACAAAGGTGTAGTGAGTGATGGTCAACCAACAACTTTACCCCCTAAAAGAGCCATAAGTCATAGGATAGACCTTATCCCAGGAGCTACCCTTCCCAATAAGGAAACTTATAGGATGACCCCTCAAAAAATGAGGAAATTGCTAGACAAATACAAGAACTTCTTGACCAAGGTCTCATCAAAAAGAGTATTAGTTCATGTGACGTACCCACTGTCCTTGCACCTAAGAAAGAAGGAACTTGGAGGCTTTGTACTGATTCAAGAGCCATTAATAGGATTACTATAAGGTATAGGTTCCCTATCCCTAGGATTGAAGACCTAATGGATTGTCTAGGTGGAGCAAAGTACTACAACAAGATAGACTTGAAGAGTGGCTATCACCAAATAAGAATACATGAAGGAGATGAGTGGAAAACAACCTTCAAAACTAATGAGGGTCTATATGAGTGGCCTGTCATGCCATTTGGATTATCAAATTCCCCCTCCACATTCATGAGGCTCATGAATGAAGTCCTCAAAGACTACATTGGAAAATTTTTAGTGGTGTATCTTGATGATATACTGATTTATAGCCAAACAAGAGAAGAGCATCTCAAGAACCTAGAGCTGGTTTTCAAGAAGCTGCAGGAAGAGGAGCTGATGATCAACTTAGAGAAGTGTGAGTTCATCAAAATAGAGTTGGTGTACCTTGGGTTTGTGCTATCTCAAGGAAATTTGCAAATGGATGAAAGCAAAGTGGAGGCTATCATGAATTGGCCTACTCCAAGGACAACAACCGAGGTAAGAAGTTTTCATGGTCTTGCACAATACTATAGGAAATTCATAAGGCATTTTAGTGCAATTTGTGCTCCTATGTTAGATACTATTAAGGGAGGCATGAAGATCAAATTTTTATGGAATGAGCATGCTAATAAGAGCTTTGAGTTGCTGAAGGAAAGGATTTCTACCCAACCTATTTTAGTGTTGCCAAGCTTTGAGAAACTTTTCACCATTGAGTGTGATGCTAGCAATGTAGCAATTGGAGCTGTTCTAAGTCAAGAGGGAAGATCAGTGGCTTTTCATTCTAAGAAGTTGAGTGAAGCTAAGAAGAAGTACTCTTCTTATGACCTTGAAATGTATGCATTGGTCCAAGCTCTAAGGAAATGGAGGCACTACTTGCTTCCCAAAGAATTCATTGTGTATTCAGACAATCAAGCACTTAGTTTCCTGAATTCACAAGACAAGTTGAGTCATAAGCACATGAAGTGGGTTGAGTATTCACAAGCTTACACCTTCAATATCAAGCACAAGAAAGGTGTCCTCAACAAAGTAGTAGATGCTTTGTCAAGAAGAGCTCTCACAATTTAGGAAATACAGTTGAAGAGCATGGGAATAGATCACTTCAAGGATCTATATGCAGATGATGAAGATTTTGAAGACATCTACAAGGTATGTGTGGAATACAAGAACCATTTTCATAGTAAATATGCTGAATATACTTTGCAAAGTGGTTTATTGTTTAAAGGAAATCAATTATGTGTTCCTAGAGGTTCTATTAGAGAGAATTTGATGCAAGAAAAGCATAATGGTGCTTTGAGTGGTCATTTTGGGATCACTAAGACTCAAGAACTTGTTCAAAGGTTCTATTTTTGGCCTAAGATGAATCTTGATGTTAGGAGATATGTGGAAAGTTGTGTAGTGTGTCAGAAAGCAAAAGACACTTCTTCTAATGCAGGACTTTACCAACCGTTACCTATTCCTATTAGGCCATGGGAATGCTTGAGTATGGATTTTGTAGTTGGATTACCCAAGACAAGGCAAGGTATGGACAATGTTTATGTTGTTGTTGACAAATTCAGCAAGATGGCTCATTTTGTGCCATGTAATACAACCAATGATGCTAGCCAAATAGCATCTCTTTTCTTCAAGGAGATAGTGAGAATTCATGGGTTACCTATCAGCATTGTATCAGATTGAGACATTAAGTTTATGAGCCACTTTTGGAAAACACTTTGGCAAAGGTTAGGCACAAATTTGTCCTTTGGATCAGCCTACCATCCTACAAATTTGAGATGTTTGAAAAAAGAGTATGGGCAACAATGGGATCAGCTAATTGGGCAAGCTGAGTATGCCTATAATGACACTATAAACAAATCCACAGGGAAGAGTCCCTTTGAAATTGTATATGGCCTTCATCCTAGAGGATTATATGAGTTGAGAACCATGAAGGATGGAGTGAAAGGAATGGGATATGCTGATGACTTTGCCTATGCAATGCAAGAGATACATGAAACAGTGAGGAAGACATTGATAGAGAACACCATGAAACATAAAGCTAAGGTGGATGAGCATAAGAGGACAGTCAAGTTCAATGTGGGTGCCATGGTTATGGTGCATCTAAACAAGTCAAGACTTCAAAAGGGAGTCCCTCACAAGTTGCAGATGAGGAGGATAGGTCCCTGTCCTATCTTAGCTAAGTATGGTGAGAATGCTTTTAAAGTGGAGCTACCGGATGACAGTGGACTATCCCTTGTTTTCAATATTGCAGAATTAGTCCATTACAAAGGACCATAGCCAGACATGGATCAGAACCTTCATGAGGTGATCAGGGATGTGGAAGATCTACACCTACCTACTGCTACAGTCTCAGGACCTGATAGTATACTAGACACTAGGGTCTACAAGAAGACTAGAACCAAGGAATATAAAGAACACTTGATCAAGAAACATGGCCAAGCTGATGTTGATGGAGTATGGATAAGAGAAGCTGAGTTCAAGAAGATGGGGATTGATCCAAGCCTCATCAATCCAAGAGTGGATTGAACTTTCTATTTTGGGGAGGATGGTGCAGGAGCACCTAGGCTAACCTCTATGTTTTATTATTTTTGGATTGTATCTAACCTTAGCCAAGTTAGAATGTTTGTGTATTTGTTTTGACCTTAGATGATCTTGCTTTTGTTTGGGCTAGGTGACCTTAGTCCTTAAGACTAAGGTCACACTATTTTCCATCATTAATAAGTTAGATTTCTTAATGTATATTATCTAGGGGAGTAGAGTCTTTAAGTTGTTCAAATGCTAAATTAAGGTTGTAATGATGCCTTAAGGCCATTTATGGAGTTGGTTCCTCGAATTCTTGTGGGAAGGATGGTCCTAAGAAGTAGGCTCAAGGCATGGAAAAAGATGCCAAAGATTAGAAGGCAATTTGCATTGTTTGTTGCATGCAAACTGATTGTCTTTGGATTCCCTTGGGAATAGGAAGTGGAGGAGGAATTCGACCAACAATCCTAGAATCATGGAGTGGGAATCCATTATGACCAAAGACTCGAATCATTGAGTAGAGAGTAGTGTTTTGTGAAAGGAGTTAGTCATTTTTGTAAGGAAGTTTTCATGAATGAGAAAACAAGCAAGTCTGCAAATTCTATGTTTTCTGGTTGATGCCGATTGTTGTTGAGTGTATGTGACTATAGATACTTCAAATGTATTGAATTAGTGTTATAATTGTGTTGATAGCATAGTTGTAAGTCGTTTCCATTTGTTAAACAAGCTAGTTTAAGTTAGATTTAGTGTTAGTTGAGTCATTTTTGTAGTAGAGCTCCTGCTGGTCCTGTCCTAACCAGTTGGTGTTATCATGGCTCCCCCATGAGCTCTAACCTTGGGAAACACATGAGGAAGGGTGTAATGGTAGGGGAGTCAGTAGTGTACATATTTAGTAGTGTTAGGAAGCATGATAGTGAGTGGAGAAGCTTCTTATAGCTGCTGATCTCTAGGCGAGCAGGAGGAGCCCGGTTAGAGAGCTAGAGAAGAAGCTTTAAAGGTTTATTATAGGAAAAGGCCGTACAGTACAGTTTCAATACGGTTCTAGGAGGGTTAGGGATAGGTCTTTATGTGACAGGAGGTTAGATATCTCATGGGTCATTAGAGTAAGGTTTGAAAAGGAAAAAAAGTGAATTCCTAGAAACTAGGTCTTCAAACCCTTCCTACCCTAGGTTATAGGAATCACCTGTACAGACCCTGTTAGGCCAGGAGACCAATTGGGTGATTTAAAACTCTTAAAAGGGTACTCAAATATGTCTTTATATTTATAGAGTCTTTGGAATTATCTTACAAACAATAGCAATTTAGGACTGGTAAAGACCACTAGAAATAGGCCTAATTTGAGGTCTTTTAATGGTGGAAACTTGAATCCGACCAGAACAAGGCTCAAGAACCTATGGAAATGGTTTAATTTTGAAATATTATGAAGGTCCTGACAAGCATGAACACCCATACAATGAGGAGCAATGGAGAATGAAGATATTCAAGAAAAAGACACTTAGAGTTCTCTAAGTGAGGAAGGAAAGTGAGCAGGAAATTGAACTTGTGAAATGTTGTCTGACCTCCAAGGTGAAGCACAAAGGGAGAGGTCTTAGAACAGAGCTAAGATTGGACTTAGTTGCCAATCAGGACCTAGAGGAGACTAGGTTCCTAGAAGAGACTAGCTAGGTCTCTCAACAAGGTGCAAGCAAACCGAGGAGCTCATACATCAACTATGATCTTGGGATGGAGTGGATGGGATGGTAGGATCTGAATTTGGAGGAGGGGATATGCTTGTATGTTTTGGATCAAGCCCTTGGAATGGCTCATCTTGTGTGGGAGGAATGACGAGGGAGGAGTATTGGAGGGACTCCTCAGGTGGGGGAGATGGAAGGATGGAGGATTCATGCGGGTCATGGGATTGGATTTCAGTGATATAAGGACTAGGAGGAGGGGATTGGATGTCTTCAATGGATTGGGTGGATCTAGTAGTAGAAGATGGGGATTCAATAGACTTAATGGGTGTGATGGGCTCAACCATTTGGATGATGTTAGGAATGGTAATGGTAGTGATAGGTGTAGGATGGAGGAGGGCCTCATCACTAGTGACTGTACATGATAGAGTTGTAGGGAATTTTCACAACATCAAGATTTGGATTTGGGGATGTCTCTTATGTCATGAGTCCTTGGACGACATTTGGAAGGGATGTAGGATTAGGTGGGATGATGGGAATGGATGGTGGACTAGTATTAGGGACTAGTGGATTAGGATTAGATAAGGGGATGGGGTTGGATGGAGGACTAAAAGGAGATGGAGGATTAGGATTAGAGACTGGTGGGTTAGGATTGGGTGGAGGACTAAGAGGAGATGGAGGATTAGGATTAGAGATAGGTGGGTTAGGATTGGATGGAGGATTATGGTATGATGGATTGGAGGAAGGATTAAGATATAATGCGATGGAGGGGGAAGTGACATGGGAGGATGTGGATGCTGGATTAGGTTGGGGAGATCAGAATGGTTGATTATAGTAGGAATATTGGGATGGTAGATTATGATAGGAATGTGTGAATGTTGGATTAGGATGGGATGATTGAGATGGTGGATTATCATAAGAGGACATGGGTGGTGGATTAGCATAGGAGGACATGGATGGCGGATTGGGATAGGAGGACATGGTCAGAGGATTAGAATGGAAATATTTGGAGGTTGGATTAAGGTGGGAAGATGTAGGTGTGAAATAAAGGTAGGGATATTGGGATGGTGGATTGTGATAGGAAGGTGTGGATGCTAGATTAGAAAAAGAAGATTGAGATGGTGTATTAGGATAAGAGGAATATTGGGATGGTGGATTATGATAGGAAGGCATGAGTGTTGGATTAGGATGGGTAGATTGGGATGTGGGATTAAGGTAGATGTATTGGGATTGTTGATGATGATAATGATAGGAGTATGGGGAGGGTGGATTACTATAGGAGGATATGGATGTTGGATATGATAGAGGTTGAGAGGGAGGAAATGATGAATATGTTGATGGTGAGGATACTTGATGTCCCTTGTCAAGGGTAGCATAAGGACTATCATTAGATGTAGATGAAGGCATGGGGGGATAATTTGGAGGAGTTTTTGAATTTTGGGAGGCGATTCGAGAAAACTTCCTAGCAGTAATAGCATCAAGGGGATGTATATTACACTCTTCTTGATAAACAAGACTTTCATTATCGTCATCAACATAGTTAGGATTCCCCTTGACTACTATTATTGGTCACATGGGAGGAAGATAAGGATTCATGACATGAGATGAAAGGGATATGGATCGAGAAGATGGGAATAGATGATTAGAAAGACAAAATAGATGATGAAAAGATAAATAGGATGGATTGGAAGAAGATATAGGTGGACTAAAGCTCAAGTTGGGATTCAGGTTAAACTCAGATGGGGATTGGATTAAACCTCAGATTCGGATGATGGGATGCGATAGGATTGATGAGACAACATCAAATGAAATAGATTCTAGACCTAGTTCAAACATTTGACTTAGATGGTGTAAGGCACTAACGATCGGATTGGATTGTGAATAGGATGATTAAAACACCGAATCTACCTCAAGGTAGAAGTAGATTGATTGGGTTGTAATGATTATTTACTGATTTAGGATGGATAATGATCAGGATTAGACACTTAGGGCAACTTGGATAACAACCTCATAAACAAAGTCTAGAGGATTCAGATTGATGAAACGATGACAAAAATATGATCCAAGGGGGCTCTAAGATACTTCTAAGTGGTCTGACTGATGAAAGTAGATGGATGAGAAGGGTGTTTGTAGTGAATGACCTGGGAAACAAGAAGGCTTTCAGTCACCTGTTTTAGGGAAGAGACGCATGTCTAGGGCAGAGATGCCTATCCAAGGTAGGAACGCCTGTCTAAGGGTAGGGTTGCCTATCCAAGGGCAGGGATGCCTGTCTAAGGGAATGGATGCCTAAATAGCTTCTAGACTTGTCCAAATAGTCGAATGATGTCAATAAAGGGGATGAACGACTGAATAGACTATCAAGATGGGCAAACAGACTATCAAAATGAACGAACGAATGCACGAAATGGATAAATGGATGCATAAAATGAGTGAACGGACACTCAAAATGGGTGAATGGATGCTTAGAATGGGCTAGAAAATACTCAAAATGGGTGGACAGATAGTTGAAATGGTCAAAAAAATAGCCAAAATGAGGGAACGATGCTCGAAACAGAAAAATGGGTACCCGAAACGGGAGAATGGATACTTGAAACGAGAGAACGGATGGTCAAAATGAGGGATTGATATTTGGAATGAGCAATAAAATATCTGAAATGGGTGGATGGATGATCGAAATGGGAAAGCAGATAGCTAGAATGGGTGAATAGCTACCCGAAACGGGAGAACGGTGCTCGGAACCGAAAAACGGGTTTTCAAAACAGGGAAACGACCAACAAACGGAGGCTGAAAAAGATTGTTTAGAGGGTAGGGCCACCCCTTTGAGGGAAAGGTCACCCAAATCAAGGAGGATGAAGAACAGGTCCAAAAAATAGCCGAATGGACACCAAAACAGACTCGAACGGGGTCCCGGATGAAGAAGAAAAAGGTTGTTTCACCCCTACTTGAGGGTAGGGTCGCCCCTTTGAGGGCAGGATCACCCCTTTGAGGGAAGGGCCACCCCTTTGAGGGAAAGGATTCCCAAGACAAGGGCAAGGTCACCCTAATAAAGGAGGATGAAGAACAAGTCTAAAAAATGACTGAACGAAGACCAAAACGAACTCGAACAAGGTCCCAAATGAAGTAGAAAAAGGTTATTTCAATCCTTTGTTCAGGTCAGGGCCACACCTTTGAGGTCAAGGATTCCCAAGATAAGGGAAAGGTTACCCAAATCAAGGAGGATGAAGAACATGTCCAAAAAATGACCGAACGACCACCAAACCGGACTCGAACGGGGTCCTGGACGGGGAACAAGATGACAAAATGGATGAAGGGATTTGACTAAACGGATCTAGATCAAGACTTGGAGGGAGGATAGGGCCACCAATGGAAAAATGGATATTCCTAAAGTGATCAAAAAGAGGATGCAGATGAAGAATGGGACAAAAAATGACCGAATGGACACCAAAACGGACCCGAACGGGGTCCCAGATGAAGCAAAAAAAGGTTGTATCACCCCTGTTTAAGGGCAAGGCTGCCACTTTGAGGGCAAGTTTTCCTCTTTGAGGGCAGGGTTGCCTATTTGGGGGACGGGTTGCCTATTCAGTGAAAATTGATCAAATTTGACTTGAACAAAGTGACAAACAGTTGAGATAGAAGGGTGAGGTTGCCCCTATTAGGGAAAGGCCGCCCCTTTGAGGGTAGGGTCACCCCTTTGAGGGTAGGGTCACCCCTTTGAGGGTAGTGCCACCCAAACTTTTGAAATTGGTCAAATTTGGCTTTGTTCAGGTGGAAAACAATTGAAACAAGAGGGGCAGGGTCGCCCCTTTGAGGGCAAGGTTGCCCTTTTGAGGGCAGGGTCACCTCTTTGAGGACAGAGTCACCCCTTTGAGGGTAGGGTCACCTTTGTGTATTGGACTAGACCTAACTTAGACAAAAATAGCTATAGAAAAGGACCAAAAACACAACAAATAGCAAACGAAAGGCCAAGGTTTACTTTTTTAAACATATATACATTGGTTTTGCACAAGAAGATAGTTTAGACAACACAAGCCTAAGATTTAGTGTTAAGGGTATGGTCAACATGGTCCTCTATGTAGGATTAACAAGGCTTCTAAGGGATTCCTTGAAATATGCACAATATGTGGGGCATAACTATGAACACCAACCCATCTACAAGCGTGAGTCAGGAACTTCCAGCGAGAGACTGGGAGCTTAGACCAACTCTTCACGTCATGCTAGAAATGTGTGCAGGTGTTTAGCTAAGTTATAAATGAAAAACTAAATGTGAATGCAACAAAGAAAACAAAAAAAACACCTCAATGATTAGGCCTAGTTGAATCTAAGTAAACAACAACAAAACAACATGAAAATGATAAACCTTGTTTCTTTCTTAAATTGTTGAAATGGTTGGCCCTTGAAGATGCTTTTGATGTATGCTCCTTGATGACAATGTGCTTGCAATAATGGACATAGTTGAATGATGAAAGATGGTAGGTGAGATACTAAATGACTAATATGGCTTGAATGCAAGAATGAAAGAATGAAAAATGGCTTGAGTGACTTGAATTCTTGAATGCTTGAATGAAATAATCTCCAAACTCTAACCTCTAACTTGAGACCAAGGCTCTCCATTTAAAGAAAAATGGATGGTTGAGATTGATCCACCATGGACAAGATGAAAGGTTGTGGTGATTTGAGGACTCACAAGCCCTGATATCTTGCCATGTGGAGGGTGAGATGGAAGAAGGACAAGGTGACATGGAAAAGGCCATGTGGTCCCAAGGTACTTGCAAGTACTTTGGGATTGGAGACGATTTCTTCAAAAAGGAATTCCTTGTCCCCAAGTGGGGCTGAAAGTGATAAGTGAGGAATCTTAGAAAGTCCAATCTTGTCACCATGGGGATTGGAGAGGGTATTGGAGAAATAAACATTTATTTTTAATTCACATGCTACGAATAACCCAATGTATAAGACAAGGTCCTCCTAAAGGAGGTCCTTGTCCCATGTACTTGATGTGACCTATGAGAGGTCATGGGGAAGAGAAATGCATGGGGGGAATAAATGGAATTTAAAATTCCATTGGAAAGGACATGGGGATTGTAAATGGAATTAGAAATTCCATTAAAGTTGTCGGGAGAATAAAATGGAATTAAAAATTCCATTGGGATGTGGGAAGAGTTGACTACAAGACTAATTAGACTAGTGATGAAGGATTAGAAGAGGGTTAGGTGTTTAATGATGATTAGGAGACAACTTGAAAAATTTGGAGGATGTGATACATCCTAATCATGGATTAGGGATGTGGAGATGAATTAGGATAAAGTATGGATGGGATATAAAGGGAATTAAATAAGTGGGTTATTTATTTAATTCCTTGGAAGAAAGGGATAAAGGGTAAGGTATTTAATCATTTAACTAAATACCTTAGGGATTTAGAAGAATTTAGGGGTATTAATCAAATAATGGAAATATTATTTATTTAATATGGGTAAAATTATATTTAGATGAAAAGGGTAAATTTGGCCAAATATAAGTGGTCAAATTTAGATGTCTGCAGCTATGATACATTACCACTAGTGAGTTGTCTTGCAAAATTCAAGATAGCCCATGGAGGTTTTGGTTTGTTTTGAGGTAGTCCTATGAGAAGCATAGGTTTGGTTTGGACTTGAGGTTGTTGTGAAGGTGGTTAACTGATAAGTTGAGTTTTGAACATCCAAAATACTAAGAGGGGGGGTGAATCAGTATTCCATAAAACCATACACATAAAATCCATCTAAGCATTATCACAAATCTGGCTGCATTACCAGAAGAAGACATGAAATCAAGACAAAGTATCAACACACATGAACACCAGTATTTTTACATGGAAAACCCACGGTGAGGATTATCTCACAATATAATGAATCTGGATATAGAATATTATAGGGCTCACTATCAAGAATCGCTATCCTTGAAAGACTCACAGCTTGAATACAAAAATAAATGGCTAACCACCAAGATACAAAAGATATGGCTCTCTACCAAAAGGGTGAACTAATAAAGAATGCACCTTCCCTATGTTGAAGTGCAATTTTGGTGAAGCACAATGCTTGAGTAACTCACTCAGTTGCTCATCTATAGTATTCACAAATATACATTTTCAAATTTTGTCTTCAAGCATCTTTCACATGCACACTTCCTTCTCTTCCCTTCTTCCACCTCTGTCTCTCTCGCTCACATTACATAAAAAGAATGTCTTACATATATATACATTTGCATCCATGTTTCTTAGTTAGGTCGGCCTAATTAGAGAAACCTAGATTCAAAAAACTAACTTTTTTGGCATGGACCTAAGATAGATCTCTTTAATATTAATATATAATTGGGTCAGCCAGAGTTAAACCAAAAATCCAAACATATGCACACTCCATCAAACATGTAACATGTAGATTGTTATTACATTGAATTATCCCTTGGACAACATCAAACTACTTATCTTCGACATCGCATGAAATGATAATCAACCATAACAAAATGTGGAGTCTCCCACAACAACATGCAGGAGGAAAACTCACTGAGGCCTATAGAATAGAATATTGTCATTCATATCTCCCAAATTCCTTCACATATCATCATGAAACTCCAAGGTAGAATTCATCTTGTAGGCTCAAACTTTTATACAAAGTCTTGTAATGATATTTTTTACTGAGATGGAGTCCAAACCAAATAACCGATGTGCAGAGCTAGTGTATAAGTATAGCACAATCTTTAATCAATTGGTAGAAGTACCTCACAACCCATACACCCTATTCAATTGAAACCATGTTAGATGATCCAACTAATGTCAGGGTAAATCATGTTACCATCTTTTAAGCATATCATACAAAAATAGGATAGTCCAGATCAAAATATCGGATCGATAGTCATTCATTATCGAAGCAAGAAAATATTGGAAATCAATAGAATTCCATTATCTATTGACATTAATGACAACCTATCAATTTCCAAAAATTTCCCCCTTTTTCGTTGATGGAAACACATTATGTGAAAAACCATCAAGAGTACCACATCCTAATTGATACACAAAACCTTTCCTTTCTGATTTCACATGATGCTTCTCTCTCTCCCCCTTTGTCAGCAACCAAACAAACACAATGGATATGAGCACACATAATCTTGATTAGATCTCTAAGCTTCCCATATAGCTCAATCAATTCTATTTTTTCTTTGTGTGATACAAGGTATTCCTCATGAAATCTTGTTAAACCATACCAAGTCTGATCATCTAAAATAAGAGCAGGATCAAATGTGGTAGATGCAAACTTAATTTGAGTTTTAATTGTACTCTCAACATCCTTGAGTCTTTGAATTGCATCAATACAAGACTAGCAGAATGTGAAAAAACTCGTAATATCTTCCTCACAACTTGAATATCCTTGAGTTTTTCAAGTCCCAAGCTATGAGTAGACTTGCACTTATCTACAATTTCCAAAAATGTTTTGTCTTCACCCTAAGAGACCATGTCACTAATTTCTTTTCTCTTTAATTCATTGAATCTTTCAGTTAATACATTTGAGATTTTTTTAGCAAAATGAGAAGAACTATAATCACACTAGGAGCTACTTGAAGGTGTTTCCAAATTCTAACCAATTGCTTGAGTCTCCTAGGAGCAGGGTCCACCTAAGCAACCAAGGCATGAACCATAGCTAATTTTTGCTTTTCTCTAGAGACAAGCTTTGATTTACTAGAGACAAACTCAGACTCCTCAAGAGCTTTAGCCACTTCAGTGTAGGTTCCAAACCTAGGTCTGATGAGATCTTGGGGGCTGTTAAGCAACAATTCAATGCAACCAACAACATAGTCTTTATCAATTTCATATCCAAACTTAGGTAACCATGAATCCTTTGGTTCAACTTCCTTAATGATGCAACTATCAGTGTTTACCAAAAAGATTATATCATTCTTGTAATTTAAAACCAATTCTCTTGGAATTCTCCTTCTATTCATTTTCCTTTGAAACTTTCCAAATAATGCACCAAGAGCATCCTCTTGAGCATCTAAGTCCCCAATATTTCTCATGATCACCTAAATCTAATGAGAAACCAGCCTGGCATTCTCCCAACTAAATTCTCCTAATCTAGGAATTTCCTTCATAAAGTAGAAAATCAAGCATAAAACCAATGTACCGTATCTAAACATACCTTTCTGCTTCTTGAAATCTCTTAGATTCTCCAATAGCTATTGTTGGATCAGCTCACATAGATCATATTCAGATCTATTCTCAACCATATCAAATACAAGATCAATTGCAGTAGTGGAGACATTGTTATCTCTAAGAAGTTCTATCTATGAAATAACTAGGCTTGCATACTGAATTGCTGGGTTGGAGATACCAACATGTGTGTTCCTTATTAAATCTTTTTCTCTATCAATGTTACAAACAAGAGTTGGTCTGGAGGATGATAACCCAGTAACATCCCTAATTACATCTCTGGATATAATATGTGTTTCATTAAGCCACACAAAATCACCATGAAATATGTTAAGAGCCATTCTGATACACCTTCCTTCACTACTAAAGTTCAGAAAATTGTTCCATACATCCAATTTCATTTCCGAAAGCATATTGTATTATGGTTTTAGAGTAAACCATTTTTAGTTACTTCTTCACTCCACAATAAGCGAGCTTTTTCGTGACCGGATTCTTCCAATTATCCATGAATGTATACTCCAACATCTTCAATTGGTATGCCACCAAGAGGGATATCTAAAAAAGCACCCAAAAGATCAAGTTCCAAGGATTTAACAGGATGCATTTTGTACATTGGTTCTAGTTTTGCTGAATTGTTTATAAGCCAAGCCATATCCATTGCATAAGTAATTTAGAAGTGGTATCAACTTACCTTTTCCTTTTTACCAAAGTTGAATTCGAAGTTTCTATAGGATAAAATTGCTTTGGTTTCTTCAAGATTCCTCTTCATGCTTCTTCTTGCACAAGTTCTTTTCATCGAATGCATTTTCTTAAACATAGCTGAATTTATTTCTTTCATCCCAATTGCTTCAACAATTAATGCTTCAGATCGCAAGTAGATTACCTTGAAATTACATTCTTCACACTTGTGTGATTGAAAATTCCTTTCGCATGAATTCTTGAGTTCACAACCTTAATAAATGAGCTTTTTTCATGATATGACATCTTACATCAAAAGAGGGGTTGATAAATTTTCTGATTACTGCTCCCCCTTAGCCAAGTTATGAATTAATTTTTAAGTGATGTATCTACACTAGAGGATGACACAAAAAAAAATTCTTCTAGTTCTACTTGCTTTTCAGAATCTCCTTCTTTTCTCTATATTCTCTCCATCTCTTTCTTAACTTTTGTCGGGTTAACCTTGATGACTGGTTCATATCCTTTTTTCGGGTTAATACCTCTCAATTTTCTACTTCTAACATGTTTTAGATTGCTAGAATTAAGCCAAACAACATTCTTCCATCCAAAATTTCTCTTATCTAATTCATATTTGCACTACTTAGCCTTATGCCCAATTGAATAAAATATCTTATCTAAATTTTTATTTTTCTTGATTTCAAAATATTGACCAGAGAGAGATAAAGAAATTGTATTCATTCCATCATTCTGATTTGCTTTATTTTTGCAATCTTTTGCCCTATGTCCATACTTATTGCAAGAATAACATACACCATTAAAAGATAAATACCTTTGAGCATTAGGTTTTATAATAGGAATATTTTTGGTATATCCATCACTGCTTTGAGTCTTCATGCCAAGAGATTGATTCAACTTCGAAGATTGACCTCCCTCAAATGCTAAGCCACTTTTATCCATTGAGGATCTTTATCCCGTAATAAATTTGTCCAGCTTTGCAGAGCTTGTTTTAAATTTACCTACATAATTTTTTCTTTCTCTAGATCTAATTTCAACACAACCACTTCTTTCTCAAGCCTTTCACATTCATCCATTTTATTTTGTATTTCAATTCTTTGACAATCTTTAATTCTCTCCTTTTCTTCCAATTGGTCTTTCAACCCCAACGAATACTTCATCTGCCTTCTTTAGCTGATTACTGAATTCTTCATATCTATATTTCAAATTCTTAATACACTCAATTTATTTCTTTAGTTTGTTCATCAGATCTTCATTTTCCTCTATATGATTAGTAGAGATTATTTTTGGAGGAAAAATATTTTTTTTGTCTTTCATAAAATTGAATTTCAAGACCTTCCCCAAGCTTTTAGGCTTCTATAAAGGAACCGAGATCTGATACCAATTGTTGAACATCCAAAATATTGAGAGGGGGGTGAATCAATATTCCATAAAACCATTCACATAAAGTCCATCTAAGAATTATCACAAATCTAATTGCATTACCAGAAGAAGACATGAAATCAAGACAAAGTATCAACACACATGAACACCAACATTTTTATATGGAAAACTCAAAGTGGGAAAAACCACGGTAAGGATTAGCTCACAATATAATATATCTGGATATAGAATATTACAGGGCTCACTGCCAAGACTCACTATCATTGAAAGGCTCACAACCTGAATACAAAAATAAATGGATAACCACCAAGATACAAAAGATATGGCTCACTGCCAAAAGGGTGAACTGATAAATAACACACCTTCCTTGTGTCAGAGTTCAATTTTGGTGAAGCACAATGCTTGAGTAACTCACTTAGTTGTTCATCTATACCAATCAAAAATATGCATTTTCAACTTTTTTCTTCAAGCTTCTTTCACATGCGCACTTCCTTCTCTTCCCTTCTTCCACCACTGTCTCTCTTGTTCACACTACACAAAAAGAATGTCTTACATATATATACATGTGCATCCATGTTTCTTAATTAGGTCAGCCTAATTAGAGAAACCTAGATTTTAAAAACTAACTTTGTCAACATGGACTTGAGATAGAACCCTTTAATATTAATATATAATTGGGTCGGCCAGAGTTAAACTAAAACTCCAAACATATGCACACTCCATAAAACATGCAACACACAGATTGTTAATACATTGAATTCTCCCTTGGATCACATCAAACTACTTATCTTCGACATCGCACAGAATGATAATCAATCATAAGAAAATGTGGAGTCTCCCACAACAACATGTAGGAGGAAAACTCACTGAGGCCTATAGAATAGAATAGTGTCATTCATATCTCCAAAATGCCTTCACATATCATCATGAAATTTTTGAAATGGACAAGACAACTGAGAGGGGGGGTGAATTAGTTGTATCAAATTCTTTACTTCTAAACTTAATCAATTCCACTTTATCTTCAATCTGTTATTAAGTATGAACATGAAATGCAAATAACAGAAAGAAAAAATAAGAGACACTAGATTTACATGGAAAACCCAATGAGGGAAAAACCATAGTGAGGATTAACTCACAATATAGTAATAATAAAATATTTAATACAAAGGCTCACTACCAGAGGGCTCACTGCCTAGATACAAAGTCTCACTACCCACATACAAAGGCTCACTACCCAAATTAAGGGTTCATTGCCTTAGGAATCACTATCCAAAAGAGAGTCTCACTGCCTACAAAAAATGAAAAGAGATAAATGAAGATCCACCACTAGGGTTCCACACATTCACAACCTGGTCAGAAGATTGTAGATGCCATCAACTCACTACTTTCAGGAATCTAACACCTTTAAGTAATATTGCCTCAATTCACTCTTCCACACTATGCTTTTCACACTTCTTTGCACACTTCTCTTGCTCGAATCAAAAGATTGATGGATGATCAATTCGCTACAACTTGATTTTCTTTTATACCATCTTCAGCCTTAGAAACATTCACCAAGGTTGGATATACAATTTCAAATTACAAATTCAAAGTAGGTCGGCTACTCAACATTCCCACTGTGGATAAGAATGTGAGAGAACCAATTACATATTTAATTTAGGACCCAAACAACATCTTGGATCACCCAAACACTTTCTTAATTCGATGCACAAACTTTATGTAATGTGTAGACACCAGGTCGGCCAAACCTAATGAAAACACCAATGATCTTTGAAGTACATGCATCACTAGAAAGATAATCACATGTGGATTTCTCAACATTCTTCACCAGTCATTTCACCAACTCTAAGAACACCTTAGGTACATCCGCATCAACTACAAAAAATTTGATTCACAAAGAACTCTTCACCAGTCCAACCAGGACAACTATCAAAACACAGGAGCTCTAGAGTAGGTCTTCCGGAGTGCCAAACCACAAGAAATTTTTTCAAAACACATAAACCATCAAAAAGATTCATATCCAAGATTCATAAGATTTGAAACCAAATATCAAAAGACTATAGAGCCAGAACATTTCTCTTAGTCCACAAAAAATAAGTTCTAGAAAACCAGTTCACACACCGGTGAACATAACTTTTACTCTCCATCAAACCAGAGGCTAAAACTCAGGATATATGATCCATTTAAGCTTATGAAAACACCTACAACTCCACACAGGTATAAGATCAACACAGGATAAATGCAAATTCATCATGAATAAAGGGCTTGCGAGATATACAATGCACTTGTAGGAATATATCTGACATGATCAGATGACTAAACTTTTTCCAAGGTTAATCATTCATTTCTAATGCACATTTAAGCTAACTAGGGTTGAAAATAAGCTTACAAACCTGCCACTAATCCAAAAATCAGGTTGCAGACCTACAAAAAAATAGTAAATAATAGTCTTTTGTAAATTTTGAGTATGTTTTTGGAGGATTGGGTCACCCAAGAGCAATTGGGTCCTGGTATTTCATTTTTAGAAATGTTAGTTTCAAAAATTTGATTTATATAGATTAACTATACTATAGTTTACAAACCAAAGTTTAGGATTGGTTTTTCTATAATTCTATGAGTTTATGATTTGTGTAATGTGTTCTAACAATGTAGGGTTTTGAATTTTTGTAAAATGAATCTAATCTACTCAAATTATGCAATGATTCAAAAAATGAAAACAATTGTCCTACAAATGTGAAAATGCTAAGTAATAAAAATTGAAATTCTTTCAAAATTCTGATTAAGCTAAGAAAAATGACAAATTTGTTTAACATGCAATAGTAGTGTTCTAGAATTTAAAACAAATGTTTACTAGTAGACACAAAATACAAACATAGAGATAGGCAACTACACAATTTTTTTTGATGCACCTGTACAAGGACAAGGTCACCCAAGGGCATCTGAGTCCTTGTTCAAGGTTCTAAAAATTGAAAAATCTAAATGTTGAAGTTGTATTTTAAGGTTACTATTCCTATTTGCAAATAGGTTTGATAGTGATTGTTTTTCTAGAATTCTTCAATGTAAAGGAAATGCATATATATGACAATTTTGGAACAAAATAACACTTTTGTATGCAATTCTAAAATGAAAAACTAATCTAAATGATTGAAACACACTGCAATGAAAGCTATGATGCAATATGTATGCACTATTTTTTTATTTTTATAAATTTCCATGATGCAATATGTAACCCTAGATAAGAAACAAAATGATGCAAAACCTAGAAATGTAAAACACAATGAGGAAAAGCCTAGATCTAGGATTTGAAAGACTACCAAATTAGAAAGCTATGATGTAAAAATGTCAGGTTCACCAAAATGAAACATGAAAACATGTCGAACTTAAGTTTAATATCCAAAACCTAAGGTCATTGGGGCCAACATTTCTATAGTTTCATTCAGATGAAAATCAACAAGGTTTATAGATTGACTTACAACCTCTTAGGTGAGTCTATTAGACCTAGATCTGCATCTTTTTGAGTATGGGAATGAATTGGAAAGGATTTTGAGCGATTTACCTAATTAAACTATCTTTCCTTATATGATGAATTCAATTTCCCATAAGTAAAAAATATGAAATAGTAATTTGCGAGTGGATTTGGAGAGTGTAGACTAATGTGTACCTACCCAAAAAAATTGGTTTGGATGTGCTTACAAGGACGAGGTCACCCAATGGCTATTGATTATTTGTTATTCTTTTCAAAAATTAAAAGTTTAATCTTGTAACCTTTTGTCTTCTCTCTATTCTTGTACTTGAAAATATTCATCTTTGGATCTAGACCTATAAAAAATCTGAAAATGAAATTGTTTGGGTGGCTATATGGGGGTTTGCCTCAGTCAAACCCCTGTCTTGGTAATTAAACCTAAAAAAAAATAGAAATATATAATAGAAAATAGTGTGTGATCCCTAACCTTATGTGTATCTAATATTGTTATGAGCTTAAATAAAAAGAAATCCTACTCAAGTGCATTAGAGCGTGATTCATATATACAATAATAAGATTCAATTAAGGAGAATTCAAAACACCATAAATAAATCTAGAAATGTAATGATACCTTGCTTTAGGCTACAAGTGGAAATAATTTTGAAGATGAGAGAATGAAGGAAACAAGTCATTAGGTGGAGGAAAGTGGCCAAATTCATCTACCAACCATAGAATCTTGTTGCATTGGCATGCTACTTTGTCATTGATGTCAATTTTTTATGGTTTTGGCATTGTTTGATAGATTTGGATGATGCAAAGAAATACACTTTGTGTTGGTACAAAAAGGGGTGATACAAAAGGTGTATTTTTTATTTGCTTCATCTATGTTTCAATTGCTTCATGCATGCTTGTTTCAAGGTACTTCATGCTTGTTTCAAGGGTTGATAGATTAGTGGTATTCATTCAAAGCTCATAATCAACACATTCAAAGAAGGTTCATTTAAAGGTTCAAAGCATCAAAGTATTAAAGGATCAAAACCTTAAAAGGTTTCAAAGCTTATCTTTTTTGACAAAATTCAGAAGCACAATATTCTATGTTTGAGTCAAATAAATTCATGTTCATCAGGAATTCATGCTCACTGGTGCTAGGGTTTCTTGTTTGAGATCTTGATTTTAAACCCTATTATCTAGGTTTTTTATGTAAAAGAGTTAGTAAATTTTCTTTCTAATCTAAAAGCTTGGTGATCGGGTATAGAAAGTTAATGTTTTTTAAAGTAACCTACTCAAGGGTTTCAAATCAATCATAAACCGACCCTCTTGTATAGGGTAACCTATCAAGCAAGTTAAAGAGATTTGTTTCGATCATTCAAATAAAGGTCAATGGTTGTTATTTAGAAATTGGTTGGCGGGTGTTTAGAATCAAGGGCTTGAATTTGAATCTAGTGAATGACTATGCCTTGAAGTCTTCATTTGAAAACAAATCAATAGTCAGGGTTTTTCCTTAGAATTTTCTGAAGGTGAATAGGTGAGGATTTGATGTTTGCACCAAATTGAAGAGATATCTTCTTTTCTGAATACCAACGATCATGTGTTGGTATGAGAATTTTTTGATTTAAAGATGCAATGGTTCTTGGGAAGTGTGTGATGGAGGCTTTTCATTATTGAAAAACTCTAACAAGTAGTGTTCATAAGGTTTTTTATTTTGATTGGGATGTGTAATGGATTAAGGTATGAAGCAAATGTATTGAGAGAGTTTTAATCTTGATGGAGGTCTGAATGCTGTGAGAGAGATTTGAATTAAAAGAGAAATTTTTAATCCTTTGGTGTGATAGAGTTTTCAATTATTAGAGTTTTTGGTCTTTGAAGATGGAATATTAATGAAGTGTGTGTAATACTCTGTTTCATAGAGGTTCTTGTACATTCAATGAATAATGTACCATATGTTGAAAATGGAATGAGCATGGTGATTGCAGAAATGTGACTATAATATTTGATGAAAATTTCTTGATTGAGTTATGAAAAATAGAGGTGTGTATGTGACTTTCATGAACAAAGCATGTTGTTTTCATAAAGGACAAATGACTTTTTTTGAATTATAGTTTTAGAATCTTGAGATGTGATGTGATAAATTTGAATAAGGTTTTTGATAGAGAATGGGTAAAGTTCTGATTGAAAATATGATGTCATGGAAAGATGATGATAGAATGCATGGGTAAGTGTGAATGTCTATAATTAAACCTTGGTTATGCAATGATTTGAAGTGAAAAAAGGTAACCCTATGTATTCTTTTGTTTTCCTTTTGAAGAGTGTCTATGAGACATGGAGTTTTTTCAGTGAGGCATGGGAATCAACCAGTGAGGCTTGTGTTATTTTCCAGTGATGCTTGAATGATTTCCAGTGAGGCTTGACTATTAGCCAATCAGGCTTGTTGTATTTCCAGTGAGGCATACAATTTTTAAATAACAAGTTTTTGGCCAATGTGGCTTAATAAAGCAATTGTTTAGAGTGGTTTTTTCACCCGTTTAGGGTTTTTCCACTCATAAATCCCATGTCTTGATTCTTCTTGATGGTGTGTTTCTTTATGCATGGTTGATCATCCCTGATTTAAATATGGTTTTTTGATTTCCACATCTTTGTGATTTTCATATCATACAATATCTAGAATCTTTGTGTAATCAAGTGTGTTAAGTTTTGAAATTGGTTTTATTTGACCACTGACTCACCCCCCCCCTCAATGGTCTTGTACTCGAACAAGTGGTATCAAAGAAAAAAGGTTCCCTAAAAAAATTTAATCAACTTGGGTTGATCTTAGTGGTGGAGTACAATGAAAAAAGGTAAAAGAAACAAAGAAAAAATAAAGACTCAACAGAGTGATAAAAAACAAGCACCACCTAAACCAAATACAAAAGTTGATGAGGAAGCAGTTGTAAGAAATGACTTAAAAATTGAAGAAGGTACAAGGTTAAAATATGATCTTGTAGTTGAGAATATTGACAAAGAAGGAGACCACTTTATGAGTGACTTTGAATAGTAGTATGATGAAGATGATTGAGAAATTGATATTGATTGTGAGCTTATTTGTGTGCTTGAAGAGATTAAGAAACAAAGATTGGAGAATCAAATATTAAAGTTGTAGCTCCATTAAGAAAAGGTGTCCAAGACTAAAAATCTTTCAAACCTTCAAGAAGAAAAAAATTTGGTCATAGATTTGAAGGTGCAAGTTGTAGAAGTTAAGAAAATAGAAGAAGAAGTCAATAATCAACTTAAGGTAAAAGAGGTTGATTGTGAGAAGTATAAATCAAAGATAGTTTCTTTGAGAAATGAATTAGAAAAAGTATCTTCCAAATTACACAAGTCGCTTCAGTTTGAAAAGAGTACTGAGTGTTTATATGAGATGTTGAGAAAGAAAAAACATCAAAGGGACACTACTGGGTTAGGTTTTGAAGAAGGGAGGAATTCTAAGATCAGATAAACACCAAGAAAGAAGATTGATTTAAATTAGAATTTTTTTACTCCTGAGATCGAAGACAAGAAGAATACAATAGATAATACCTCTATAGAAGCCAACAATAACAAGTTCAGAAGTTCTTTTAATTTAGAACAACATCAAAGATCTAGGTTTGAAAACTCTTTTCATGGTTATTTATATTCATGTTATGAATTTGGTCATAGAGAAAAAGAGTTTTGGATGAATGAAAGGAAAGTTGGATGGAATAATAATTCTTATAAGTGGAAAAATAGAAGTAGTAATGTCATATGTTATAAGTGCAACCATTTAGGTCATATTGCAAGGTTTTATTGTACACAAGTAAGAAGTGATGCTTTTGGGTTTTCAAGAAGATCTAGTTCTTTTGTACCTTTGGCTGGTTACAATATCAAGTATTATAGATTTAATAATCTTGGTCATACAACAAGGTCTTGTAAAAGTAAGTTGATGGAATCAACTAGACACAACAAACATGCAAATATCCTAGTAAACAAAAGACAAATATCTTGAAATTTTGGAGAAGAAAGCAACAGAAAGAGAAAGAAGAATCAAAGCTTCTGCATACTACAAAAGTGACATCTATAATTTCATAAAGAAAAGTATGAGGTGAGGGGGAGATTTTTATAGTTTTATCTTTCAGCCCCTTAGATAACAACAAAGAGGCTGTAAAAATTGTAAATAGAAAAGATAATGGATTCATGGTGTTACACTTAATTTTAGCACCCTCCTTAACGCCACCTTGTTTTCCCTTTTCCTTAGTTAAATTTTTGCACAAGTTTAGAACAAGCGGTGTTTCACTATACATTGTGAACTTGGGTGGGGTTTTCACTAGTTTTGTTAACCTCTTGCTTTATCACTTCTTTATTATTCTTTTAATATGGGCAGCATTTTAATTTATTGTTGTAACTTACTGCATGTTTAAGCCTTACTTATCTTAGGCGGTCCATACTATAGGCTCGTGAACTTGTCAAAAGATCATCGGGTGACTTGTTTCACAAGTTTTGTTTTTGGGCGGTGTTTTACTAAGTTCTGTGAACTACCTACCCTACCGCCAAAAGATATTTTTTAGAAGAATAACAAAATAATATTGAATGAAAAATACAGTTATACAGTAAAAATAAATGAATTCCATTCAATTTGAATGAACAAAATCAAAAGAAATCATTCATACAAGAATACTATGATATCAAAATGGTATAATTTTATTCATATATATATATATATATACATCATAGTGGCATTACAAAATTTGTTGATTCGAATATAAAAAGTTGATATTGATAGTAAAAAAAGGGTCTCTTTTTCAAATGCAGAGGGTGAACATCAACACTCAAACACCCTCTATCATAGTCTGAAGGTGTTCAATTTGAGTGGGAGACAACATATTCTCATGTGACTACAAAAACTGAGTGAAGAGCCCCATGTCATTCCTCATTACCCCTACAGGAAGAATGGTCACAGTTTCTTCCACAACCTCATTTTGAAGAGCCAACGCTATGCAGATGGAATCACCCACCAACCCACTTCTTGGATAGTGACTGAGCCCAACAATGGCTATGCTGACGTGGTGGTGAAACTATGGCCTCACCAAATTTTCAGATGCTCTCATACCCTTCACGAAGACAGAAGTCCTGATAACCATATACACAAAACGCTCTAGCATGGTAGCATTATGCACGTGCACTTGGATCATAAATGCTTCACCTAGAATACTACGAAGCACTTCCTCTTCTACCTCACTTTGTATGAAAAAAAATTCCTTCACTTGGTCAGATAGATGCCTAAATAGAGGATTGCATTTGATATCCTCTAAAATGATGAAATCATTTGTTGATACTCCATCACTCTGGGTGCTCGCCATATTCGATGCTTCTGAAAGGTGAAGTGTGGTGACATTGGTTGGTTAGAAATTTGAGCTATCTCTCTTGGATTTGATGAGATGAAAACTTCATTTGAATTAATGGATGATTTGAACCAATTTTAAATTACATTCCCTATTGGACAGCATACACGTGTGATCATAATGTATCTCCTTAAAACTTCATTAATTGCATGGTTGTGAGATACATCATTTGGCGGTCGTTGGTGTGAAACAAGATTATTTTTTCTTTCCTAGCATCTTTTCATTCATCAGTTTAATTATTCCAGTCAGTCATATTCTCTTAGTCGTTTTCAAGAAGACAATCGGATGACAAGAAGCGTCATGGCTATATCTAGGATGAAGGAGACAGATAGAGGTTCAAATCTCTATAGATACACTATGTTGTATTTTGAGAAGGAACACATTTCATTTATGTTGGATTTATATTGCAATGGTTTATAATTTGTGTGTTATAAATTCAAATGTGGTGTTTAGTGTATCAATCTATGTGTCAAGCGTGTAATAGAGGCATATTTTCTATGTGAAATATACTTTATTACATTTATTTATTGTAGTATAATTTCTATTTTCTTGATTTGACATTCCTAAGTTATTTCAATCAATGCGTTGTTGATTTATGGATTTTTGTTTTCTTCCACATTAGTGTCATTTTTATGAACTAGTGTCTTCCAATGTTCTTTCTTTCTACTTAAAAGAAACCTTATCTTTAGATAGATCATATGAGGGAGCTGTACCTCTTTAATTCAGAGGAAAGTCGCAAATGCAATTGTGAAATTTCCAGAGTTGTTAGCGATTGGCTCCGATACATTAAGGGTAAAATAAAGTCAAAGTTATCAATATTTTCTAAGAGGCTAATTCATTTGGTAACACATGGAAAGTCGGTTAGTTGCTCTCATTGTCTTGATACTTATAGTTTCATACTCATGATGTTGATATTGTTGGAGAAACATAACCTTTGATGTTAAATGTTGATAGTTGGAAATATTTTGGTAATGAATTGCATCTTTGGAAATGATTTTGCTTGACATTCTTTTCATGATGATACAGTATTTTGATGATAGTGGTCCACCAATTTCTACTGTGCTAGGTAGTAAAATATAGTTATATGGTGATTTATTGGTATTCCTAAGCAATGATCATAGTGTTCCTCTGATAATTGTCTTCTCAAATAGTCAATTGAATAGTCTAAGATGTCAATGGTCATCCTTATCTTTTCTTGATCCATGCTTTCCAGTTTGAAAATGGTTTAATGCTTTGAAAGGTAGTAAGAGAGTGCTTTGCATGACATCATAGTGATAGTTCATATGTTGCCAATATATGATAGATATTTTATTTGACAGTGGTGATTTTACTTCCTCTGCTTTATGTTTTTCTTGACAGAGTGTACCTTGAGCAACATATAGTGTTTATCATTATATCTCAATCCATGTGTGTAGTGACAGTGCACTCTTGATTTCAGTCTTGAACATATTGATAAAGAGGTGGTCAAAGATGGTATGCCAGTGGATATAGTGATAATGTCATTATGTTTTTTTGTGCAATTTCTCTCTGTCCTTGCCAAAGCTCGGTATATACTTGTTAGTACCTTTTCTATGCTTGAGACAGTTCCTTCATTGTGAATCTTGTATAGTTGTGGTGCTTGACAATGCTTTGAGGAAATCTTCTTGTTTATAGTGACAGTGGTCTTCACTTAGTTTGGCATGATTTCCTTGAGTAATATTCTATACAGTGTTCATGTTTTGTTTCTTGGACAATTATCTAATGCTCTATGAGTTTAGTGATTGATAGTGAGCTTGGTAACAGTTTGGAATGAATATTGAGGTGTTTCTAAGTTGATGATAATAGTTTCTTGTTGCAACATTTCTTTTGTAGTGCAAGTATCAGATTGATAGTGGTTAATAATGCCAGTAAATAAGTATGGGTGTATGCTCAAGTATTTGCTTCACCATTTTGATACATGTTGATAGAGGTATTGACAAGTGATATTGCAAATGATAGTGATTTGCATG
This sequence comes from Sequoiadendron giganteum, assembly GCA_007115665.2. NCBI lineage: Eukaryota > Viridiplantae > Streptophyta > Pinopsida > Cupressales > Cupressaceae > Sequoiadendron > Sequoiadendron giganteum. The sequence continues at coordinate 584,078,390 of CM021108.1, read as the reverse complement.
ATAATTTTGTTCATAATACTTTTGTGGTGCAGTGAATAATTTTTTGATCTTGTCTTCCTTTTTATGGTCTAAAGTGACAGTGACATAAGGACTATGAGGTCCATGACAATGATACTTAAAAATTCTATGAAATATTGACAATTTTTGTGGTTTGGATCAATGGCAATGTCTTTATGACTATGTGGATTGTGTGTTCTTTCCCAAAGGTTTTATTCTTTGAGAAACACAAAGGTATAGCAAAAAGGCATATTTGTTTGGTTTCCAAGTAATGAGGATCAGTGACAGAAGGCACTTGCAAGGTGGATTGCATAGTGGAATCTATTCTATTATTGGTTTGTCAATGATTGATGGCAGTGATGTTTCCTTGAGATAGTGATATGAATTTTGAAAATGTTAATTTTCTTTTGATTGAGCAGTGATATGAAGTTGGTAATATTGTTAGTGGCATTTTTGTTTCACATCTACAGAGTGATATTGGTCTTAACAGTAGAATATAGTGGGAAATACAAGCATTTCTAAGGTTGCTCAAGTTGTTTGATGATTGTTAACAATGTGATAGTGGATCTTTGATAGTTTTCAGTGTTGTAGAGGTTCTATGGTGTAGAAAAATTATGTTCATAGTGTTTTCTTGGAAACTCAACCTTTTTCTTGAAGTTGTGACCTTGCCCGGGAAGTCATAGTATCTTGTGGATTGCATGTTAGTTTGGTAGTATGATTATAAAGTGATGATTACCTTGAGACTCACAATAGGTTTGCTAAGAATTTTATTATGATATTGGTAGTGGTATGTTTAATGAGACAGTTGTTATGATCTAAACATAGCTATCTTTGATTTATATGACAATTTTAATGTCTCTTGCAAATGAACAAGAGTTATGTCAAAGGTGAAGTCAGTGGTAGTGGTATGGTGCTTTGAGCGATTCTTGATTAATTATTTTCTCTCTTTTTGGAATGTTGGATCTTGCATGAACATGATGGTTTATTTGGTGCATCTTGGAGACAACATATGGTGCTTTTTCATTGGTGTTTGATGTTGATTCAAAGTGGAGGTTTGTTATTGGTATTATTTCTTGTCATAGATGTCAAACATGACTGTTCATAATGACAATGGATATGTTGATCCTAACATGACATTGGATGTACAATAATGGTAGGGTTCTTGAGATTCTTAATAGTGCTATGGTTTGTTAAATCTTCTTTCAGTCAGGGGGAGTCTATTGTCCTTTTTCATTTGATTTCAAAGGGGGATCAATAAGGTGCACAATTGGAGAAGTTGACATCAATTACAAAGGGGGAGTTTTATGCATTGGTATGATGTTTTGTCATTGATGTCAAATTCTTATGGTTTTGGCATTGTTTGATAGATTTTGGATGATGCAAAGAAATTTTCTTTGGTGTTGGTACAAAAAGGGGTGATATAGAAGTTGCATTTTTTATTTTCTTTATGTATGTTTCAGTTGCTTCATGCATGCTTGTTTCAAGGCACTTCATGTATGTTTCAGTTGATTCATGCATGCTTGTTTCAAGGTACTTCATTCTTGTTTCAAGGGTTGATAGATCAGTGGTATTCATTCAAAGCTCATAATCAAAACATTCAAATAAGGTTCATTCAAAGGTTCAAAACCCTAAAAGGCTTGAAAGCTTATCTTTTTTGAAAAATATTAGAAGCACAATATTCTATGTTTGATTCAATGACATTCATGTTCATCAGGCATTCATGCTCATTGGTGTTAGGGTTTCTTGTTTGAGATCTTGAGTTCAAACTCTATTATCTAGGTTTTTATGTAAAGGAGTTAGTAATTTTTCTTTTTTATCTAAAATCTTGGTGATAGAGTATAGGAAGTTAACGTTTTTTAAAGTGACTTACTCAAGGGTTTTAAATTAGTTATAAATCGACCCTCTTGTATAAGGTAACCTGTCGAGCAAGTTAAAGAGATTTTTTTAGTTCGTTCAAATAAATATCAATGGTTGTCATTTAAAAAAAAATTGGTGGGTGTTTAGAATCAAGGGCTTGAATTTGAATCTAGTGAATGGATATTCCTTGAGGTCTTCATTTGATGGCAGATCAACAGTCAGGGTTTTGATTTATAATTCTTTGAAGGTGAATAGGTGAAATAATTTGATGTTGGCACTAAATTGAAGAGATATCTTCTTTTCTGAATACCAACAGTCATGTTTTGGTATGAGAAGTTTTTGATTTCAAGATGAAATGGTTCTTGGAAAGTGTGTGATGGAGGTTTTTCATTATTAAAAAACTATGATAGGTAGTGTTCATTGTATTCTGATTGGGATGTGTAATGGATTAAGGTATGAAGCAAATGTATTGAGAGAGTTTTAATGTTTATGGAGGTCTGAACACTGTGAGATATATTTTAAATAAAAGAGAAATTTGTAATCCTTTGGTGTGATGGAATTTTCAATTTATATAATTTTGAAGATAAATGGTCAGTATTTTTATTAGGGTTTTTGGTCTTTGAAGATGGAATGTTAATGAAGTGTGTGTAATACTCAATTTTGGAGACGTTCTTGTACATTCAATGTATAATGTGCCATAGGTTGAAAATGGAATGAGCATGGTGATTGCAGAAATGTGATTGTAACCTTTGATGAAAATTTATTGATTGAGTTATGACAAAAAAAGGTGTGTATGTGACTTTCATAAACAGATTATGTTGTTTTTAGAAAGGACAAATGATTTTTTTGAATTGCAGTTTCAGAAGCTTGAGATGTGATGTAATAAAGTTGAATAAGGTTTTTAACAGAGCAAGGGTAAAGTTCTGATTGAAAAGATGATGATAAGGAAAGATGATGGTAGAATGCAGGGGTAAGTGTGAATATCTATAATTAAACCTTGGTTATGCAATGATTTGAAGTGAAATAGGGTAACCCTTTATATTCTTTTGTTTTCCTTTTCAAGAGTGTCTATGAGACATGGAATTTTTCCAATGAGGCATGGGAATCAGCTAGTGAGGCTTGTGTTATTTTTTAGTGAGGCTTGAATGATTTCTAGTGAGGCTTGACTGTTAGCCAGTGAGGCTTGTTGTATTTCCAATGAGGCATATAGTTTGTAAAAAACAAGTTTTTTGCTATTTTGGCTTAATAAAGTAATTGTTCAGAGTGATTTTTTCACCCTTTTAGGGTTTTCCGACTCATAAATCTCATGTCTTGATTCTTCTTGATGGTGTGTCGCTTTATGCATGGTTGATCATCCCCAATTTAAATATGGTGTTTTTTTTCCACATCTTTGTGATTTTCATATCATACAATATCTATAATCTTTGTGTAGTCAAGTGTGTTAAGTTTTGAAATTGGATTTATTTGACCATTGACTCACCCCCCCTCTCAGTGGTCTTGTACTCCAACAAATCCATCATTCCCTTCCATAAAATTCAACCTTCAATCATATGATAAAGTTTGATCAAATTTATAAATGGACTTGAAGACCTACAATCTCAAGTAATGTTGCTCTAAGACTTTTAAATTTTCTTACTTGTTCAAATGCTATCTCTTTCTAGTTTTGAAATAGTGAAAAGACTAGGTATTTATAGGTATTTCTCTAATTTCCCAAAAAATATATCTTGAAAGATGACATTTATAATTTGAATTTTGGATGTTAAATTGTCGCCAATAATCCATTAAAATTTGGGTCTTGGATAAGAAAGGGGACTCAACCACCCATGGGAAACTATGTCCTAGCCCAAATTTCTAGGACACTCAAAGTTGAGGAATATTTTATGATTGATTGTATTTGTCCAATGTTTGTTTTAGTGTTAGAAAATAGTAAAAATAAGCCTCATAATGAATAATAAAGGGAATTAGGGCTTATGTAGGAAGGGTTGAAAATGCATAAATACAAGGGTCACTAAAATAAATCAAAACTAAGCATGAAATTGACTATCATCTATAAGGGAGCGCAATTTTCTACACTACATATTTTATTGTTGTTGATTTGTTTGAGGGATTTTGATCTGGTAAAGAAGTTTCAGTTTGTTGAAGGGTTTATGTTTTAAAAAGAATGATTCACCCCCTTCTTAATCTCTAGGTGTTTTCAATAATTGGTATCAGAGCCAAGTTACTATAAAGAAGCTTGAATTCTTGAGGAAAGATCCAGGATGACACATGATAGATCTTACAAAGGTCTTAGGTTTTATGGGACAAATTACACCTTTTGGAAATAGAGAATGGAAGGCCATCTAAACTCTTTATGGTTTGGTGTTTGGAAATCTGTCGAGGATGGTTATACTACTCCTACTACTCCTCCTATATATCTAGTAAAGATTAGGTTGTATGAGAACAATGCCAAGGCTAAGAATGCTATCTTGTGTGGGTTTTCTAATATAGAACTTTTGAAGGTGATGAATTTAAGTTTTGCCAAGGACGTCTAGGGAAAAATTAGCAGTATGTATGAAGGAGAAAATAAAGTAAAGCAAGCCAAAATGAAAATTTTCAAGAGCATATTTCAAACCCTAAAGATGATAGAGGATGAAGACATTGCAAGTTATATGCTCCAAGTGCATGAAGTAGTTACTAGCATCACTGGTCTTGGTGGAGATGTAAAAGAGGATGATATTGTGAAGAAGGTTTTGAGATCTCTCCCTAAATCTTATAGTCATAAGGTTTCCTCTATTGAAGAGTCTAAGGACTTGGATAAGTTGGTAGATAAAATTTTTGGTGCTCTCACAACCTTTACAATGAGAGAATTTGGCAAAGATATTCCTATTAGTGTTGGTTTTCATTTTCCTAGTGGGTTAATTTATTTTTCCTTAGTCCTAAGTTTTTCCTACAATTTTATTAAGCTTTCTTAGGATAATAAAGTGAGTTTATTATTTAATAACTAGGAGATAAGTGATGTGGTGTCCCCTTCCTTAAAGGGTGGAACCACTTTCCACTTTTGGTGGTCCATATCAACTTTTGGCGGCATCCTCCACTTTTTATGGTTGATTCCTATTGGTTGGATTTTTCACCTACCTCATCTACTAATTTCTATATAAACTCACTACCTAGCTTGTATTTATATACTCTTGCATCCATTCATGCATGTTTGAATTGTATATTTTCACCTTGGAAGCTCTTAATGCAATTTTGTCACATCGACATTTCAGATTCTCTCAAAGTCCTAGTTTGCATTCTTATGCTTTTCCAATTTATGTAGCTTTGATTTTCTCTTAAAAATTTCCTTAGGTTATTCAATCTATTTTATATTTCTAACATGGTATCAGAGATTTTATTTTGAGAAATCTAAGTTCTTAGATTCCTAATTGAGAGATTGAGTTCTTGTAAAAATCTTATAAATTCTTGTATGATCTTCTCTTGCATTCTTGAATGATCTAGAGAATTAGAAAGGGCTCGCAAAGATTTAATAACATCTTCATATTGCATATATGTTTTGTGAGATCTAGGTGATTGCAACATTTTTGGTTATACTGGCAGTGTTGTTTACTATTCCAACATGTCCACAAGGCTCAAGAAAGTCGGATTTGACTTTTGTTTCATCCAAATTGGAGATCATTTGACATAGTTGCAAACAAGGGTTTGATGCAAGCCATTTTTTATTGGATCCATTTTCATTTTTGCTTCATAAATGCAACTTTCACTCATTTGTAGGAAAAATGATTTTTGGGTTTTGTAGATAGGGTCAAAATCTCTAATGGGTATCTTTTATATTTTGAATATCTTGCACAGATCTAAAGAAAATTGTTGTATAAAAAGTGTCACACGTCATTTTTCTATCGAGTGAAGGTGAAAAAGAAATATTTTTTCATCTTTTGTTTGCTAGATCAAAAAACTATTTCTAGGTTTTATTCTTAGCATCAAAATATTTATGGGTTTTTGTTATTATCTACAAACAACAAGTAGCTTTTTCAGAAATCAAATCAAAAGTAAAATTTGTTTGTTAGGAAAAATTGTTTCTTGTAGACTAAATCCAACTAATTTTTTAAAAATTCATATATTTTTCTTCGAGCGTTGGATTTTAGAAAATAAGATATTGTTGGAAAGCTGTAGACAAGCACTTTCCATCTACAAAGGTTTTGAAAAGAAATTTTTCCATTTTCTGCCAAATATTGGAGGTTGAAGCTATCTTGTGCTAATTTCTTCAATAGGCCATAACTTTCACCCTAGTGCTCCGATTTTCGGAAACGAATAGGTGTTAGAAAGGTATTGAAGAGAACTACACGGCTACATAGCTAAGTTTTAAAATTTTTTATCTTAGATTCATTTTATATTAGATTTTATAATTTTGGTCATTGTGGGCCTCTTGAGCATTATATCTTGGAAAAGGCTTTGTAAATGCATTAATCATAGAGTGCCAACATTTTAATATCTTGGGGGGTGATTTTTGAGACTAGTGGAAAGGGGGTGTCTCTTGATGTCTCTTTTTGTATTCACTTAAAGTGATTTTTGTATCAATCTTGGGGGATTATACATGCAATCACAAACTAAGATAAATTTCCATTTATGGGGGGGTTAAGTGTGTCTCTTGAAAATTATTTCCATTCTTTTGTTGTTAAGCTAACTTCAAAGAACTATTTGTCCTAGAAACAAGGGATAAAGAAACATTTCCTTGAGCAGGATCTACTACCCTTTCTCCTTGGACTCGTTCCTAAGCCAAGTGGCTATAATCAGAAGAATGCATGGTTTAATAATAATGATATTGTCTATGTACTAATATGTCTTACTATTTTTGAGGATATTCTACATCATGTAGAGCAAACTGAGTGCCCTTTCACTACTTGGACCATCATTTAGCAATTGTATGGAGACATTGGATCTTCATCTGAAAGTGATATTTCCTTGGATAACCAAGCTATTGTGGGTGATATTGAGACTTGTGTTTCTCCATCTTGTGTGGATGATCAATTCATTAATACCCCATCACCATCTACTATTGCTACTTCAAAGTTTAGATTTTCTTCTTTGAAATATTCCAATGACTTCTTGCAGTAGGATATCTATAGTCTTCTTGATTTAGCTTGGGATGATCTCTTGATAGGTGTTCCAGACTTATTTGTGGAGACACATATTGTAATTTTAGGAGAAACTATTGAATGTATTCATCTTCTCTTTGATGAAGATTATTCTTCTTTAGTTGTTGTGAGGGAACAATTTGACCCTCTTGTTCATTCTCTACATGATCATTCATCATAGTTTGACATGAGTGTGGATACTTTGGATCATCATTTTGAGAAGACATCTTCAGATGAGATACTTGAAACTTTGATTTGTGTTCTACATTATTCTCTAGGAGATTATGATTTTTCATCTTCAAAAGTGTGGCCTAGAATGCCTAATTTGATTGTGGCAGCTTTCATCGACATTGGGATACTTGAGCCAACTTCAAAGACTTCATACATCTTGCACTTTCTTCTTGCATATTCCTTTCAGGACTTGGAAGATAGAATGAATACACCTTTGGTTGTGTTTCTTCCTAAGGGGAGCAATGGTGTTCGACGATCATGGACTATCTTCTCCATCCAGTTTCGAGCATCTACCATTGGATATTTTTCAATGTACTTAGTCCTTCTCTTATATTCTCTCTCTATTATGGGGTGTGTACTTCCTTTCTATGGTATGGGGATTCTTATTTGGGAGGGAATTTTATATTTACATGGTTACCTAACATGGATTAATTTTTCGGGACCCATCATCTTTTACATCCTCCTAAGTTGTGCTTGAGGGGGGGTGTTGGTGTAGGTTTTTATTTTCCTAGTGGGTTAATTTATTTTCCCTTAGTCCTAGGTTTTTCCTACACTTTTATTAATCTTTCTTAGGATAATAAAGTGATTTTATTATTTTATAACTAGGAGATAAGTGATGTGGTGTCTCCTTCCTTAAAAGGTGGAACCACTTTCCACTTTTGGTGGTCCATATCCACTTTTTGTGGTTGATTTATATTGGTTGGATTTTCCACCTACCTCCTCTCCTAAGTTATATATAAACTCACTACTTAGCTTGTATTTTCATACTCTTGCATCCATTCATGCATATTTGAATTGTACCTTTTTAGGTTGGAAGCTCTTAATGCAATTTTGTCGCATTGACATTGCATAATCTCTCAGAGTCCTTGCTTGCATTCTTATGCTTTTCTAGTTTATGTAGCTTTTATTTTCTCTTAAAAATTTCCTTGGGTTATTCAATCTATTTAATATTTCTAATAGTTCCAAAGAAATAAGCTACATTTAGAACTAATAAAAAGATAGAAGATGAAACAACTAATCAAGATGATGACCTTAATGAGATTGAAGAAAAATTTATGAGAAGATTGAAGAAAGACCAAAAAATAAAAAGGTAAGCTACCTTTCAAGTGTTTCAATTGTGGGAGGATTGGTTATTTTTCATATAAGTGTCCTTATAAAAAATCATATGATAGTAACAAAAAGGACAATGGTTCAAATGATGAAAACCTATTCATGGCTCTAAAAGACAAAAAAATGTGTTCTTGGAAAATGTAAGAAGTCCAATACCTTGTAGGTTGACAAAAATAATGAAGTATATATGGTTGTGTGGACTTCCTTTCATGAAAAATAATAACCAAATGTTTGGGTGATTGAAAGTGGTTGCTCTAACCACACGACTAGTGACAAGATAAGGTTCATCAATCTTAAGAAGGTTAATGTTGGAGCTATTAAGTGTGGTGGTGACGAGTCAACATAAATTTGTGGAAAGGGTGCTATAAAAATTTATGAAAAGAGCATAACTAAGAATGTACTCTATGGAAAAGGTCTAAAGAATAATCTTCTTAGTGTTAGTCAAATGTGCAATAAATGATACAATCTTATATTTCATGCCAATGGTTGTGAGATTAGAAAGTCAGGGTCCAAAAGATTAGTTGTTGGAGGTACAAAGACAAATGAAAATGTCTATCATCTAAAGGAGGCAAATGGAAGAATCTACTTATTGGCTTAATATAGTGAGTGTTGGTTGTGGCACAAAAGAATGGGACACATCAAATTTAACAATATGGAAAATATCAGTATTACTCATGCAGTGAAAGACATTTCTAAGATAAATAAGCCTGCAAACACTTTATGCAAGGAGTGTCAAATGGGAAAACAAAAAAGGACAAGTTTTAAAATAAATGAGTGCTCTACTAGAATGCCATTGGATTTGATTCACACTGATTTGTGAGGACCTAAAAGAACAAAGACTCAATAAGGTGAAAGGTATTTCATGTTGCTTATTGGTGATTACACTATAATGTCTTAGGTTACATTTTTAAGAGATAAATCATAAGCTTTTGATAAGCTTAAAATATTCTAATAAAAAGTCGAGAATGAAATGGATGCTAAGATCAAATGCTTAAGATAAAATAGAGGAGGTTAATTTACTTCAAATGAATTTTATAAGTTTTGTGAAGATTGTGGTATTAGGAGACATCTATCTACTCCTAGAACCCCTCACCAGAATGGGGTAGAAGAGAGTAATAATAGGACTATGTTGAAAGATGTTGATCTATTTGATATGTATTGAAAGGAAGCATTTCACACTTTTTTTAATTTTCTTAACAGAGTATAGTTGAGGGTCAATAGAACTAATACCCCTTATGAGTTGTGGTATGTTAGGCCTCCTACTATTAGATACTTTAGGATCTTTGGTAGAAAATTCTACATCAGAAGAGATGAATAAGACCTTGGAATGTTTGACTCAAGGTGTGATGAAGGGATCTTTCTCGGTTACTCCACTAGAAGCAAGGCCTATAGATGCTACAACAAGAAATTGGGAAGGATGATTGAAAGAAAAAATTCTAGGGTAGATGAAGATTTGTGTCATATCTCACAAGAACCATAGGTTTGGAGATTTGATATGTCTCCCTACAATGAAGAAGAAGAAAATAAAGAAAAGAAGGAACCAAAACCAGCTAAGGCTCCCAAGACTCCAAATTATGTTCAAAAGAATAATTCTATAGATCAAATTATTAGAGACAAGAATGAAGGTGTGTTGAATAGGAGAAGGTTTGTAAAAGAAAGTGAGCAAGTAAATTTGTGTTTACTATCAAAGGTAGAGCCCAATACCTTTGTTGATGCTAGTAAAGATGATGGTTGGATAAAGGAAATAGAAGAAGAACTAGATCAGATAGAAAAAAGTCAGACATGGGAATTGGTTCGCAGACTAGCTAATAAGAATGTTATAGGAACAAAGTGGGTGCTTTGGAACAAGTTGAATGAATATGGTGAAGTTGTAAGGAAGAAAGAAAGATTGGTATGTAAGGGTTATTCACAAGTTTAAGGTATTGATTTTGAGAAGACTTTTTCTTTGGTAGCCAAAATGGAGGCAATAAGGATGTTTCTTTCCTTTGTTGCTCACAAGAATTTTAAAGTCTATCAAATGAATTTCAAGCCAACCTTCTCGAATGGAGACCTGGAGGAAGAGGTATATATTGATCAATTGGATGGTTTCTAGTTATCAGAAGATCTGAATATGGTATGTACACTCAAGAAAGCTTTGTGTGGAATCAAGCAAGCTCCTAGAGCTTGGTATGCTCATTTGGATAAGTATTTACTTCATCAAAGATTCAAAAAAGGTACTACGGATAGTAATCTCTAAATTAAGGCTAAGGAAGACAAGATTCTAATTGTGGTTGTATATGTTGATGACATAATATTTGGTGGAGACGATGAAATGTGTAAAAAGTTTGCAAAAGAGATGTAGACAGAGTTTGAGATGTCTATAATTGGTGAGTTATCTTTCTTCCTTGGTCTTAAAATTATTCAGCTAGATGATGCTATCTTTATTTCTCGAGAAGAGTATGCAAAGGAGATATTGAAAAAGTTTTCAATGGAGGATTCCAAAGTAGTAGGTACTCCTATTGTTATTGGTTGTCATTTGAGCAAGACTAATGAGTCTCTAGAAGTTGATAAAACTCTTTATAGATCTATGATTAGAGGTTTGTTGTATTTGACTACCTCTAGACCTGGTATTATGCATGCACTATGTTTGGTTGCCAGATTTCAAGCTAATCCTAAGAAAACTCATGAGAAAGTAGTGAAAAGAATATTTAGATACTTGAAGGGAACTCTAAATTATGGTTTATGGTACAAGAAGGATGATATTTTTTCTTTAAATGCCTATACATATGTTGATTGGGTAGGATGTGTGGATGATCAGAGAAGTACTAGTGAAAGTGACTTTTTCTTGGGAGACAGATTGGTCTCTTGGTTTAGTAAGAAGAAAGACTCAATGTCCCTATCCACAAAAAAAGTTGAATTTATTGTTCCAACATATTGCTACACTGAGGTGCTTTGGATGAAGCAAGGATATAAAGGTGCTTTATGATGAACCTATTCCTATATTGTGTGATAATATGAGTACAATCAACATTTCCAAGAATCTGGTGATTCATTCAAAAACCAAACATATTTCTATTTGGTATCACTTTCTAAGGGAGTAGGTTATAGAGAAAGAATTCATAATGGAGTATGCGCCTACTAAGGATCAACTTGTAGATATCTTCACTAAGGCACTTCAAAAGGATAATTTTGACTATCTTTGGCAGAAGTTAGGGGTTATTTCTCCTCCTTATTCTAACTAGATGCATAGTTGGTGCATCTATCCATGGGGATAAATTTATGTCATATCCTTTTCTCCTAGATTGATAGGTGCTACCTCTCAGGGGGAGAAATTAGTTGGTTGATTGTTGTTAGGGGTGTTGAATGCACAAGAAAACTAAGAGGGTGGGAATCAATTGCACATTAAAACATCAAAACCCTCATTAACATTTAGATTTTCATTAGTCCTTAAACCCTTAACAACCATTAAACCCTTATCATGCATTAACAGAATGTAAACATGAGAAACAGTAATGAAAACACATCCATACACATGAGAACACCAAATTTATGTGGAAAACCCAAGAAGGAAAAAACCACAGTGAGGATTAGATCACAATATAACTTAATTTCCAATTTATAAAGAAGAAGAAATAGGATCATTACAATGATAAATCCATCTCAGAGCAATAGAAAAGTTCCACTACTGCTTCACTAGAACATTCACACTCTTTGTAAAATGTAAACACCTTTTGCTCATTTATTTCAATAGTCTTAGTCATTAAAGCTCACACTGCACTTCTCACTTTCATACTTCACACACTTCACACATCGATCCTTCATCAACTCAACACATATGTATACATCCTTAACCTTGAAAAAAATCTACAAGATCGACTTTGCAGCTCAAATGTGAAAATTCAAATTATGCCTATGCAAAAACATTCTTGTGATGGAGAGGAATGAAGGTGGACCAAATCACACATTAACTTGAGCCTAAATCCATATACACATGCCAAACCACACTTCCAAAAACACTAAATCATATTTGCAATTAGTGTAAACACCCAAGGTCAGTTGAACTTGTGTTAGCAGGATTAAAATTTTAAGTACACACTTCCTCAAATCCAAATATGACTCATGGAGCACACTCAAAACTTAAAAACAATCTAGAATATTCCATCAACACCCTAAAATCCAAAAAATCCTTCACAACACCATACACCTGAAGAAAATACTCATTGTGTACACCTAATAACCTTCCACACACTATAAGACATGAACTCAACCTTGTGGAGCATAAAACTTTGAACAACTTAGACTGAAGATAGGTGTGAGAAATATAATCACACTTTCAGATTTGAAAAACTAGAAATCACTACACTAAGAAACGTGGAGAAAAATGATTTCTCCCATAGAGCACTGCATCATAGTTCACACACTGGTGAACATAAATTCTTCTTCTGAATGATCCAAAACATGAAACTCTAGATACAACACCTCTGAACAAGTAGATATTCAACCAAGAAGAAATATGGAGAAAAATATTGAACACCACTATGCCACACTGAACACTCTTCACCACACTATTTCCTCTTTTATTCAAATTTTCTCAAAAGAACTTGAAAACCAAGCACCACAAACACCATCTCAACATCTGCAACACTTTCTCATCACCAAAAAACTAACTGCAATACAAATCAACCATACTAATAGTTCAACATCCACAAATATATTCTCATGAAAGCAACACTAGAGGTTGACATTAGTTGCACTAATAATGACAAAATAATACAACCAATCAAAGCATCTCCATAGGTTGACATCAATGCAACAAAAAAGATCTATTGAAATCAATGACAAAACTAAGTTCTAAAAATCTCCCCCTTTGTCATTTATGGTAGCACATGATGTGAAAAACCATCAACAACAATAAATATAATCACCAACTCATATACTACACCATAGTGCATATTGCTCCCCCTTACACACACATCTATCCTTTCTAACGTTTTCTCTTTTATAAGATTTCTCTCCCCCTTTCTACATATAGTTTTTAAGTTAAATCTCTCCTCCTTTGACATGAATGGAAAAGGATAACATATATTTTCTTTTCTTTGCTTCCCCTTTGACATCGATCACACTTGTATCTATTTTGCAACTTCCTTTTCTTTTACTACACTATATTTTCTTCACACCTTTTCTACACACTCCCCCTTAGGATTACATAACATATTGTACCAACCAAAAAATACTACACATATCCCTTGACACAATTGAAAAATTAAAACACTTACTCCTCCTGACTGCAATAACCAACAATGCCACTACCTACTCCCCCTAAGAGGTAGACATGATTATTAGTCAAGAATAAGGAATGAATCTTGGAATCCATTGGACTAATGTATAACCTTATGCATCTATTCAAAAGGAGGGGCAATAACCCCTAAATTATCTCAGAGATACTCAAAAGTATCCTTATGAAGAGCCTTTGTGAAGATATCTACAACTTGATCCTTATTAGGTACATACTCCAACTTCACCTTATTCTCTACAACCTTCTCTCTTAGAATGATACTAAATTGAGATATGATTTGTCCTTGAATGCATTGGCAGATTCTTTGAAATATTGATAGCACTTGTGTTATCACATAAGATAGGGATTGGTTCATCATATGACACTCTGATATCCTTCAAGGTTTGTTTCATCCACAACACCTATGTGCAACATAATGTTACAACAATGTATTATGCCTCTATAGTAGATAAAGAAAACGAATCTTGATTCTTACTTAGCCTTATTAGGTACATATTCCAACTTCACCTTATTCTCTGCAACCTTCTCTCTTAGAATGATACTGAATTGAGATATGATTTTTCCTTGAATGCATTAGCAGATTCTTTGAAATATTGATAGCACTTGTGTTATCACATAAGATAGGGATTGGTTCATCATATGACACTCTGATATCCTTCAAGTTTTTTTTCATCCACAACACCTATGTGCAACATAATGTTACAACAATGTATTATGCCTCTATAGTAGATAAAGAAAATGAATCTTGATTCTTACTTAGCCAACACACCAACCTACTTCCAAGAAAGAAAGCACCACCACTTGTACTTCTCCTATCATCCACATATTTTTCCCAAACTACATTTGTATAATAATTTAGAGAGAAATCAGTATCCTTTGGATACCACAAACCATGTTCCAGAGTTCCTTTTAATTATTTGAATATTCTTTTTACTACTGCCACATGTGACTCTCTAGGATCTTCCTGAAACCTATCCACAAGACAAACTACATGCGTGATATCTAGTCTATTAGAAGTTAAGCATAGCAGTCCTCCAATTATTGACCTATACTTGCTTTGATTAGCTTTAGGATATTATTCATTCTTACTCAGCTTGCAACCAATAACCATAGGAGTACATACCAGTTTGGAGTCTTCCATTCCAAACTTCTTCAAAATTTCCTTAACATACTTCAACTATGATATGAATATTCATTTCTCTATCTGATTGATTTGAATCCCAAGGAAGAATTCATCTCCCCAAACATATATATCTCAAACTCTTTCTACATTTCTTCTATAAATATTTTTCACATACTTTCATTTCCTCCAAAGATTATATCATCAACATACACAACCACAATCAATATTTTATCTTCCTAAACTTTAAAGTAAAGATCTCTATATGTGGTACCTATTGAATACTTGTTGGAACAATTACCTATCTAATCTTTCATACCAAACTCTAGGGGCTTGCTTGAGTCCATATAATGCCTTCTTCAATTTTCATATCATATTAGGATTTTCTAATAGCTAAAATCCTTTTGGTTGTTCAAAGTATACCTCTTGTTCCAACATACCATTCAATAATGTATACTTCACATCCATCTAATAAACTTTGAAATCCTTATGTGCTACAAAAGCTAAAAACATCATAATAGCCTCCATCCTTGCCACTGAAGCAAATTTCTCCTCAAATTCCATGCCTTCTACTTGTGAGTAACCTTTACACACAAGTATTTCCTTGTTCCTAACAACTTCTCCATTCTAATTCAACTTGTTCCGGAATACCCACTTAGTTCCAATCACATTCTTGTTCCCTAGTCTTGGGAAAATTTCCCAAGTCTGATTCTTCTCAATTTGCATCATTTCTTCTTCCATAGACTTGATCCAAAACTCATGTTTGCATGCCTCAATCACTTTTTTAGGTTCAAATGTGGAAAGTAAACATAAATTTACTTGTTATTCTATCATAACATCCTTTCTTCTTGTCAATACACCTCAACTTTTTTCACCAATTATTTGATCTTTAGAATGATTCATTTGCACATACTTAGGGGTCTTAGGGATATTTTCTAGATCTTCTTCCTCTTAAAACTACACTTATTTTTTCTTACCATAATATTTATCTTCCTCTCTACAAGAGGACTCATCTGATTCATATCTATTTATCAACACTGATATTTTATGTAAGTCTTCATCCACTTTGACACTTGCACCCTCAACAATCTTGTTTAATATCTTATTGTAACACTGGTAAGCCTTTCTCTTTGTAGAATATCTAAGGAAGATTCCTTCTCCTAAGTTTTTCATCTCTTTTGATATAACACTTGCTTCCAAACACTTTAAAATATTTGACAGCAGGAGTTCTTCCATACCACAACTCATAGGGAATCTTTGAATTGTTTGTCCTTGCTTGCACTTTGTTAAGTATGTAGACTATAGTATGAATTTATTCTCTCTAGTATACATCATTTTCCTTGCTACTTATTGAACTATTCTATTCTTCTTTTCCACCACTCCATTTTGTTGAGGATCCCTAGGAGCTGACAGATGTCTCTTTATTCCATGATTTTCACAAAAACTATTACTCATTGGAGGTGAACTGTCCACTGCTGTTAGATCTTAAACATTTGATTTTCATATCCATTTCATTCTCAACCATATCTTTAAATGCCTTAAACTTATCTAGAGCTTCTGATTTTTCTTTGAGAAAAGTTACCCAAGTCATTCTAGAGTGATAATCAATCAACAACATGAAATACCTATCACCTTGAAAAATTCTTGTTCTTGTAGGTCCACAAAGGTTTGTATGCATTCCAAATCCAAAGGTTTTGCGGTAGAGTATTCTTTGACATTGAAGCTTTTTCTTGTTTTCTTCCTAACCTGGCATTTCTTACAAACTTCATTTATAGGTTTTGTAATCTTTAGAAGATCTCTCACAGCTTGAGCAAAGCTGATTCAAACTAGGATATCAAAATTTATGTGACACATTCTTCTATTCCATAGCCAAATTTCATTGATTTGAGTAATAAAGCACATACCATTAGCACCATTAAGATGATAAACATTTACATCTATCCTTCTTCCTACAACAACCAAAGTTTTGGAGCCTTTTGTGATCTCACAACCACCATCCTAAAACACAAGATTATATCCTTTGCTACACATTTTTCCTACACTTAGAAGAGTATTTTAGAGCCTCTTAACATAAAGAACATCATATGTATTCTTCTTTCCATCAAAATTGATTGAACCTTTTCCACATATCTAATCAGATGCATCATCACCAAAATTAACAAGACCACCTTCAAAATTTTCAAGTTTAAAAAACATACTCTTATCACCTATCATGTGATTTGAGCATCCCCTTTCAATAATCTAGTATTTTTTGTCTTCTCTAGCATGAAAATTAATCACCATATTTCCATTATGAACTACTTCCAGAGAAACTTCCTTCACAAATCTCTTAGAGTTAGCAAAATTAGTTCCAACATTTAGAGCCATGAACAAGAATTCATTATCCTCATCATCAGGGTAATTAGATTCATCATCAGATATACTAGCATCTTCTTTAACATAATAAGTTATTTTAATATTTTTACTTGTATTATCTTTAAATATATCATTTGAAGCTTTGAATCAACATCTTGAAACATAATGAACTATTTTTCCACAATTGAAACATTTGAAAGGTAACTTACCTCTATATTTTCTAGTGCCCTTTTTCAATCTCCTCATAAAGTTTTCTTCTAACTCATCCTACTCATTTGGATAAAATTCCTCTCTTCTCTACTTTTCCAACTTTAAAATCACTCTTTTCTTGAATCACTTGGACCAAACTCTCTCAATTCAAAATTAGTTAAAGCACAAAACAATTGATCTCTAGAATAATGATCTAAATTTTGAGCTTCTTCAATAGTCAAAACCTTATGACTACAAAGTCTAGGAAGAGTTCTTAATACCTTCTTTACAACTTCATCTTATTCAAGTTTTCCACCAAGACCTCTGATGGAATTGACAACTAAATCCACTCTATGCATGTATCCTATAATATCTTCATCTTCTGTCATCCTTAGGGTTTCAAGTTTAGTCTTTAGATTTTGCATCTTTTCTTGCTTGACCTTATCATCTCCTTCATAGATACTTTCCAAAAAAAATTAGATCTCACTAATAGTTTTAAGACTCATAACTTTCACAATTTCTCAATTAGAAAGACCACTCAAAAGATCATACCTTTCTTTTCCATTGTTCTCATATGCCTTGATATCATCATCAGTACTCAGACCATTTGCAAGAATTATATATCTAGTTTCAACAAACTTGCAAACTCAAAACCCTAGAGAAATAAGGAAACCTTCCATCCTAGGGTATTTTAGAATGCATAATTAGATCCATCAAATATAGGATCCTCCTTCTTGTGTGCCATCCCAAATCTACCTAGATTGGTTAATATTTCTTCCAAGGAACCTTTCTCTGATACTAGTTGTTTAATGCACAAGACAACTAAGAGGGGGGAAATCAGTTGTACATTAAAACATAAAAATCCTCATTGATATTTAGATCTACATTAGTCCTTAAACCCTTATCAACCATTAAACCCTTATCATGTATTAGCATAATTTAAACATAAAAAACAATAATGCAAACACATCCATACACATGAGAACACAAAATTTACATGGAAAACCCAAGAAAGGAAAAACCATGGTGAGGATTAGCTCACAATATAAAGTAATTGCAACACTGAACGCAATAGGCTCACTACCAAAGGGATCACTACCCAAAATAAAGAAGGGATCACTACCAAATTAGAAAGAAGAAGAAAGAATATTGTTACAAAGAGAAATCCATCTCAAAGAAATCGAAAAGTTCCACCACTGCTTCACTAGAACATTTGCACTCCCTTTGTAGAATGTAGACACCTTCTGCTCCCTACTTCTAGTAATCTTAGTCATTAAAGTTCACACTGCACTTCTCACTTTCGCACTTCACATCATAATTCACTTCACACAAACTTCACACACTGGTCCTTCATCAATTCAACACATATATATACCATCCTCAACCTTGAGAATAATCTACAAGGTCGTCTTTGCACCTCAAACATGCAAATTCAAATTAGGTTGGCACCAAAACATTCCCGCAATGGAGAGAAATGAAGGTGGATCACATCACACCTTAAGTTAGACCTAAATCCACATACACATGTCTCACCATGCTTCCACAAAAATTGAAGCATATCCACAATTAGTGTAAACACCCAAGGTTGGTCGAAGCTATGTTAACACCACTAAAAATTTAAGTACACACTTACTCAAATAAAAATATGACTTGTGGACCACACACAACACTTAAACACAATCTAGAATATTCCATCAACACCCTAAAATCTGACAAATCCTTTGCAATATTGTACATTTGAAGAACATACTCATTCTATACAACTAGTTAACCTTCCACACACTATAACACATGAACTCAACCTTGTGGAGCACCAAACTTCAAAAAACTTAGACTAAAGATAGATATGAGCAATATTAGAACACTTATAGATCCCCAAAACTAGAAACTAGAATGCAGAGAAATTTGGAGCAAAACCATTTCTCCCAGAGAGCACTACATCACAGTTCACACATTGGTGAACACAACTTCTTTTGAATGATCCAGAACATGAAACTCTGGATATAACACCTCTGAAAACCTCTGATCAATGTATCTAAACTACACAAGAATATATTCAACCATGAAGAAATTTAGAGGAAAATATTGAACACCACTCTGCCACACTAAACACTCTTCACCACACTATTTCCTCTTTTATTCAAATTTTCTCAAAAGAACTTGGAAACCAAGCACCCCAAACACCATCTTAACATTTTCAAAACTTTCTTATCAACACCAAACCAGCTACAATACATAAAATCAACCATACTAATGGTTGAACATCCACAAACATATGCTCATCAAAGCAAACTAGAGGTTGGCATCAGTGATACTACTAATGACAACATAATACAACCAATGAAAGTGTCTCCATAGGTTGATATCAATGCAACAACAAAGATTTGTTGACATCAATGACAAAAATAAATTCCAACAAGGGGGAGATGGTATGATTGCTTGAATAAAATGTGCAAATTTTGAGCATGTGCAGTTGTTGGTCAAAGGGGGAGAATGTGTTGTTTTAATTGAATATCCTTGGCCCTTTTATCCTTGAAGCTAGAGAGTGTGTTGTTTATTTTAATGTGTAGGTGTGTGTGGCCCTTTTTCCTTGATGTCAAATGGGGAGAGTAATAAAGTGTGTGTTTCCATCAATTTCAAATGGGGATATTGTTGGCGTTGATTATCATTGATGTCAACACTTGGTGAGATTGTTGCATTAGTTGTCAACACTTGAGGATATTGTTGTAAGTTCAACACTTGGTGTGTTTGTTGGAATTGGTTGTCAGCACTTAGTGATTTTTTTGCATAATTTTTGTGAATTCGTTGTTTGGAATTAGTTGGCATTGATGTAAGATGTTGTTGTTTAAGTTCATGGTTGGGTAACATGCCTTGTTTGATGTCAAGTAAAGGTGTATTGAGTATGGTTGATGCCAAAAAAGATGCTATTATGATGATAAATTAAGATGAGGATTAGAAGTAATGTTGATGGTGGAGAGATGTTTCTAGTGGTCTATAATATGCTATATGATCTCTTCTGTTGTTCCTCGAGAAGTAATTATTGCTGCAATATTTTTCTAGCCTCTAAAAATTGTTGAAGTTTTTTTGTTTTAGTAAGTTGTTGTGAAGGATGTTTGGGATAATTCTCCACATTCCTTTTTTGTTGAAGCTATGGTATTGTAGTTTTATATTTAGTTTTTTTGCTCCATGGATATTGCACTCCTATATTTTTAGGTCACCAGTGTTGCTGAGGAGGTTTTAGTAAATTGCAGAAGGTTGGTAGTTTTGTTGGTTATCTGGACTAGTCTAAAAAATTTTCTACATTAATGTCTCTACTCATCTGGCTTGGTGAATGTGCTTTTAGTGATTGTGTAGTGTCTCAATTCAACATTCATGTGTTGAATTATTTTGCAAGTTGATTTGTTAATGTTATATCTCATGCTTGTGCATTTTGTGCTTTTGAGATGAAGTGTTCTACTCTTGTTTGGTTTGTGGTAGTTGTTGGTGGCATGACAGTGTAAAATAAGTATTTGTAATTTTCTTTGGATGTTAATGGAATATCTCTTTATGATTTTCTCATCAGTGGTTGGTCTCTTTGGTTTTGCATTATATTTGAGTTGGTCTTTTGGGAAATTTGGGATATCTGGTTGATTTGGTTGGTTCTCTTACTTGCACCATGTGCTTAGGGGTTTGTGCCAGCATATGAATTTTTGTTAAGATGGATTTAGGTTTGGACCTATCTTGTCGAAAACCTCATTGAGTAAAATTTAGTTGCAAGTGCATTTTGGGCTGACTGGTATTGTGCTACATGTTTTATCTACATGTTTCCTTATTGTCAACTTGAGTTGATGTGCGCTAGTGTGTGAGTTGTTTTAGATCACATTAGAATATGTAATAAGGTTTTTTGGTCCTCTCTACCTCCTAGATAGTACCACACTATGTTTTGTGGCTGACTTGTTGAGATTATTATTTATCTTCTTCTTAGTTGACCTAATTAATGTTTTGTGATCTTGTGCTGCATATAAATGAAAGATCAAATCAATTGCAAGAGTGAGAGATTAGAATGTATTGAAGATCTCACATAAGAAGTGTGAAATTATTTTGAAGATAGATCAGATGTGCTTTAACACCCTAGTAAATAGAGTGTATTATTTTTTATTAGGGGTAAAGTAGGTTTTGATGGGACCCAAAACCCATTACAGAATATTTTTGAAGGGATCAAAAAACTTGTCACACCAAAGCATGTTACAAAAAAATAATCTGCAGACCAACAAAAACCCAATAGTAATAGAAACTAACATAAAAACAAGACTACACAAGCTAGTATAGACAGGTTTTGAAGGGACCTTGAACCCTTTACAATTAGGAAAAAACTAGGATTTGAAACCCTTAGGTAAATAAAGACACTGCCTGCATCAACTAGGCATCAGAAAACCAACCACTTAGGAAGAACACCACTGAGCCAAGAAATATATTGAATGTAATGGTGTAAAACACCAACATACCCATAATCAACAACACCCATAAGCCCAAATCTTAGGCTCTTAGGCACGGTGTCACTCCCATTGGGAAATCAGACAAATCACTATGTTGAGGCGGAGGCTATGTTTTTTAGCATCAAGTACGTTGTGGATAGGGGTCACTCTAAAATATGGCTGGAAGGAAACTCTTTAAACATCATCAATTACCTATGTGGCACCCATAAGACTAGATAGAATGTGGATCAATTCATAAAGTATTCTATAACTATGTTAAGTTCTTGTGTCGAGACCCGTGTATCTCACATTTTTTGAGAAGGTAATGCATTAGCAGATTTTTTCGTCAATGAGGCTATTAGGATGAATGAGTATCGAGAATGGGAGTAAGGCACTCTCCTTCTTGAGAAAGATAGGATCTTAATGAGAAATTATGGTTTTGGCTAAGTTTATGTGGTGGCATTATTTAACCATTACTACCAATTCTCGTCTCACATGCTTTGTGGGTTTTGTTCGGCTTGTTGGCTCTCAATCGAACATGAATTGAAAGGGTTTTCTGCTACTAGTTTCTAAGGAAATGGGAGGCAAAAAAATCATAATTGAGTCGCATTCTTGTGTGAGCCTGAGGAAGAAGGAGAAAATTTGGAATATTCTCCAACATGGGAATTTTATGTCATTCTTAGAAAGATTGCATGGGCACGACCTGAATGCTTTGGCAGAGTTTGTTTCTTGTTGGAATAACTATAGAATCTAGATAAAGGGCTTGGTTGGTGATATCAATGAGGATTTGATTGCTACTGTGACTAGGTTGCTGATGGTTGGCTATAAATTCTATAAGGACAAGAAGAGTAACGAGGATGCTATGGCCCAATTCTTCAAGGACGACAAAAGAAAAAAACTCATCAAAATGGAAAGTTGGGGTTATGAGAAAAAGTCTCTCAAGAAGGTTTGGGAAAATATTGTGGAGGTCATAATGTGGTATGTGACTTTGGAAGGCATGTTCGCTGCAATCCTTGGCCATCATTTTACTCTTTTAAACCATTTTCGACATGGGTTTTTTATTTCCTTTCCATTTTTTTTTGTCTTCCATGGAGGTCTTTGTTTATGCTCACTTAAAAAATAGGAGGGCTTGGATCCTCCATGAGGTTCTTATTCTGTTAATTATGGACCATGTTAAATCCCTTGTCCCTGCCTCTATAATTAAGGGTAAGGATAAAATTACGAGTGAGGATTCTAACTCTTTTGACACAGATACTAGCATTATTGAGGATGAGGAGTGGAATGAAGAGGACGAGGTTGGGATCACATCCCGTGTGGCTACCTCCTCGGAAAAGAGGAAGAAGGGTAACCTTAAAATAAAATGGACAACTAAGCACCTTATTTTGAATGAGGTGGACTCCCAATCTGAAGGTGAGGACACAAAGGTGGTCTCTAGAGATTCTACACCCAAAAATGAATCTTTGGACGTTGGCCAAGGTGAAACTAAGGCTGGTGATAAAGAGGAGGGGTTGTAAGAGAATGTGATGACAAAGGATGTTGAGGATAAGCAGAGAAGGGTTTCCAAATGCATTTCCAATTTGAAGAACTAGGCCTTGAAAGATTTGGTTAAGGATTCCATGGTGCTTTGTGAGGTGAAGGATTTGGAAGTGAAGGAAGTGGATATCAATGACTCCCCAATTTGTAGCTCTCCCAATGTGGATTTGAATGGCGAGAATAAGGTTCGGGAGGAGGACGGTGATGAGAAGAAGCATACAAAGTCAGAGCCTCTAAAGGTTGATCCCCTTTCTAAGAACTTTTCCTATCTCAATGATGAATCCACCTATATGTTTGAGTTTCTTGACATGGCGAGGGCGGGGGCCACTAGCACTTTCAAATTAGCAAAATGGACTCTCCAAGATTTTAATAAAGTAAACATCAAAATAAGGGGTTTGAAGGAGAATTTGAAGAATATTTTGAAAGTCTAGGCTCAAGATATTTTGATTGACAAAATTGTGGACCTTGAGGGTTCATTCGATGATCTTAAATCCCTATGTGAGGAGTGCTTAGATTGTTTAGAAACTAAGATATTGGACACTAATGTGGATATAAAGAAAATTCTCCATGCTTGTCACATTTCAGTGAAGAATAGTGCAGACTCTTTGGAGGTCCTATTTTGTAGAATTAGTTAGCTTAGAGAGGATCAACTGTACTTTTTTGAGAAAATGGAGAAAGAACACTCAGCCAAAGGTAAAAGAAAAAAAGGTGTGAAAGATGATGGTAAAGGCCTTGTTGCTAAGGGGTTAGTTGACTGGAAGAGGTCCTTTGACGCTAAGAAAAAAGAGTTGTTCGACATGATTAAAATGCATAGGAACTAGGAGCTTGAGGTGGCCAACACCTTAAGCAGTATGAAGTAGTGTCCTATTTGTCTGTTTGTTGTGTGTTTTTCTATTGCTGGGTCTCACTTTACTTCTTGTTGTTTTTTCATTTTATTGCTAATGGGAGCTACTGATAGTTTACTATTTTATCTTTTGAGTAGCTTCTTGTTCCTATTGATGTTTTGGGTTTTGGGTTGCTACTGGTGTTTTTCGTAGTTATCTTGAGCAACATTTTATATCTTATGTTGTAAAGGGTTTCAAGTCCCTTCAAAACCTTATTTTCCAATATAATCAAAACAACACCAACAAATCCAAAATCCCCACCTCAATAAGGGAGTTAGAGAGCACAACTGAACACTAAAACACATTAGCATTCTTGTAGCACCACTCCACCTGAGCCACCAACCCTAAATCCACTGCAATAGGAGAGAGCTCCCCTCTATAGGAGAGAAAGTTATGAGATCCCTTTCCTCCAAATATTCCACTCTTCTTTGCACACAAGTTCCACCTCCATAGGAGCAGATAGTAGAGAAAAGTGTTTCCAACCAAATCTATAATAACCCACTCCACCTAAATAGGAGAGGACTCTACCTCAATGGGAGAAATCTCCACCTCCATAGAAGACACCCACTGTAGACCTAGGTAGAAAGAAAAAAATTTGGAAGGAAGGGTAGTCACAATCTTCGTTGTCATAACAAGAGACTTAAGCATAAAAGAAGAGAAACACATCTCAACCATCACAATTAAAAATAAAAGCTTTTGAGACTTCATAATAAAAATTTGTAATAGATTATCCCATGAGAACCCATTTATCACCAACATAAAAGAGGCCATAAAACCCACATTCCCCAAAGAGAGCATAGACTCCAGCTACAATACAACCTTCAAGCTCTAATACAAAACCCATTGCAAAGCCCAAAAATTGGAAGGACTAGATCCTCCAACCTTGAAATAGTAGAACACCACAGAGACAAAACCAAGGCCCAAACAACTCCTCCAAAAAACTCTAAGGAGATCAAGACCCACACAAAGAGACTTCACAAGGAAGACCGAACACAAAACAAAACCTTTAGAAATAAATAGTGTAAAAAGAAACCAAGTTGCCCCATAAAAAGAGACCACAAAGACCAAGAGGAATGAGGGTGAAAACTCCACACCATAGGCTCAAGAACAAAACCCAAGAATGAGCCCAATCCCACACATCTAAACTAGAACAGGTCCAAGGTCAAACCAATAGAACTCCTGAAGGTAGACCCAAATAGGACACTATACCCCAAACGATTCAACAAAGACCAAGGGCCAAACCTCAAGCTCCAAAAACACCACATTAGCAAGGGGGACTTTCATAAAGCAGAAGGCATATTCCCACCTCTAACATGGCTTCCCAAAGAGCTAGAAACCACCAAGAAATGAGGCACGATCACCCCAAGACTAAAACCCCCCAAGATCACCATAGCTTGAAAGTCCACTCCAATTGCAATAGCACCAAAAGAAATAAAAAACAAGAAATACCTCTACCATAGTAGCATTAGGCTCATTCACAAGAAAAAAAAGAAGAGGAACACCAAATCTTGAGTGCTAGCCATAGGGACTCGCCAAGCAATCAAAACATGCTAGTAACCACGATGCATGAAAAAAGGAATTGAAGAAATCCAAAGCGTCATCCTCAAAGCAGAAAACACCGAGCACCATAAGCCTCTGCAACCTGAAGGGAGCCCCAAAATGCACAAGCCCAATCAGAGCAAGGAAGGAGAAGCAACCACTCCACTCAAAGACAACAAGAACTCCAAAACAAAGGAAATGCATGAGAAGACACCCACACTGCATATATAATACTTGGAGAACTGTAAAAGAAACCATCCATCCTCCTCAAACATGACCTAAGAAAAATGATTTACAAAAAAAAAAAAGGATCGCACAATCCGAAGCTCCAAAGGAAGCTTAGAGAGTAGAGCCATGACCAAAAAAGAGCCCTCCAGGGTAGTTGGATCCACATTAGAATCCCCACCATCCTCCTCGACATCCTTTGAGGAATTCAAAATTCCTCCCCTGGTTCTCTTCCCGCCCGTTCTCTTTCGCCTACTTAGTTCGCTCTGCTCCATCATCTATCAAAAAAGTATACTGTTGACATATGATAAATTCTAAATCTTCACATATCCTACTCTAAGATAGTGAATCTCACCAAGTCCTTGTATCTTTCCCTAGAGTTGTGCACTTCAGTTTGCAAGTCCTTCGTATCTTTCCCTAAGGTTGTGCACCTTAGTTTGCAAGTCTTTTGGAAATGAGCCTTATTGTAACTTCCGTAAAGATGGTTTTCTCCTCTTTGGGTTTTCGACATAAATCTGGTGTTATCTTGTGCATGTGTGTTATTTGTTTCATCTTTCATTGTTGCTAATCTAGTTAAGGGTTGAATTATTCCATATTTCATTGTTGAGGTTTGTTGACCTTGTTAAGGAACTAAATTGTTATATATTTCTTTGCTACTAATATGTTGAGGGCTTCTGATCTGGTAAAGAAGTTTAAGTTTGTTGAAGGGTTTATATTTTTAAAATAATGATTCACCCCCTCTTAGTCTCTAGGTGTGTTCAACAATGTTCTAATGGGAAGTAAACACATGTCTATTCTTTATCGGGACATTTGAAGGATAGTGCAATTTTCTTACCTGTTGGGTATTTTGAAATTGTAGTATGAAAGAGTAAAGAACGGGAATGGAAAACTAATGTGTCTTGAGTAGGGACTACTACTAGAGATGGTGTGTAAGTCATGAATAGGAACACGCGCATTAAATTTATTATAACATGCTAGGGTGCAGAACTGGTAAGCGATGAAAGGGGCCAATCATCAAGTTAATGAAGGCATGAACACATGACTTTAAAGAGGATACGGTGGGAAGAAATGGTCAACATTAAAATAGAATTCATGCAACCAAGCATTTAAGAAATGTAGCAAGGGTTTAAGGTTTTTCCATAATCCTAATGTATTTTTTCTTGTACCCTTACAAATATGACAACACTTGCAATTTTTTAGGGGCTTCGAATGAGCATAGAGCCAAGATTTTTGAGAATTTCTACCACAAGATACTTGAAACTCTTCTTGAATTAATCCTCTCAAATCATTGATGTGTCCTGATGCTTTTCATGGTCCATCATTATGTATTGATTAAATTTCTCTTGTAGTTTTCCTCTGTATAGTCTTTCTTATTCATATTTGTTGAGAAATTGTGTCTCAACTTCGAGCTTGAAGTCCTCATTCTTTTGCCTTGGCGAAATTTTTGTGCCTTTTACTTTGTCTAGCAGAGGTGGAACCGGGATGAAACTTGGCATTGTTCCTTTTGCCTTGTTCCAGTTTCTATTCCCGTTCCGGATTTTGCTCCGCTCCCCACTTTCTTAAGGTTCGTCAGTTTGTCTCTGGCGGAGGCGAAACCGGGATGGAACTTGGCATTGTTCCTTTTGCCCTGTTCTGGTTTCTATTCCCGTTTCGGCTTTTGCTCTGCTCCCCGCTTTCTTAAGGTTCATCGGTTTGTCTCTGGCGAAGGCGGAACCAGTTTTGGAACTTAATTGTGGTAGTTTGTAAGGTTCCCATTTCTGTTTCCGTTCCAGCTTCGAATCCGATTCCTACTTGTGCTATCTTGTCTTCCTTGCGGTTTGGTTTCCTCAGCTTTGTTCTGGTTCAGGTTTGTTGTTTCTTGCTGTTGTCGAAGGCGGCACCAGAATTTTTCTTGAACCTAGACTTTTGGTAAAGTCATGTTTCCGTTTCTGATTCCGATCTGACTCCAACTCTAGTCCTGTCTTCTGGTTTGACTTTGCTTCCTTCGGGCTAAACTGTCTCGTGCTTCTCTTCCTTGCAGTTGGCGGAGGTGGAACCAAAAAGGTTCCTAAACCTAAACTTTTGGTAAAGTCTTGTTTCTGTTTCTGTTTCCTGTTCTGACTCTAGCTTCGACAGAATTGTAAAAGACGTGGAAGTCTTATACGTGCTCAGTGTCTAATTGGACGTGTTGATCTCTCTGTCAGTTGAAATAGGAAATGGGATGGTGACACATGGTAGTCTGACCGAATGTTGATTGGAGGGTTACCGAAATAGTTATTGCTGCAGGTGCATGGCCAACGTAAGTTGGCGAAACCAAACCCGTTTTTGGCATAGCATTGAATGTCTAGGTGGCTCGATGCAGGACTTGGCATGGGCTCTTCTGATTGTGTGTTCAGTTGGATTTTCTTGGTCGGCCATTGGCTGATGGCATTGATTGCAGGGTTTGACTTTCACTGTCTAGTACGTGTTTGGTTATATAAGCCTTGTGTAAGTTGCAGAAAAGTGAGAAAAAGTTGAAGTCACAGGTTGAAGAGCTAAAGAAGAAGAACGTGAGTTCTTGAAAGAGAGTTCAAACTATATGTTGAGAAAACATTGTAACAGTGGATCCGAATCTCTCTAGGCGATTGTGAGTAGAACAGAGAATTCTGGAAATTGTATGTAATTGATTCATTACTGTAATACAATAGACTTGACTTTGTGTGGTGGGTTTTTTACTTGAAAAGGTTTTCTCACGTAAAATATCTTGTCAATCTGTGTTTGCTCATTCTTTGTTATCTCATTTCAATGGTTGTATGCATCTCAAGTAGTTTTCAGAAGCGATTAGAATCAGTTTATGCTTCTCTCCTATCTTGTATTGGTGTTAAGGGAAAGTATTCCACACTGTTGGGTCATTAGATCCAACTCTCTTTCCCTTCAATATCCTTCTATCTCAAGTTGTGTAAATCCATCGATTCTAAATGATACTTTATAGCAATAAATTAAGATTTTAGGTTTTTCACCACTTTATCTCATTTCTCAATGCTAGGTTTACCATTTTTATTTCTTTCTAAGTAAATTTACTTACATGAAATGATAGCATGATCCTTCAACTTAGTCTCAAAAAATTTTACCCTATCTAAGTCATTAATATCTTCATACTCAAAATGTTCTTCTAAATAATTATCCAATCCATTATTTCTTTAGGATTAAAACTACTTGAATAATTTAAAATGTATACTCTAATATTCTTAACAATACATGATGTGGATTTCATTATCTCTTCCTTTTCTTCTTCTTTACTTTCACTTTCCTTGGGAGGGCTGGATTATTATTCTTAATCAATCTCATTAGTTTAAGGGTTAGGGTTTTCTATAATATTATTCAAAATCATATATTTGGATCCTCATTACTTTCATCATTTCAATTATTTATTCCAACTTTATATGCTCAACATTGTAATAACATGTTGTTTGTAGAGGCATCTAAGATTTAATGTAAACTACCTCAAATTTTATGGTATATCCATAATCAATCCTATAAAATACTACATTCTTAGCACTCTATTTACAAGATTCTTGTAGAATTACTTGAATTTGGTGATCTATATAGAACAAGAATATTTTATGTAATAATCTCCTACTAGAATACTCACGGCATGTTGTATATTCTTGATATTCCCTTATTTACCAATCTCATACTATAAATTAATCTAATACCATTTGAAATAGTCATGGATAGAGGATACAATTAAGTATTGTCCAACCATGCAACCTAATGAATAATCATGTATAGTAAAATCCAATGAAAAGATAAAATAACAATAGTCACAATTCAATTACAATATATCATAATGGGCTCACAACATGCTAGGATGTAGTTTTTTTTATTATAAATGGGCATAACTAGGTGTGGATTATATAGTTCAAATGATATTGCAATACAATGGCAATGCTAAGCTTCTAACTAAATTGGCTAAATTTGAATGAACAAGAGAGATGTTTATATAGCAACTTCTAGTCTTAGGAGATCTTAGTCAATTGTAAGGAGGTACAAATCTCATTATCGTGTAATATGTATTCACCCAAACATGTGGAGGAATAAACAAGAGAGATGCTTATATAACAAATTCTAGGCTTATGAGTGATCTCAATAAAATAAGAGGTACAAATATCAATCCCAACTATAGTATGTAGTTGCCCAAACATGTGGAGGAATTGTCTAGAATGAATGTGGTGATGATAGATCAATAGATATTGATGTGGTTCACACCATAATATGTCCTAGGCCCCACGGATATAGAATTGTGTTCCTTTGTTATTGCATTCTTTGGAAATATATTGCAAGTCTTGAATGATTAAAATAGATGTTATGTTGTTATGCTTGATGGTGAGTCAAAATTTTATTCATGTCTTTGTGGTTATAAAAATCTCTCTCCAATTGAACCCTAAGGAATGTTTCTATTTTTAGCCATACGACCAAGTTGCCTTGTTTTTTCCATATTTTCTCCAAGAAGAAGGAACCATACATGCCCGCCAATTCCTATCTTGCTGGCCACAATCCTCCCAATATCCTCATTAACTCTATTGTCAAGTCACCCTATGGTGATTTTCCTTTTCGTGCATGCGACCGGTACGCTGGCGTAATTACCCATCGTTGTATACCTTGCCTAAATGAATACAATGTGATAATTATCTGTTATCCTGTTGGCTCCTACATTTGGTATCTTTTGCAAACTCTTGGGCATCTTGTGTAGGTTGGAAAAATGGGTGGCAAGCGAGTGAGGACTGAGCTGAATAATTGTGATGAATTCCGGAATAATCCTTTAGTTTGGCACATTTGTGTGGAAGGTGCCATTGCTCCTCTTATGGAGATATTGGTTGGCCATGACCCTAACTTGTCTGGCCAGTTTTCCAACTCGTGGAAGGATCGTAGGGTCTCTATGGGAGGTATTTCATTTGAAATCAGTGAGGAATTCATAGCGCAAGCCACAGGATTATAGTGCACCGGGAAAAAATACCCCAAACACACCAAGAAATCGGACAACGAAAGCTTGAAATATTTTTTTAGAGGAGATGAGGAACCGGTGTGAAACCAGTCGGGTTTTGAGACAGAAGCTCTCCCGAAGCCCCGGGATCAAGTGTGCCTGGCGCTAATGAAGTACGTCACCTTGGAAGGTAGGTTTAAAACCTGCTTTTTTTTATCACTTTCCCCTATTAAATCACTTAAGACACAAGATGTTGCTTAGTTTTCCTTTCTTTCTTCTAATGGATTTGGAAAACTCGGTCGAAAAATGCAAAGATTTAGCCAGCCTTAACCCCAGTGATCTCCCACCGCTCCCACTCCATTAGGGGCTCATTCTGAGACTTTACCACTTCCACTTGGCCCTCTGTCCTCCTAAAGCTATTACGGCTATGCGCGTTGAAGATATCGAACCCCTGTCGGCTATGAATATCTCCCCGACTGAGTCTAAAAGCCCTCCTCAGAAATCCAATATGGGCACTATGGGGAATCCCAAAGCCAAGATGGTCACCAAGAAACTTAAGGGTGGTTTGGGTAAGGCTCATGCTAGCATGGCAGAGGGTCTCTATGAATTGAAGTCCACTCTAACGAAATCAACCTACAAGGCCACCACTGCAAAAAAAGGGAAGGAGAAAGGTATGTCAGAACTGACTGTTAGGGAAGGGAAGGGCAAGAACATAATAGAGAAAGACTCCAGAGGAGACACTGTTGTGGAGACTACTGTGATGACAGGTGAGGAAAATACCAAAAGGAGATCCGAGAGGCTTGCAAAGAACAGCAAAAAGAGGCAGATAATTGAGGACTCGGAGGAGGAACAGTCTGACAGCAAAGAGTACAAGGATGAAGAAACTGAGGATGATGAGGATGAGATTATGGAGGGGCCCCAGTTTACTCCTGAGGACAACAAGGTTCCTAAAGATGGCTCTGCCTCTCACTCTCTACATCCCTTGGTCAAAGAGCCTAGTGAGGTCTCGGGGACCATGGACATTGGGGAGGAGCCCTGTGATTTGGAGAAGAGAATGGACATGCTCAACAAAAGGTTCGGTGGGTTGACTTGCTTCACTATGAAGTTGGGCCATTTTGTCACTAGCACCCTATCAAATGCTATTAAGGAGGAGCCGAAGGGAAATAACAGTCAGGAGAACAAAGACTAGGTTGCTGATGAGGTCGTGGACCTCCTGATTAAAAACTAGGACAATGCCAGTTAGCTGCTCCCTGTGCCAGTGTCGTGTCTTTTGGTTGCCTCTCTATGGTCTATGTGTTGTCTATGGGTTGTCTCTGGTTTTTGTTTACTTTAATGTTTTCTTTTTAGTCTTGCTTCTTTTTGGCCCTTGTGGCTCGATGTGAAGGGTACGACGCCCTGCAAATGTTGCCTAACATTTCAAAAACATTAGAGACTCCATGTGAAACATGTATTCCCAACAACAAGGTAAAATTGTAAGTGTGGTGAAATGATGTGTGATATATGATGACTAGAGTGGCTAGAATATTGTTGAAAATTTGAAAACAAGAAAACAAAAGAAGATAACATATTTTAAAGTAATTCAACATTGTTCTTACACCATAGGATGTCATTGCATCATAATTAGTATTGTTTGTTGTGTTCTTATTTTCAACATTTATTTTTTATATTTCATGTAAGTGACTAATCTATTTTAAGAACAAATATAATATAGTTTTGAATTTTTTTCATGTGTTAGTGATATATTGTAATATGATTTTTCCAAATCAATCAATATTGTTCATTGTGTTCTCATTTTTTTTATTTTTTTAAGTGGATAATCTATTATAGAAAGGAAGTTGACATAGTTTTAAGAAATTTCATGTGTCTCCCTCGTCCATGCATACCTAATGATAGGATGATTTGATATCCAACATGGTGAAATACTTTAAATGTTGAATACAGTCTAATAATTTATCTATCTTAGAAAATGATTATTGTTTTTTAATGGTGATCTTATTTAGTGCTCTATAGTTAATAAAAATTCTCTAAGGACTATCCTTTTTTCATATTATCTCAATATTAAAACCATAAGGTGAAGTACTAGGGCTTGTGACCACTTGTGTAAGAAAATCTTAAAGTTTTTTCTTGGCCTTATTAATCTATAAAAGTGATTGTTTATATATATAAGTTTTAGTAGAGGAGATTCAAGTAGGATTTGAATCCCATGCTCCAACTCCCTTTTTAGTCCCAACCTCTTGGCTCATGGAACTCTTCCAAAAAATATTTTAAAGATTCATCCCTTTCAATTTATATTATTGAAAGTAGAAATATCCAATCCATCATCTTTTTATTTTTAAACAAAGCTAAACAAAATTAATTGATTTTTTAAATTAAATTAATAACTTGTTTATAGTTTACTATTTTTTTTGGTTTCCTTTGACTATTAGTAATTAATTCTATCCTTAACCCATTTTTATTAGTAATTAATTCTATCTTTAACCCATTTTTACTTTTTATCCCTCATAAAATTTGCATCTCTAATATATAATTGTAGATTACCATGCATTGTGTCAAAAGTGTCAAGAGGAACAAAATTTCCATCTACTTCGTCAATGTATTTGCATTTATCCGAAGAAAAAAAATTGCACTTCTTTTTACCTATATTTCTACACCCCTTTCATCCATCTCAAAGGATAAGGGTGACGATGTTAATATGATTTAAAACCACATCTCTTTACCATTTCTTCTAATTCATTAGATTGTATAGTGAACCAATATCTATTAATACATTAACCATTTTCTTCTTCTTTTAATGCCAACATTAAAAATCTATCCATCTCTTCAAATTATCTTTTTCCTTAGTGTTGGTGGCTATGCAACCAAGTCTATCATCTACATCAAAACTATCCTCTTTTTCAATTTCCTTATATATAGTTACCATAGACTTTTTGGAGTCCTCTTTTATCTTATTCATATTTTTTTAATGTATTTTAAGATGTTAATTCCAATTCTTAGTGATAAAATGTCTATTCATTTTACAATGACTACAATGGTTCTTTGTTTCTTTGTCTTATTGTACAACAATGTTATCTTTTTTAACTTTCCAACTATCTTCTAAATTCTTTTCTATCCTTTGAAAGATTTTTTAATTCTCCTCTTTTCCTCCTCCATATACTATGCTTGGACACATGCTTCATCCAAAATTCCTTTGAATTGGTGGTAACCACCTTCCTTCAAATGTAGGTGTGGAGCCCTTTAAGATACTTTGGAAGCATGTCCTCATTATTCAAGTTCATGACATTCAACATGATTTTTTTCTAAAATTTGTATTATATTCTTGCAAACTTTACCCGTTTATTTATCTACAATACATCAATTCAATATTTTGACCTATTTGCTACCCAATGGAATATAAATTGTTACAAATTAAGTCAAACTCTTCCCAACTATTTACTATAGGATTTTTTCCTTTTCACAATTAACTATTATGTTTTCCCTTTTAAAGAGCACAACCTTCCAATTTTAAGCATGTGAAAGATATTCTTTGTGTCCCATTAACTTTATGTACACAAATATACTTCCAATTATTCAATCCATCAATTCAACTTTTTTGCATTAATTTTTTCATCAAGTTTTTTAAAATATATCTTAATTTATACTTTAAATGGGCTTGATTATTTTGTTTGTTTAAAATTAAATGGGTCTTTAAAAAAAAATATAACTTCAAAAACTTTATTTTTCTTACTTCATGTCAAATTTACTAGTTAGGGATTTCACAAAATAACTCATACTAGATTCTTCTTGATCCATATTCATTTGTTACATTAGCATTTGTTTTTGTCATTAGACCAACCATTGATATTTTATCCAACCTTTCATATAAACTTCCAATGCAATCACTTGTACATTTAATTCTTCTATTTCAGATTTTTTTGCATCATTATCATACAAACATACAATTTTAGAATCAACAATACTCAAAACCATTCTATAACCAAAAAGATATCTAAACTCTCAACTTAAAAGAATTTAAGAATCACATATAACATTAAATTTACTATCCTTCATGTTCTTATAAATGTCATCATTAAAAATACATGAATTTGTTGGGTGTTTGATTTATTGATCCTAAATTGCCTACATCACAAACATACATTCCAATACCATCTTTAAAAGAGAAATAAACATATAAGAAAATAAATAAATGAAGACAAATGACTCAAAATTTTGCATTATAAAACCTATCAAAAAAAAGCTTACTTTTGTAACAATATTCATCTACTTTTATTAAAATTAGTAAAAGAACAAGTACAATATTTATTCCTCTGCTACTCTGAAAAACTTCAACTTATAAACAATTGGAATTCTCCAATTTCTCAAAGTACAAAAACTAAACATTTCCTCCCATACTTAAAACACTTACTATCTACCTCTATTCATCCTCAAAAAACACTACAAAAATCTTTTAGAAGATGGAAGGGTAAAAATGCTATTTCATCTCGTTTCAATTATTTTAAATTATTGGTGGCAATTTATATGGTGTAAGTTCATCATCTTGGGTGCGGTTTTGTCCCATCTGCAAGATCATCTGTCCACATTAATTTTGATTCCTAAATTTAACATCTTGTGGGGTTTGAATGCTTTTGGCATGGGACAATCACAATCATTCTGCCCACAACTCAACGTCTAGTTTATAGACACGTCTTGATGAACAACTAAAGGTGATGTAAACTCTTTCCTTGTTTCATGTGACATACTTGCTAATATAATAAGAATAGCAAGTACAAAGAGAATAGATCAAAATGACCAACTTTATATATGATGTTAAGAGGTATATGAAGGTTTAATGGATGATAACCTAATTAGATTTAAATAGAAGGGTTTTAGAAATTTTTTAGTTTTTCCAAATTCATGGATGATTTAAGTTTTAAATACTTTAGTGTAATCAATAATTGGAATTGGAAATCTAATAACAAATCTATATATTGTCAATATTGGAATCGTGTGATGGTTTAAAGGTGGCGTCGTTGTTCTTGTCACCAAGGTTCAAACCTCATTGAGGTGGTATTGTTGAGTGGTTGTATTGGGGATGAGGTCCCCTGTTTGCGACCTCACCGGTTCATAGCTTTAGATAAAAAGCGTTTACCCTTTGAATACAAAAAAATTTAAAAAATCTATATTATTCTATTGTGAGAAGTATATATCATGGATTTAGAGTAATATAAGATTAGGTTGTGTTTGTGATCTATTTTATGGATACTTTTCTTAATGTGTTTTGATCTTTTATTGATGTGACTTCCTACCTTTCACTTTATCTTTAACACTGTGTCTAAAATATGGGTTATATTGAAAAGCATAGTGGGGTCTATTGTTTTCAAAGGAAAGATATTTTGACTTGATAACAAATCAAACATACAAAATTGATGACACATCAAGTAAGGGATACAATTTCTACTTTGTAGATGTTGATGTAGATGCTTTATGTTTTAAGATCTTTCGATTATTTGATGATCTTTTGACAAATATTAGTGACCTAGGATAATGTATATATGCAAAGTATTATATGTTCAACTTGATGTGTTTTGATGTATAAATCAATCGATACTGATCAAATTTCTAAGAAAATGGCCTACGAAATGAGAAATGTAAAATTTTAAATGAGAAGACTAAGCTATAGTGTGACCTAGTCAATGGATAGAACTACAAGTCTGATCTAATCCACAAAGATAAAGAATCTAAAGGATTCAAATTGGTTTTATTTATGACACGGAAAAAGCTATTAAGAGTGATAAGTCCAAAATTAAAGTCAACTTATCAATTTAATTTTCATGTTGATGTTAAAGTTGTCACTATTCAATAAACTTCATTATTAATCAGTACTGCAATCACCAATAAATATTCCATTATCATTTTGTCTAAAACATTTCCAAAAATTAAGATAAATTAATTAATTTTTACTTAATAATTGTTTTAAATAAGATTTCCTAAAAAATCTTTACAAAATATTACAAATTAATTGAAAAACAAAACACCAGATATAATAATATAGAAACAATACTAACACACTCAAAAGATCCTAAAATAAGAACCAATAACCCAAAATAAACCAAAAGACCACAACTTATAACCCAATAAAAATTTAATTTAAAAATAAAATAAAAATCATAACGTAATGGGTTCTTATGAAACCAAATAGACCGCGAACAGCATTTTCTTTTTATATGAAACAAAACCTCAAATTTTCCCTTTTATAATACTTTCGTCATCCTTACAAGCTAGAAAGGAATTTGTTGAACTTCTCATTATGTAAAAGGACAAACCTAAAAGAAATTCATCATGATGTTGTGGGACATTTGATAATCATATAGAACAAAGAGGAATCTTAGACAAATGCCCTCTAAAATGGATATTTTCTTCTTTTGTCCATACATTATGCCAAATATAGGTTAGGTAAATGGCCCATTGATTCCACTAGCTGCTAGGGCCCTTACAACCATTAATGCACCTCAAAAGCATGGAAGAACTTGGATAGGAGGGATTGTGGCCCATTATTTAGTGGCTTCCAATTCATGCCCTCCACATTAAAGGTGTGGGCATAATCAAGTAAATGGTCATTTTCTACTTTTCCCAACTACTAATAAGTTCTCTATTTTGAGAAATTTTATATACATTCGGTTAATATGAAAAATAAAAGTAAAAAACTATTAGTGAAATTTTAAAAAAGATTGAAATTAAGAGAGTTAAAGTATGGGATTTCAATTGTGGCAATTCAAGTTAAAATATTGAAAGTGACATATAAGATAGAATTTTAAATGGTAATTCTTGATCTTCAATTGTTTAGCTTTTAGTAGTATTTTTAAAGTTTTTATCTAAATATTAGTACTTTCATTTTGAGCTAAGTATTAGTTATCACTTGTCTTAAATGCTCATTTCAAATTATGTTCTTGAATAGTAATACGAAGTTTTCCCTGTCATTTTTGGGTCCACTTTGATAAGTTTATCTTTAATGTAATGACTAGTTTATAAGTGACATATTTTAGTATAAAAGTTAATTGTCATCTAAATGTTAATGTTCTTAAGGAGTTAAGTATTGTATTGCTTGTAAGGTGCTAAGTATTAGTATTAGTTCACTCAAATGCTCATTTGAGTTATATATGTAGACTATCAAAATATATATTTTTAGAAATCCTTAAAAACACTTCAAATTATGTTCTTCAAGAATAATATGGATGAGTTAATGTTAGCCTATAGTTTTCACTTTCATTTTGAGCATATTTTGATAAGGTTATCTTTAGTTTAATTAATGTAAAAATGGTGTAATGCCCACCTTTGTTGGCCTTTTCTCCTCATCTTACTAATGCAAACCCCCAAGTGTTTGGGTGTTACTTTGTTGATCAATTATAAATTTGATGCTTTGTTGTGTTTTCCAATTATGTTCTTGTGGATTGTCATTGATATGTATGTATTATGTGTCTAGATCTACTACTTGTGTGGATTTGAATATGCTTCAACTAAATAGTGATTTAGCTTCACTATTTGTATTACAATATGTGATTTTGTATATGATCATTGAGTTTAGCATTGTGATTATTTACTCTACATATGCATATCTAAATCATGCTAATGTTAGATGATTTTTAGTTAAAATTATATTTTTATATTATCTCATTGGTGGATATCTTTATATATTTTAATTTGACTCTCATATTGCATAGGTACACCTAATATTTTTGTTGAGTGTGTAGGAACAAATTTCTCCAATAGTGATTATTTAGAGGCAATCAACTTGGGTAAAATTATAATGTTTTATATCCCATACCACTCAAGTTTGAGCTATGATATGTATCTAGTGTGGCCTTGTAAGAAAAATCTAGATCAATTGGTTCTAGACCCCCAGATCGTATGAAAATTTGTAAAATGTATTTGCAATTTTTTTGTGGTTCAACTCCTAATATGATTAATTTGATTTCACCATTTTTCATATTTTGTTGTGTGTAGAAAAATGAAATTTATGCTAGTGATGGATTAAATTTATAGTTTTATGTGTTTCACAATATTTAATGTCAATATGTGAAATAATGAAATATAGGATTGAACCACCAAAAATATAACACTGGACCTAGGGC
Organism: Sequoiadendron giganteum; assembly: GCA_007115665.2. NCBI lineage: Eukaryota > Viridiplantae > Streptophyta > Pinopsida > Cupressales > Cupressaceae > Sequoiadendron > Sequoiadendron giganteum. Next base: position 584,039,463 of record CM021108.1, on the reverse strand, counting down.
AAGAGGATTCCCTATACTAGGTCCTTAGGGTTTTTCACCCTAGGAGCTCTTGGTGTGTGGGAATGGAACTCTTTCCGCTTGGTGGTTATGGGTTTTTTGATAGTTGCATTCAAAGGGAGGGTTGATTGATGAAGGTTGTGATGTGTATGTGTGATGTGTGGCTAGAAACTGAAAATGAAGTGATACTAATCTAATGTATGAAATGTAAACAAAGTAAATCTAAACTAATGCAGATTAATCTAAAATGACCTAAATGTATGCAATACATAAAGTAAATGGGAAATTTGAGAACTTGTGCACCTGGAAATGAGATGTTGCAGATGAGAGGTCCCAAAATATTCTAGCAAATATCTGAAATCAGTAGAGGGACACTTACGCCAAGTTGGGCGATCTAGTCCTCTTATTGAGAAATTCTATCGGACCAGGTTTCGAGGAAAAGGGTACCCAAAAATGCAAAAACCCTTTTTCAGGCTTAGCACAGGGACAAGGTCACCAATAGTGGCAACCTAGTCCTCTTGATGCTTTATGAGGATTTAGGGTCTAATTATGTGGGTCCTAGCTAGTACTTTTTTTCTCTGTAGTAGTTTGTGTCTGAAACTCTCGAAAATGACCTACAACTTGTCTTTTTGCTCCTTCTAGGGTTTGATGCTTTGATGTGACTTGGATGGAATGCTTGTACTTTCTCCAACACTTTGTACCTCAACAAATCTGAATACAAACCTGTAAAACACATGCAAAGACCAAGACAATGTTGGGATTAGGAAATAGGGGCTTGCCTAAGTCAAACCCCTTTGATGGTAACTAAACCCAAATGAGAAACAAATCAAAGGAGAGATGCTTGAATGATAAACAATGTAAATGCTCACCAAATCCTTTATTTTAGAGGTTTGCAACATGCAAGAACAACTCCAATGGAGGTTGCTTGTGAAACCCTTGTGCTTGATTGCTTGCTTTGGAAGTCTTGAGTGCAAGAGTACTTGTGATCTGAGATGTAAAAATGAGCTTGGGAGAGACTAAGGGAGTAAGAGAGGCAAAATGAAGATGAAAACCCTTATTTGTACATGCTAAACCCTAATTCTCCCGAAATGAAACATGATAGGCCAACACTAGGGTTTAGGAGGCAAGATTCTTGTTAGATTTTATTTTAATTTTGAATTTTATGCCAAAAGGGACTAGGTTGCCCAAGGTGGTGACCTAGTCCACTTGGGAATTTCAAGTGGTGGTCGGGAATAAAATGATGTTTAATGAAGTTTATCAACTTTTCCTCCCATAACACACTTAATTCGGGACTAAAAGTACATTAAGGGGACAAATTAGCATAAGAAAAGGGTTAAATTAGGGGTGATAAACCTAGATAAATGTGAAAATGTATTAACACACTTTGTCACAAGGCTTAGAAAGATGTAAGAGGGTGTTTTTTAGGTGAATTGTGTTGAAAGGATCTTAGAAAAGTGAGGAAATGTGTACAACACTTCACAACACCTTAGTAAAACATCGTTAGGTTATTGTTGAATTGCAAGTTTACAAGGCTGAATCAAGGTAAAACAAGGCCAAAATCTAATGGAAAAGGCCAAAATAAGTTAAAAAGTGCCAAAGACTACACTTTTTGGTGACACAAGGATTTAATCAAAAAATTATATTACTATGGTGTAATTATGTCTAATGTTTTTCCTATGTTACTTTCATTGAAATTATTCAATTAGGAAAGTAGAAAAAGTGCATTAGGAATTGGGATTATGTTAGACACATAGGACAACTAAGAGGGGGAGGGGGGTTTAATCAGTTGTACATTAAAACATTCAAACCCTCATGAACCTTAAAACCCTTATTAAGCATTAACATGAATGTAAACAAGTGAAACATTAACACATCAATATATCAACAACCATGCATGCAATATAACACCAAATTTACATGGAAAACCCTAATCAGGTAAAAACTCCGATGAGGATTAACTCACATATATATGAATAAAAACACCAAATAAAATGGGCTCACTACCCAAAAGAGAAGAATGGATCACTTCCCCAATGACTCATTGTCCATAATAGAAGATAATAGAAGAAGACTGTTACAAGGAGGTTCACTACCTCAGAGAAACATGAAGATCCACCACAACATCTCTACACTATCTGCAACCTTTGGCTCACTACCTCAACAACTTTAGGTACACTGAAAATGTAGACACCTTATGCTCACTTCATTTGATAGCCTTAGGTATTTAAGTTCACACTCATCTCACCACACTTGATCACATTCATATCTCACTTCTCATCTACAACATCTCCAATAATTGAACTTTCTTATATATCCTTCGTGACCTCAAACAACCTTGTCTAGGTTGACCTCAATGAAACATATGCACCTCAAATGTGCAACCACCAAATAGGTTGACACCAAATACTTTTGTGGTGGAAAGAAGTGAAGGCGGACCACACCATAGGTTAACCAAGACCCAAATCTACACTGGAATGCAACACCATGCTTCCATAATGCACAAAGTACATCCACAAGTAACACTAACACACCAGGTCAGCCAAACCTGTATTAATGCTACCAACAACCAATTCACTCTTCACTAGGTTTAGAAACATCTTGCAAACCATGAAGCAACATCACACAAAATCCCAGAATATTCCAACACCATCAAAATATTCAACAACATTGTTGCAACCACCTACAACTGAGAATACTATCATCCTTTGCAACCAGCAACACTGCCACAAACATACAACTCACTAACCAACCTTGTGAAACACTTGATTACACAAAACTCCAATGGAAGGTAGATATAGACAATATTAGAATGTTCCCAAATCCATAAGACAAGAAACCTCAATGTTGAGAAATGCGGAGCAATTCCATTTCTCCCAAACAACCTTCTTCACAAGCAACACACTTTCAAACACATCTTCCACTGTTGCATGATCCAAAACCTAAAAATCTAGATATAACACCTTTTAAAACCTTTGGTCGTCCCATCCAAACTACACAAGAACATCTTCAACCATTAAGAAATGTAGAGCACAATGTAAAACACAACTCTATCACCTTGTACACTCTCTTATTCAAATTTTCTCAAAAGCACTTGGAAACCAAGTGAACCAACTATATCAGCAACACCTACTCAACACCACAACTCCTTCTCATCACAACCACACTAGATATTGCAACAATCTCCCCATCAATAACACCTTCTCAACAATATACTATAGGTTGGCATCAATCACAACACTAAGGACAACATAGTGCAACAATCTCCAACAATCTTCGTGTTGACATCAATGACAAAACTAATCTCCAACAATCTCCCCATTTGTCATTAATGGAAACACCAACTTTGAAAAAACATCAACAAAAAAATAAACCCTATGATGGCAACACTACATCACAAAATCAACCCTACATTAAGTAGTACTCCCCCTTAGGAATTTCTTTCATTTTAGACTTCTTTATTTTATTCCCTTCTTCTTACAATTCTTTAGGCTTCTCTCCCCCTTTGACATCAATTATTTCCTTGTATTTTTTAGACTTCACTCTCCATATTTTTTAGACTGTACTCTCTCCCCCTTTAACATCAGTGACAAAGGCCAATACCTACATACACCACTTCAAGCAACACTTACAAAATACTTTCTTTACTTCTCTCTCTCCACTTCTCTCTCTCCCCCTTAGGGGAACAAGATATGTTCCCCCTCACTACACCAACCAAAGATACTACCACCTACTCCCCTTGAGAGGTAGCCTTCATCAATCCAGGACCAAGAATGTATTTTGAATAGCTCACTTGGATAGATGTACCAACTCATACATCTAGTTGAAAGAAGGAGGGGCAATAACTCCTATCTTCTAACTGAGATACTCAAATGCATCTTTTAGAAAATCCTTTGTGAAAATGTCTATTATTTGATCCTTTGTAGGAACATACGCCAACTTCAATTTATTCTCTGCAACTTTATCTCTTATAAAGTGGTACCAGATAGAGATATGCTTTGTCCTTGAATACATTACCATATTTTTTGAAAGTTTGATAGAACTTGTATTATCACACAAGATAGAAATATGTTCATCATATGATACTTTGATATCCTTCAATGGCTACTTCATCCATAATTAATATGTTTATCATATGATACTTTGATATCCTTCAATGGCTATTTCATCCGCAACACTTGTGTGAAGCAAGATGCTGCTAATTTGCCTTTGTAGTAGATAGTGACACTAAATCCTACTTCTTACTCAACCAAGAAACCAATTTTCTTCCAAGAAATAAAGCACCTCCACTTTTACTTCTTTTTCCATATATACAACCTACCCAATTTGCATCTGTATAAACACTCAAAGAGAAAACGATACCCCTAAGATACCATAGACCAAATTCTAGAGTGTCTTTCAAGTATCTAAATATCCTTTTTATTGGTGCCACATGTGATTCTCTAGGATATTCTTGAAATATTTCCACAAGACATACTACATGCATGATATCAAATCTAGTAGTAGTTAGAAATAGCAATCCACCAATCATTGATATATACTTGCTCTGATTTGTCTTATGATATTCATCATTTTTTCTCAACTTACAATCAGTAACCATGGGAGTGCATACTAGTTAATAGTCCTCCACTCCAAACTTCTTTAACATTTCCTTGACATACTTTGATTGTGAGATGAATATACCTTTATTATATTGATTCATTTTTAGCCCAAGGAAGAGATTCATCTCCCCAAACATTGACATTTCAAACTCATTTTGTATTCCCTCTGTAAACTTCTTGTTAGTGTAATTAATTATTTATTACACTAGCATAAGTTAACTTAGGTCTGAATTTAATCATTTAGTCCTAGGTTGCATTATTAAATAAATCATAAATAATGTTGTTTAGATAAGATTCCCTTCAAGAAGATGAGTTGTCTTTTCTAGAACTTATCTCTATCTTGTTATCATTCCCTAGGTAGTTAATTAGGGTTTCATATTGTCACATGTAATGTGATTTGAACACTTGGTAACATCTTGTGCATTCTAGGTTTAGCTCTTGCCTATATAATCATGCATATGTACTCTTGTAACATACTCTAGATATCAATAAGATAATCTCTATTTGAATGCCATTGTTGCAACACTTTCTGTGTGGTTGAATATTTTCTAGCAAAGGTCCTTCATTGAAGACTGTAGCTTCAAGGACATTGTGCATCCATTATTCCAACACTTCTTACACATTGCTTCATTTCATTCAAATATTATTTCATCAACATACACAACTACAATCAGGATTCAATCTCTCTCAACCTTGAAGTAAATATTGCTATCTGTAGTACCCTTTTTGAATCCTTGCTACAATAAGTACTTATCCAATCTTGCATACCAAGCTCTAGGAGCCTATTTGAATCCATATAAATATTTCAACCTGCAAACCAAATCTGAATCTTCTGATAACTGAAAAACTTCTAGTTGTTCAATGTATACCTCTTCTTCTAACTCACCATTCAAGATTATAGACTTGACATTCATCGAATAAACCTTGAAGTCTATATGTGTTTCAAAAGCCAAAAACATTTTGATAACTTACATTCTTTCCACTGGAGATAAAGTCTTCAAAATCTATTCCTTTCACTTGTGAGTAGCCCTTACACACAATTCTAGCCTTGTTCTTGATAACTTCTCCATTTTCATTCAACTTGTTCCTGAAAACCCATTTAGTTCCTATCACATTTTTGTTTGCTGGTCTTGGGACCAGTTCCCATGTCTGATTCTTCTCAATTTTCCTCAATTCTTCTTCCATAGATTTGATCCAACTTTCATCCTTGCATGCTTCATTTACAATTTTAGGTTCTACCTTAGAAAGTAAACAAAATTTTTCCTATTCTTCTACCATAACAGCCCCTCTTCTTGTCAGTACACCTTTTCTCTTATCTCCAATGATTTGATCTTCATAATTATTCGTTTGCACATACTTAGGAGTCTTAAGATCTATTTTTGGAGCTTCTTCCTTTTCCACTGTCATCTCTTTTTCTTCTTTCTCTTCTTCATTTTCTTCTTCTCTGTAAGGGGGTTCATCAAATTCATATCCTTCTATCAGTATTGAGCTCTAATGTGATTCTTCATCTACTTTGACACTTGCACTTTCAACTATCTTCTTTAACCTTTTGTTATAGAATCTGCATGAATTTCTCTTTGTAGAGTATCAAAGGAAGATTCCTTCATCTAATCTTGCATCAAACATTCCCAAGTTCTCTTCATCTCTCCTAATGTAATATTTTCTTCCAAACACTGAAATATTTCACTGTAGGAGGTTTTCCATACCATAGTTCATAGGGGGTCTTTGAACTATTCACTCTTTCTTGTCCACTACAATATGAATTGCTTCTTTTTGGTATATTTTATTCCTTCATCATGGTTCTTGTTGCTTCTTGAACTATCATATTCTTCCTTTCCACAACTCCATTTTTTTTATGAGTCCTAGGAGCTTATAAATGTTTCTTTATCCAATGATCTTAATAAAAGTTGTTAAACTCATTGAAGGTGAAACTACCACATCTGTCAGATCTCAAACAGTTTATTTTCAAATCTATCTCATTCTCAACCATAGACTTAAGTGCTTTAAACTTATCTAAAGCTTATGAATTTTCTTTGAGAAAGGTTACCCAATTCATTCTAGAGTAATCATTTATCAAAAACATAAAATACTTGTCACCTTGAGAGCTTTTTGTTTTGGTAGGTCCAAATAGATCTATATGCACCAACTCCAAAGGTCCTATAGTAGAATATTCCTTAATCTAAACCTTTTCTTTGTCTACTTTCCAAACTGACATTCCTTGCAAATTTCACTGATAAGGTTTGTAATCTTTGGTAGATCTCTCATAACTTGAGTAGAGTTTATATTCACTAGGCTATCAAAATTGATGTGACCCATTCTTCTATGCCATATCCAACTTTCATTGATTTGTGACATAAAGCACTTAACACCACCACCTTTGAGCTAATAAACATTTCCTTATGTCTATGTTCCTACTGCAACAAATGTCTTAGAGCTTTCTTTTTTGCTTTCACAATAATCATCCTAAAATATTAAATTGTATCCTCTCCTACATATTTGTCCTACACTAAGAATATTATGCTAGAAACCCTTGACATAAAATAACATCATTTGTTTTATGCTTTCCATCAAAAATAATTAAACCTTTTCCACAGATCTTAGCAGTTGTATCATCACCAAACTTAACAAGACCACCATCATACTTTTCAATCTTAACAAACTTGCTCTTATCACCTATAATATGATTTGAGCATACACTATCAATTATCCAATAGTTTCTCTCCTCTCTTGCATAAAAATAAATCAACATAGTTCCTTCAATATTGTGACTTGTTTTCAAACTAATTAGTAGAATTAGTTCCAAAATTTAGATCCATGAACAAGCATTCATCACTTCCATCATCCAAATAGTTTGATTCTTCATCATCAGACACACCACTATATTCTTTAACATAATAACTCTTCTTGATAGATTTACCTTTACGATCTTCATGTTTATCATTTAAAACTTTGATTAGACATTTAGAAGCATAATGACCTCTCTTTCCATAATTGAAACACTTAAAGGGAAACTTACCTCTGTATTTCTAGTGCCCTTTTTAAATCTTCTTACAAAGTTTGTTTCCACCTCATCAATATCATCTGGGTCAGATTCATCATTCTCTTTCTTGTAGACTTTATAGGTAGTTTCTTTCCTTGAAGTATCTTGGTCACACTCTCTTAATTCAAAAGTAGTTAAAGCACCAAAAAATTGATCTCTAGAATACTAATCCAAATTTTGAGCTTCCTCAATAGCATAAAATTTAGCACTATAAAATTTATGAAGAGTTCACAATACCTTTTTCACACTTTCACTTTCATCTAGTTTTCCACCAAGACCGTTGATAGCATTGGCAATTTCATCCACTCTGAGCATGTAGCCAACAATATCTTCATCTTCTGACATAATTAGGATTTCAATTTTGGATTTGAAATTTTGCATCTTTGCTTGCTTGACCTTATCATCTTCTTCACAAATTCTTTGCAACTTTGTCTAGATCTCTTTATCTATTTTGAGTCTTATCACCTTCACAACTTCTGAATTAGAAAGACCAATCAAGATAATAACATTCGTTGCTTTGCCATTATTCTCATAATCCCCGACTTCATCATCACTTGTTTGAGGATTAGTAGGCATAGTATACTGAGTTTCAACTAACTTCCAAAAACCAAATCCTAATGGGACAAGAAAGGCTTCCATCTCAGCTTTCCAAAAATTATAGATGTTCCATCGAACAAAGGGACATTGACACCATTCTTGTTCGCCATATGGATCTACCTCAAGAAGTAAATCTTCTTCCAAGGAACTAAAACTATGATACCAATTGTTAGACACATAGGAAAACTAAGAGCGGGGTGAATTAGTTGTACATTAAAACATTCAAACCCTCATGAATCTTCAAACCCCTATCAAGCATTAACATGAATGTAAACAAGTGAAACATCAACACATCAACACATCAAAAACCATAAACAATAGAACCCCAAATTTACATGAAAAGCCCTAATCAGAGAAAAACCATACTGAGGATTAACTCACATATATAATAACAACATTGGATATAATATGCTCACTGTCAGAAGGGCTCACTTCCCAAAAGAGAAGAATAGATCACTACCAAAAGGACTTACTATCCAGAATAGAAGAGAATATAAGAAGACTATTACAAGGAGGTTCACTACCTCAAAGCAACAGGAAGATCCATCACAACAACCCTACACCATTCATAACCTTTGGCTCACTACCTCCAACAAATTTAGGTACACTAAAAATGTAGACACCTTCTGCTCATTACATCTAGTAACCTTAGGTGTTTAAGCTCACACTTAGATCACCACATTGTTGGAAGTTTGTATGAGAATATGTGGTGTTTTCATTGGAAGTTGGCAACATGAGCATGAGAATATGTGGTGTTTTCATTGACGTCAACATCAATGCATAGTTGTTTTATGAGCATGAGTGATTGTGATAATGGAAATCCAATACACAAATGCAAGAGTTTTTGTCCGGTGCAAAACATATGTATTTGATATTTGGCTAAGTCATAGATTTTAGTTTTCAATGTACAAAGTATCCATTTTTAGGTCTGCATTGATTTGAATTGAAAAATTTGTTATATGGTTCTAAGGTAATTTTGGTATATGTTTGAGGATATTAAATTCAAATTTTCATGTCTTGATGTCCTCTAGTGTAAAAGTTATGACTGATAGAGTATCAAGTCTTCTTGTGATAGTGTTACCAGTACAAAGTACATGCTTGGAATGCTTTACATTATACCAAGGAACAATATTTGGTCATGTGATTTTTTAGGTGTGCTTACAGGTGTCAAAAGGGTGTGTGGTCCAAGTGGCAAGTTTTTTGGTGGTTTGCACATTGTATTGTGGATGAACAGATGGTTCATATCACTAGTCTTCACTATCTGGTGCCGACCTAAAATGTTTGGGGTTGTGTGAAGCTATATCATGAATTGAGAAAACTTAAGGGAGTGATTATAAGTCCCTTCTGACCTATTCTGATGTGTTAAAAGTTTTGAGGCATGTGTGGTTGGATCTTGAGCCAATAGGTTAATATATTACATGGTTCATCTAATTAGGCCAACCTAGTTGATGATGTAGGTGTTTGTGAATGTAATGCATATAAATATAAGTTCATTTTTATGTTTTATATGTGTGGTGTGTATTATATAAAATTTGTGATCTGAATTCCTAAGCAGAGCATACAAATGTGATACGAGTGTAAAGTAGAGTAGAATGTGGAAGTGGTTCAGTATGAAGTGAGTTGATTCAATATTTTGAGCTCCAATGGAATTGTATCTTCTGCATATTGTAGATACATTATTAGCAGTTCAAATTTTGTTAGTGAGATACCTCTCTCTTCTATTTCTCTTATTCTCTAGACAATGAGTCCTCTGGACAACAAGTCCAAAAGTTAGTGAGTCATTCTGTAATATATTATGACCGATTATATATTATGAGCCAATCCTCACTATGTTTTTTCCCTTTTTGAGTTTTCCATGTAAAAATATAGTGTTCATCTGTTAGCACTTTGATGATTAATTTCATGGTTTCTTTCCTTACTGCAAATTGAATATGATGTTTCAAACATATGTTTAAATGTTTAAGTGATTTTAGAGAATACTAATTCACCCCCTCTCAATATTCTAGGTGTTCAATAATTGGTATCAGAGCCTAGTTCCTTGGAAGAAGCTTAACCACTTGAGGAAGATCTTGGAGATTAAACACATGGATACTAGGAGATATCCTACTCCTCCAAAATAAATCCCTCTTGTTGGATTCACCAAAGAAGATTGCATGGTTTATATGAATGGAGAACTCAAATTAGCTCTTGAAGATATGGAAATGATTGAAAGTGAGAACAAAGATTTGAAAGAAAATGTCAATGAAGTAGATGAGTGCATCAGGAATTTAAGGGAGAAAATCAAGAAGTTCAGAGAAAGACATAAAGAGGTTAATGAGAATTTGAAGCAATAAAATGAGACAATCACCAATCTAAAAGTACAAGTTGAAGAAGGAAAAAGAGTTGAAGAATTCCTATGAAAAATTGAAAAGAAAATCTACAAAATTTTCAAGACTCAAAGAAGTTGTGACCTTGAGATCAGATCTGAAGAAAGCAAAGAATCATGAAGACAAATTCAAGAGGATCTCTATAATACTTGATGAAATGATTGAAAATAAAAATAATTCTAAAGATAAAGGAGGATTAGGGTTTCGAAAAAGGAGAAAGTTCAAAGGCAAATCAAAAACCAAGTATTGAAAAGAACATTGAACAAAGGAAGAATGAGGAAAAGAAGAACAATGACAAGTAGGTCAAGAATAAGAGGAAATAATTTATCTAAATTATCAATATTGTAGCCTCTAAATTCACCAAGGAGTGTTCTTATATACTTGTAGACAATCAATTATGCTAGGTTTTCACAACAAATCACTAATAATTTTATTATGTGTATTCCCTAGATAGACACTTATAATCAAGGATCTAGTATCTCTTACACAAAACTTTTTAAATCTAAACATTTGAGTACATGTTAAATTAGTACATAAAACTAGTGACCTTCCCTAGTATTGAGGCATCTACTGTAGGATAATTATGCCCTACCCTAGTAAATACACTTTTTTTCTAACTTATTTTTACCCAAAATTTTATGAGAAGGTTTAACTTAGCATTCTAAAAATTTCTCAAAACTAGCCCAACTATTTGCAAGTTCATTTGTACCCTCTACATTTCATTTTATTATTATTATTCCCAATCTAAATTTTACTCATATTTCCAAATCTATTTTTTGTATTAAATAAATTTGAGGTGTAGAATACACTCCATACAATAATCTATGAGAGGAGGTATGTGAAAATAAACTAAATGTTTGTATTTATTAGGAAAAATACACAACAAAAGTAGCATATTAGAGTTGATAGTGAGCCCCACAGCTCCCAAAAATGACCTACAACCAAAACACCTATCACAAATGAGAGATCAAAGCAAATGATTTTTTGTGCAACCAAGAGAGAAACGATTGATCTACACAAGCATCTAATATTGAGATTAACTTGTAATGTATTGAATGTGGATACCTGGATGAATACAAAGTACAAATGAATGCTTATTAAATCAAAATTACAAACCCTAGATGAGAATTTGATTAGATTGTGAGAAGTGTCCTAATCCTATGCAATGAGACAACTTGACCTATAAATAGCCAAATCTAATAATAAAAACACACCTAAGTTTAGCTTAAGTGAATAAAATAATAAGAGACCTAATAGTTAATTAATGACTAATTAATCATTAGGTGATTATCCTAATTACTCCAACACTCTAAATAAACTCAATGTATTATTCAATCAAAGGTTTCAATACACTTAAATAGAGTCAAAGCCTTTATAGAAGCATCACCAACCAGATATCTAGAGTAATTATAGTAGCATAAAATACCTATAGAATTCACTCTCAATACCTTCATATTAAGCAACCAATAAATATAGAATGCAATACATGATACCATCAAATGATAATAAGGAAAATATGAGCTAGAAAAACCAAAAAAGCAACATCCAAATCTCTAGTTCAAAATCCATCACCCAAATCCCAACATGAGTCTACTTATTGAAAAATAGCATGTTCCTTGGACAACTACCATAAAATCACCATAATTCACTCACCAATTTGGATGTTATATTTTGACTTTATTTTCTCTACTGGAAATCCCTTGCAACAATTATAACACATGTCATATTTTTATGTTTCTAATGTGGGAAACCCAAATTTCAGAGGTTATTAATTTTTATTTGATAGACCATTAGAGACCCTTTTTCTAAAATTTTAGATCTCAAATAAATAAACACCAAGCATTCCTAGAAGTGATGTAAAAAACTCATAATTTTTATTTTGGCCAAAAGTAAACTCTATAGCCTGAAAATATGCTTTTTTGTTTCATGGTTTAAATTTTACATTTTTATATTTTTAACATTAGGAGCAAGGTTGAGAGACCCTTCTAAAATTTATCCCACTTGTCAAAAACCTTGAAAGAGAAAATGGAATACCAATACCATCAACTAATTGCTAGGGGTTGTTGGGAAAATGTGTCTCAACCTTGCGATTACATAAGGTTTACTGTTGATAGGTAAATGCAGAGGGGGTACCCCCTTGTGAGGGGTCTGAGGGGATCATCCCTTGGTGGGGGGTCTGTGGACCGCGTGCCTCAATGGGGGTTTACGGGTAGCACCCCCGAAAGAAAATTTTTATGTATATTTTATTATTGTAAATGTGGATCGTTCATCATCAGGTCTCAAATTTGACAGTAGATGTTTTTTTGGCTTGACTTTCCCCATAAGGTAACCCTATTTTATGAGGGAATTGTATTGTGATTGTGTATTGTGATGTATTCTGAGAGTTTGATAGCAATTGTGTTGCCTCTAGATCTTTGGTTGGTGATGCTCCTGAGAGAAGCTTTCCCTACTAGTATATTCTAATCTTTGTGATTTATGAATAATATATTGGGTGGCTTTTGGAGTGTGGGGTTTTTCTCCCAAAAGGGTTTTCCCCATATAAATCACTATGTTGTGGTATGCATGATATTTATGTTTATTTATGTTTATTTTTTTGTAACTATTGAAAATATCTATAAAGTTTTGCATTATCCTCCTCTCAAGATTAGTGTAGGAAGTTATTCCACTACCTTGGCTTCCTTATAGGGGTTGAGAGGCCCATATAATCATAGCACTAGCTAAAATTTTATGTTCTCATTAGATTTTATCAATGGATCTACAAAATTATAATAAGTGCCAAATTTATCCACCACCACCCTCCTATCCTCTACCATGTCATGAATAAAATGGAACTAGACATCAATATTCTTTGTATTTATATGACTTTTAGGTTCTTTTTCTAAATATATGTCACTCTAACAATCACATAGAATTGAAATAGCTACTAGAGTCAACCCCATGGTTGAGCACAATTTTTTAAGCCAGATGACTTCCTTACAAGAATGATTAGCTACCATGTAATCTACTTCTATAGAAAAAACAACCATATCGTATCACTTGTTTATCCAACTAATTGCACCATCAAACATATCCATAGGTGGATATCCTACTACCAACATCCCCAACCCAATTTTGAATCCCCAAATCCATGAATAGTCACTAAATTTTGTTCTCCTAGAGAATTACCATGATAGAAAAATGAAGTACTCAAAGGTACCTCACAAATATATGAATACCCTTTTAATTGAATCCCAATTTACTTGTGTAGGATTAGTCATGAAACATATAAGGAATCCCACTTCTTGGGAAATATATGGTCTTTTACATACCACTACATACATTAAGCAATCAATGACACTATCATAACAAACTCGAGATATACCAGGTCCATCTCACTAGGATAATTTAGATAGTGCTCTACTAATAACTTGGTCCCCACAAAATTGGGTGCTCATAGTGGTTTACAAGTTGTCATGTTGAATGTATTCAACACCAGATTCACATACTTTCTCTCTTCCAACCAAAGTTTTATGTTTTCTCTCTCTTATGATCTCCAAATCCAAGATGAACTAATAGACCTTAAGTCTTTATGTATACACCTAAAAATGGTTTGGATAATCTAATTGATTAAATAAGATTTTTTTGATTAATTAACCTTTAATTCTTCTACTATTAAATAAATAGAAATATTTATTTACATAACTTTCACTTTTAATTCTTCTATCTTTATTATTTTATTAAATAAACAAAATTAATACTTTGTTTTATTTAATTATCATTATTAAATTCTTCTATCAAATATCATATTTCTTCCATATTTATTTAATAAACATAGAATTCTATAGTTTTGTTTTATTAAATTAAATATCTTCTTTCCTAAATTGAATAAATCTAAATATTCAATTGAAATATATTCTACAACTAATCATATCCACCTACCAAATTAGATATGAAATGTATAATTTAATTCATCTCAACCTTCACGAGAAAATTTGGAGACAAATTGGAGACAAATTTGCAGGCAACTCCTTCATCTTCTTCCATGGATTTTTCCTATCATCTGGCTGAATGTTTTTGTGGGGAGGAACAATATCCATAATCAGATCAAAATCCTTCATCCTTCACCATTGAATCCTCAAGATTGAATCCAGACCTTTGATGTGCTGCCCCTTCACAAATATGCTGCCGAGAATCTATAAATACAACCCCTCTCTACAAGAAAAGGATCCCAACTTTGTGCAAACTTACTCTACAGGAATAGAAATTGATAAATCAAACAATTATCATTTAGAAATCATCAAGCACTCAACCATAGCATTATCATAGAATTTTTAGCATAGAATCATTTAGTTGCATCATAGTTTACAGTAGCTTCTTCCATCCAGTTTCATGTCAATTTAAATTACAATAGCTACATCAATATCATTTAATTATCATCATATAGGATTAGATTCCTGCATTTAGTAGCATCTCATTCTCTAGATTGGAATTTTAATAGTCACAATGCTTATAAAACTTGAGAGCCCTGTGATTTAATAAATCTTTGGAGATAGAGAGCAATATGACGCTTTTAGGAGTTTTATTGCTTTAATTAGATTAATATTTATTGAATCTCTTGATATAATGTCTTATTAAGAAGTGTTGTTTGTTACCTATTCATTACTTATTTCACACTTACATTTTGGCACCCATCTTGGGGCACAAACCCCATGTTTAACATTTATTTCTGAAAAGTGTACTTATAGGCTTCTAACGTGTTTGTTTTAGCGCGATTGAGAGATCTTACGACACATACGAAAGATACTCTAGCACATTCAATGACTGTTCTGGCGCATACACCAAATATCCTAGCACGTTCAATGACTGTTCCGACGCATCAAAAATTTTGTTTCACAAGCTAGGGAGTTTTCTTTTGGCGCATAGACCTACTATTTTAGCATGTCCATCAATTTATGTAGCGCATAGGATTTTTAGTATGGTGCATTTAAATTCGGTTTTGGTGCATCTAACCACTGTTGTGGCACATCTAATTACTTTTATAGAATTTAAAAAAAAATCCGAAGTCTAATCACTGTTTTCTAGTGTTTTAGGTACGAAATACGCTTGTCAAAGACAATTGTTGGAAAACATACATCGGTCAAAGACAAAACTCACAAAAAATACTAATGATATTTACAAGGATTTAAGTTCAATTATTCACTTTTCCTTTGGTTAAAATAGTGCATCTAGATTAATTAAGGAAATAGTTTGAACCCCATGTTTTTTGTGATTTGAAAGCAATAGGCCTATGCTCTCCCCTTAACTGGGTGATCGGAATGCTAGAATTGCTATTCCCACTTTATTAAATCCTTTAGAAGGCCTGCTGTAGTGGGAAAAATTACTCACCCTATGGGAACGACCTAAGTGGGAACAACTAAAGCCAGATTTTCCAACCCACTATAATCAAAAGTGAATTTGGGGAAACCCACAATTCAACAAAAGTGTGCAAGATAACCATCCCAAAAATCTTTGTTCTAAAGATTGGGAGGTCTGCTGAGGGAGTTTATCAATTGTCGCTCTGAACGGATACCCTACCTACGAACTTTAGTGTAGAATCCAACTGTGTCAGTTTTCGAACACTTTTTATATCACGGTGCAAGGGGAGGGAAGAATATACCCCCAAGACACTCACCATATAACTATCAGAGACCTTGGCCAAAAGTGGAGTATTCGACTTTGGTTAAGACTCAGGAAAGGCAAAAACACGGGCGCCCTCTAGGGGGTGACAAGGCTATGTGAGCTGACATAGTTGCAAGTTGTGGGCTGTGATATTCTAAGTGACCTATTTGAGATAGAAATGTGTTTGAATTGTTTGTATTTATGTCAAAACCTGTGGAAATTGAACGAATTGGACCAGATTCTAGAACACTCACTACATGTTTAATGCATAGAATCTAAAACAACTGTTTACAATCTGGCTTTATTCTATAAGGTTATTTTCAAAGGTATCATCCCAATAAATTATCAAAATTTGAGATTTACAAGCACAATACTTATCCACTACCTTCATTGGTTAGAAAATTACACCTTGGAAATAATCATCATACTGAGAGAAACCAGAACAAATAGAAAAAAATGTGAACATCCTGACAACTTCCAATTTAGCGCATCCATAGTCTATTTTAGCGCATACACCATATATTTTAGCGCATGCATAGTTTTTTTTAGCACATTGACCAACTGTTATAATGCATTCATAGTCTATTTTAGCGCATTGAATAACTGTTATAGTGCATCCACAGTCTATTTTAGTGCATACAACCACTATTTTGGTGCATCTGTCTTAACTTACAGCGCATCTGCATAGCCTGTCATCATAATTTACCATTACCTTAGCGCATCTATAGTATGTTTCAACAGATATATCATGTTTGATGGTGCATGCATCATATCTTTCAGTGCATACACAATCTGTTTTAGCGCATTGACTATCTGTTATAGCGCATCCATAGAACAAGAAAATAGAGAGTTATTTGAAACTGATATCAGACTGATAACATCAAAACCGAGATCTTTGTCAAAATAAAAACATTTTCTCAGTCCAAACAGTGTCTTAAACCTGAAAAGATAGGACTTACAAGTCAAAATTTATCAAATTAAACCAAGATCTTGCAACTTTAAAGTGTCTAAACCATCTAACACAAATTCTGGATTATTACGTCAAGTTTCTTTATCAAGATTTTGTCATCCCACAATCAAGAAACAAAAAATAATAACCAAATTTTTAGCTTAGTCTCAACAATAGAATTTGTCATTCTATTCGACTTAAGTTAATACCTCGACACTCATCCAAATAAAAATATCAAAGTTTAGTGGGAAGAACAAACACTTGTATGCCAATTTTGATGAGGTTACAAAGACACAAACTTAGAGAAAAGGAAATTGAAACACAAAACACCACGGATGAAGAAAATCCTTGGAGGAGACTCCATCAAAATGACACCAATGAAATAACCCAAGAGGACATTCAAATAGCACAACAAGATCCAAATTTCCATAAATTTATGGAAAAAGTCTTAGAATAAGATATGGAAAAATACCTTTTGATGCTAGTTGAACTAGGTGCAAAACTTCCAAAAGATTTTGATATCAATCGATTAAAAGAGACACCTAGAGCAACTGAAACCAAACCACAAACACACAAAACACAGATCAAGTCGTTTCCCTAACACATCAAATGCAAAACTTGCAGCAACAACTTCAAGATATGCAAAAGGGAAATACTAAAAGGTACTCATTATAGGAAATTTTTCCTTATCCTTTTGATCCAAGTGTGGACATGATACCATTTGCTAGACATTGCGAATTCCTAAAATACGACAAGTATAATGGTACAGCAGATCTAATTGACCATGTGAGGGAATTCAAAACCATGAGTTTAGAATTTTCACAAGAGGAAACTTATCTAATGAGGTTATTTCCAAGGAGCTTGGGAGGTCAATGTATGGAATGGTTCTCTAAACTACAACCAGGGATTCAAACTTTTGAAGAACTAGTCAATAGGTTTATCTCACATTTTCCTTTAACATTCACAATGAGGTAACAATAAAAGACCTTTACAACATGAAACAAAAGAAAGGTGAAGCATTCCTCTCATTTCTACAATGATGGCGAAGGTTGTTTTCTAGATATCCTCGTGCTATACCTGAAGAAGAAAAGATGGAATTCTTCATTGACAACCTAACTAAAGACATGAGCTATAGGCTTGAACCACAATGTCCTCCTACATTTGAGAAAGTAATTGGAAATGGTCTCAAGATCGAAGAAGCTTTGCTAAAAAGAGGGGTGATAAAACATTACAATGAAGGATAAAAAAATAAAAATTCCTCAAATCATTATGGCACCAATGATAAACCAAAATTTTGGCAAAAGAATAGAAATACTGGAAGCAATTATGCTACAAATGACACACAAAATTTGAAACCAGTATTTAATTTGACGGAAAATACTCCAAAGATCAATCAAAATAATGACCAAAACATCAATCAAAATGTCAATCAAAACAACAATCCGAACAATGGAGAATCTAAACTGCAATCATGTCAAAGATCATCAAACTGACGAAGATTCACACCATTGGGACAAACACTAGAATCAAAAATGAGAGAACTTATTGCAAATGGACTTATCACCTTATCGGAAGCAAGAAATTGGGAACCAAAAGTGAAACCATCTTGGTGGAATGATGCAGACTATTGTAACTTTCATAAAAACAAAGGACACAAAACAAATAATTGTATGCAGTTAAAACATCTAGTTGAAGATTTGATTGATAGTAAAAAGGTATTCATAGAAGGACATCAAACCAACAATGATCATACTGCATTTAAGGATCCTTTACCAAATTATGAAAAGGGAGAATCTTCTTCTACAAATAGTAAAGGTAAAAATGTAATCTGCCTTTATGATGGCACTATATTTTGTATTTCGAAAGTTGAGAGTGATACTATCACTGATAATCAAATTGATAACATTGGAACCAACAACATCATACCATTAGATCTGATCCCAAACATAGACACATCCAACAATAAGATCAATGTCATAAAAATCAAGGAAAAGCAAGACTACCAACCAGCCAATGTAACAACAAGGGGGCAATCCAAGGTAATATTGAAAGGAGTTACATCTAAAACCACTAATACCCCTTCAAGTAAATAAGACATTATCGATCAAATACATAAAATACCAACATAAATATCAATATTGGAACTTAAAATCTCACCATCTCATAAGGAAGTTTTGGAACAAGCTCTTGTGGCCACCACAGTACCCAATAATCTGGATGTCTATCAATTTCAAGCTATGATGGGACATTTAACCACACCTCATTGTCTATCATTCTTCGAACGGGATGATGTATCACTTAATCATCCACACAATGCAACACTTCATATAGAAGTCATAATCCATAAACACCGTGTTAAACATGTCTTAGTAGATGGTGGATTTGGTTTAAATATTTGCACTTTAAAATTGATCCATGCACTAGGTTATTCTGATAATACTATCGATGACAGAAGGAAAATAACAATAAAATCGTATGATGAAGAAGAGAGATCCTCCAAGGGATTGATTGTGTTGCCTATTAAAGTGGGACCAATTGTGAAGAATATAGTTTTCCAAGTGCTAGAGAAAGAGCTAACCTATAATATACTCTTGGGACATCCATGGATTCATGAAATGAAAGAGGTTCCTTCAACTTATCATTAGTGTTTAAAATTTCCAATCAATGGACAAGAAGTGACTATATCAGTGGACTACAACAACCCCCAATATTGTAACATGCTTAAAATAGCTCAAGACACTTTTGTGCCCCATAATAGAGAAGCAAGCACTTCTAGTTCATCCAATGGTGAAAAGCAACTAATCGTGGTATCTAAATGGGTTGAGAAAAAGGGCCAATCAAAAGATACAAATGTTGTTGATTCCACTTTATCAGACAATGAGGGTCACCTCAATTCTCTATCTCAACAATTTCAAGAAAAGATCCAGTTAACCGACAAAGGCATGGGAGAATATTCCATTGGGAAATCTCTATGTCTTTCACAATTACTACCATCTCCAAGGTCATATGGACAACCATAAAAAATAACACAACAATCATCACAAGCTACCACAGTTCTGGATGAAATATTTGTAAAAGCAAGTACTCTAGAAGATGAATCAGAAGATAAGGCCATCCTCAATTGGCTCTACAAAGACGAAGAAGCATCAACATCAGCAAATATCGGCATAAAGATAGATCAATATGGAAAAGGAAAATTTATCTTAGAGAAAATAGGGTATGAAGGAAAAGGACCTATAGGGAGAAGAAAGGAAGGCATCATAGAATCCATTCAACCCCTTACACTTCAGTCAAAGGACAAAACATGACTGGGTTATACAGAGGAAACAAAACAAGAAATGATTCAACAAATTCCAATGAGTATGAGTGGGACCTTTTATCTGACGTATTATACATAGACATATAAATTGATGTCATAAAAGAGTATACACCCACATGTGAGGAGGGACAAATCTCAGGGACTAGACCACTTGTATTTGAATCATAAAATATCGATGACTCAAGTGAGGATGGACAAACATCGAGTGGGCTAGATGACTTGAGGGAAAGTAATATCATAGACCTCAACTTCACTATTAACAACCCTGACAACATAACTATTGCAACCCTCACTTCCATCAACCTTAGTCAATCTGATGACTTTTTACCCCTAGTACATCCTGAACTTATCGATTGGGAACCAAGTGAACCTATCAATGTCCCCAGCTTTGCGAATGATGTCGAAATCATAAATTTCCTTTGTTGCGATGACCCTGACACAAGATCTAATCATAAATCTCATAATTACACATTCAGTCAGGAGGGTGTCAAATATTCCAGTTGCAAAATTGAAGGCAAGAATAATGGATCTAATGGTGAAAACCATTTAATGGCAACATTAGATCTCAAAAAAGTAAAAATAAAGAATGCATCTAACAGTGAAAACCTCTTCGAGGCACTAAAATATGGGAGATTTGACACCCTTCTAGAGAATTATCATGAAATATCATCAGTACTGGTGGATCCTACACAGTCTATTAACATCAACACATCAAAAAAAACAAAGACTCTACATCTGGCAGCATCTATGATAGAATAGGAAAAGCCTGAATTCACCAAATTCTTTGAGGATAGAAACATTAAATTTGCTTGGTCATAATCTAATATGCTAGGTTTAGATCTAGATCTCCTAATGCATCATTTATCTCTACCATCTGGGATAAAACCTATGAAACAAAAACTAAGGAAAATGCATCCACATATTGCCTTGATGGTAAAGGCTGAGTTGAAAAAGTTGTTAGATGCGGAATTCATCAAGTCTATCGATTATGCTGAGTGGATTTATAATATTGTCCCTATATCAAAACTAGACAATAGTATTTGAATATGCACAGATTTTAGAGATCTAAATAAGGCATGTCCAAAGGATGGTTTTCCTTTACCAAACATTGATATTATTGTGGACTTAACAATAGGACATGCCATGTTATCAATAATGGATGGTTTCTCAGGTTACAATCAAATCAAGATAACACCAGATGATTAGGAGAAAACAACATTCACATGTCCATGGGGAACCTTTTGCTGGAATGTCATGTCCTTTGGGTTAAAAAAGATAGGGGCCACATATCAGCGAGCAATGATGACCATCTTCCATGACATGATGCATACCTTTATGAAGGATTGTGTAGATGATATCTTAGCAAATTCATATTACAAAGAAGGGAATCTAGAGATCCTGGACAAGATCTTTACCAAATTAGAGAAGTTCAAGGTCTGATTAAATCCTAAAAAAATGTGTCTTTGGTGTTACATCAACTAAACTCCTAGGATACATAGTTTCAGAGAAGGGTATCGAAGTGGATCCCACCAAGGTCAAGGCTATAATGGAAATGTTGCCACCAAAGAATATCAGTAAACTAAGGTCTCTACAAGGCAGGCTACAATCAATCATGAGGTTTATCTCCCAATTAGCAAACAAAATTCATTCATTCAATCACTTGTTGCATAAAAATGTCTTGTTTAAATGAGATCAAGGATGTGAAACAAATTTCAATCAAATTAAACAGTATCTGATGTCGCCACCTATACTCATGCCACCTATAGAAGAGAGACCATTGTTACTATACATTGCAACAACAGACATTTCTTTAGGAGCATTATTAGCATAGGAAGATCCTGAGGGAAAGGAACAAGCTATTTACTATATCAATAGAACTCTGAATGGCTATGAAATAAATTATAACTTCATTGAGAAAGCTTGTTTGGTGGTGGTATTTTCTACCCAGTAGTTGCGACATTACATGTTGACTCATACCGTTAGGCTCATAACAAAGATTGATCCCTTAAAATATCTACTCAACAAGGTTGCTTTAATAGGGAGACTAGCCAAGTGGGTCATGATCCTAAGTGAATTTGATATCTAGTATGTGGATAGGAGAGCCATCAAAGGTCAAGTGATTTTCGATCAGTTAGTTGAAGCTCCATTAATTGATGATTGTCCTATGAAAATTGAGTTTCTTGATGCAAACATTCTTACTATGACAACACAACAATGGAGGATTTATTTTGATGGGTCATACACACAATGGGGGTCTAGTGTGAGAATCTTGTTTGTTACACCTCAAGGACACACCATCCCAAGGTCCTATAGACTCATGTTTCCATGTACCAATAATGTATCTGAGTATGAGGCACTAATCATTGGCATCAAGGTAGTATTGAATGGAAGATCACAGAGCTACAAGTATATGGATATTCACAACTAGTCATTTATCAAGTAAATGATGAATATCATATGAAAGATGAGAAGTTGATGCCATATAAGAATTTGATTGATGATCTAAAAAAAATACTTTATGGATATCAAGTTTGAATAGATTCCAAGGGAAAAAAATAAAGTTGCAGATGTTATGGCGACAATTGCTTCTCTCATGCAGTTTCTAGAAAAGCATGGTCATTATGAGTTTACGGTAGAACAAGTGTCTAATCCTGCTTATGATAGTCCTGAATCTCAAACCATATGCCATTCAAATGATGTTGAATCCTCCATCTATGGAAAGACCTATGCTTATCTAAAAGATAATATCCTTTCTCCCGATCTTTCTAGAAACCAGAAACACAACTTCATCTGCCAAACCACACGAAATACCTTAATAGTAGACATACTTTACCATCGAGGTCTAGATGGTACTCTTCTCCGGTGTCTAGAACATAACGAATTTGAGACATCCTTGTGTGAGGTCCATGAAGGTATTTGTGGAACTCATTCAAGCAGGCTAACTCTAGCTAAGAAACTCCTCCGTTTGGGGTATTACTGGCCGAACATGGAGAAGGAGTCTTATCAGTTTGTTAAGAAGTGCCAGAAGTTCCAGATACATGGTAACCTAATCCACGCACCAGCACAAGAATTGTAACCAGTTACTTCAACATGGCCTTTTTTCAGTGGGGACTAGACCTAGTAGGAAAGATTAATCTGTCTTCATCCAATGGACACAAGTTCATAATCAAAACAATGAAATACTTTACAAAGTGGATAGAAGTGGTTCCTTTAACAAAAATCACTAGAAAGAAGATTTCTTCTTTCATACTGAATTACCTCATCTTTCAGTATGGCATACCTCAGCTCATTGTCACAGACAATGGTAGAACTTTTAAAAATTAGGATGTCCAAGAACTATGTGAAAGGTTTCACATCCAACATCGTTTTTCAACACCGTACTATTCTCAGGGAAATGGTCAAGCAGAGGCCTCCAACACAACAATACTAAAAATTCTAAAGAAAACGATCAATGATGTTGGACGTGATTGGCATATTCAACTAAACCCTGCTCTATGGGCATACTGAACTAGCATCATAACACCTACAAGAGGTACACCATATGCCTTGGTATATGAATTAGAGTCCATACTACCCATTGAGGTTGAGATTCCATCACTTCATGTGTCACTGAAGGTAATTATACCAGATGAGGATTATAGAGTGTCTAGACTACAAGAACTAGAATTTTTGGATGAACGTTGTCAACAAGTTGTCAATCATTTAAAGGCATACCAACGAAGAATGTCTAGGAGCTACAATCACAGGGTAAAGCCTAGATTCTTTCAGGTTGGTGATTTGGTCCTAAAGGAAAACCCTAGAAATCAACAGGATAGAGAAAAGAAATGGAAATTTGAACCTAACTGGTTAGGTCCTTTTGTTGTCATATCAGTCTATGGATCTGAAGCCTATCAACTGTCAACACGTAAAGGAGATATGTTTGACGAACCTATCGATAGTATCCATCTTGGAAAGTTCTACACCTGAATCACCTAGTGCATGGTTTGAGTCCTAGAAAAATAGTTGCCTTGATGAAAACCTGGCAAACAGGTGTCTTGGTGACAGAAAAAAAAATCAAGAAAAGGGAAGAAATACAAAAAAAAAAAGAAAAACGGAAAAGTACAAAAAAATTATAGTCTGAAAAAGTGCAATAAAAACATGGGGTGAAAACTTGGAAATAGGCACTACTTGTGATTTAAATCAGAGGTTCCATCTATTAGAGGCATGTCATGGTCATTCACTTTCGCAATCATTTCCATTTAATATCATATCACAGCAACATGGTCGTGTCTCACCCTAGCTTGGGGGAAAAATCCTGAACTCACTAGGGGCAATAAAATGAGCTTAAACAAATAGGCAAACAACAACATGAAAAATTCAGTAAACACAATGATCAAAGGGAAACCCAACGTTGAGCATACATCGAACATAAGAACATTTCAAGAAATCAACCATCCATATCAAATAGCTGAAATCAAAATCAAGTCAAGACAAACTTTAGGGGGATGATATTCTTTTGAATTATGATTTTATCGCTATATGCTTGAATTTTCAACATGTTGTATTTTGATTATTGTTATCATTTCTTTGGAGCAACTCGATGATGTATTTAACGAGAGAAGCTAGGAAGGAGAATAGTACTTTCTTTGTTTTTTGTTTTTGAATTGATCATTTATTGTGTAAATTGTCATGAGATGTGCTCTACAAAGTATCGCTGATGACATTCTGAATTTATATAGTACAATGATTCAATTATTGTCTGTTTACGCAAGAAATGCTTAGGTCATCTCGTTTTAATATTACCTAGATCATTGTGTTCACTTGCAATATCAAAAATCATGAAAGTAGTACTCAAGTCATCATGGTCTAACTCATACCATTGATTCTTGTATTCACTTTCAACATTTTAAAGGCTCAATGATGATAAAAAAGCATGATAAAAATATTGTTAAAGTGACAATTTTTTCATATGTACTTTTGCATAATTGCATTAGATTGCATTTATGTTAGTTTTACATGGCAAAGTATTTTGTTCCAAGACGAGTAACCAATTCATCAAAGATGTTAACTTTCCTTATTAACAGATTGAGTATACTTGACATTAACAAAAAACATCATCATTATCATATAGTTGCATAATCATTTCATTTGTGAAACATTATTATAGTATTTCATCAATCACACATTCCATTGTATATTTTGTATCATATCATATTTTTCAAATCATCACATCATAAAATTGCATGTGAAAAACTATCAAAAAAAATATCTATGTAGTTGCATATTCATTCATCCATTTATCATATCATAAATCTGCATTATTCATTTATCATTGAAACATCACATCCATAATCATGCATATGCTTACATTATCATGTATTTTAGATATACTCATCATCATACATCTATCGATCCATGTAAATAACTACATACATCATGCATCCATACATCATCATTATTCATACATCCATTTTAAAATTATAGATAGAACATCATAAATCATAGCATATCACATGATCATTAAATGCATCCATAACATACCATATAGATCATCACATAACATATAGAATAGGGAAATTAAATGCATCCATCATAAAATCATATAGAACACATATAAATCGATCAATCCACCACATATCATATAGATCTCAAAATCATAATGTCAAGTATACAAGGATGTATGAAATAAAAGGAGATACAACATCAAAAATGGTTGTGAATCATAGAACTGGAGTATACATCATGTCTCATATATCATAAAATCACATAATGCAGCTATGTGGTGCTACCTCTAGAAGGTGCAAGCATCTCTGGTCCAGTCCCTCTACCACCAGACGTACCAAGATCTCTTAGATCTCTCTATGGAGGTTGAGTCACACCTGCGCTAACAGTCCTGGAATGAGTCCTTCCAGATCGAGACTCCACATAACTAAATCTCCGCTCGAAGGGAACTGCATCGTGGTATTGGCCTCTATAAAACTCTGCCTCTCTACCCACACAGAGAACCTCTCTCATATAATCACCCATGGTGGTACCATCTGATAATCTCTATAATATCTCTGTAGTAGTGTGTGCCTACTTTGCAACTTGTCTAGTTGCATCTCACTCTACTATCAAAGAGGCAATTTGTGCCTAAGCGGCTGCCAATTGTCCCTGTACCTGAAAAAGAGCCTGTGCATGAGCCTGGGCTTGTGTCTGCATCTGAGTCAATGTCTGAGCCAACAAACCTTGATCCTGTATCAACTGCCCCTATATGGTCTGTACCTACACCTGTAAACTCACAATCTAAGTTTGTTGATGTTGTGATGGTACCCCTATACACACACTACTCAGAAGGTGCTACCAGTGATCACCTCTTACGAGGCACCATAAACTCTCACACATCTACATCTCCACCTGACTCACCACCACTATCATCATCTCCACCACTATCATCTCCCTCATCATCCTCACCACCACCTCTGCCATCATCACCACCATCATCATCTCCCTCCTCATCATCACTACCCTCCTCCTCCAAAGGTAAGGGAACTGGCTCATTAGGAATAGTAATCCATGGAAAGGGATGTAGAGTCAGATACTCTACATAATATTCTATGATAGGTGCCTCGATAATATCTAGATGAATATCCTAGACTAAAGGATGTAGAGCGTGGTACTCCTGAATGATGACATCATATGAGAGATAGGGTCCCCAATTTGCAGAATCTATCTGACGATGGCCATAATGGGAAACACCTTGGGGCATGCCCTGTACAATACCAAACTGCCTGAGCACCCTCCTGAATAAGAATTTATCTAACACCCAATGAGTCCAACCAATCAGTAGCAATGAATGAGAGAGATAAGGCATTTGAATATCATCATTGTCCCAATGCTCACAGTCTAGATAAGGTCGCCATGTGACAACCTCGACATCATCCAACACTCTCTACCAATACTCTAACTTACCCAGTTTAGGCTGAGTAAGATGACCTTCATAAATGTCCACATATGGCCTCATGGTTGGTCGTTGTCTCACCATCACTGGACGTGTAACAACTATATGTTCCCACACCCACACCTGTAATAAAGTAACCTGTGTCGACAAACTGCGACCTCAGAAGTAGACAACCGAATGTAAATCATGATAAAGATGGGAAAGCATGCACATGTCCCATGCATATCTGGTACCATGCACAATCATACTCTCCAATGCACAACCCTGACCAACAAAAAGTCTCTTTGACCTGCGATCAGGACAAAGGAACCCTCCAATAAAGCCAACAAGTAATGAAGGTAGGGTAGTATAGGCATCCACCATATCATGCCATGGAATATCGTACCCACAAATGTGATCATCCTGAAATACTCTGTGGAGAGCATCAGTCCCACCCTGCTCTATAGAATCATATAGCACAAGGTCACCAACAATAAGAATCCTCAAAATCCACCATACATCCTCAAGGGTGATGGTCATCTCACCAGTGGGAAGGTGGGAGGTATTATGCTCGCTATACCACCTCTTTGCTAGGGCTGTCAGGAGACCCCAATTAATCCTACTATGGGGCATATATAAGAGAGAGGACAAACCACAACGCACGATCATTGTTATCTTGTGCTGCACTAGCTATAGTATCAAATCAAAATTCCTAGGAAACCGCTCATGAACTTGGAGGTTCATCAATGCCTCCTATCATCATGAAATGTTGAAAGTTAGTAATCTATGTCAATTCATCAAACATCAATCAACCTATCAAATCTAAATAGCTCTAGTGAGACTTTGATCAAATCTCGTGAGAAATCATCAATCAACCTTGCATATCATGAGGTCGATCATCAATCTTAAAAATTGTACTTCGCCTATCATGAGGTCAATTAATCAAATCAACCTCACCTATCATGAGGTATATCAATCAACATATAATTATTCCTCGCCTATCATGAGGTTAAACATTATCTATTCTACTGAGATCATCAATCATATCAAATGAATGGCTGACACGATAGAAAATTGACCAAAATCAAAGACCAAATTGCCAGAATATATCATTTTGACTTAGATGCGCTAAAATAGTGTTTTGAAGCGCTAAAAAATTTAATGTGCCATTAAAACACCTCAACGTGCCAAAACAGATGGTGGAAGCACTAAAACATTGAATGCACTATTTCATTTGATCAACACGCTCAAACAGGCGGCCAATGCACCATATCAGTCTATGTGCCACTTCATCTAGCCTACACGTTACAAAATTTTCTCTATGCGTTGAACTATTCTATGCATTGCTTTAGCCTGTCTATATGCTAAAAAATCTCATCTAGGTGCTAATTTATTCTATATGCTATTTTATCCTACCAACACACTAAAATATATAACCTATGTGCTAATTGGGTGAAGCGTGAAAACAACAATCCTATGCGCTACTACGGGCTATCTACGTGCTAAAAGAATTTGAAAATTTGAAAGCCAAATTACATGCACAAATTTTGAAAAACACAAAAAAACAAGGAGGTTCATGGGTACGTACTAGAGGTCCGTAGGCGGTTGGGTAGTTTTGTCCATGCACATGCTCGAAACGGTGAGTGTGGTAAGGGATTGGCATTTTGCTCCAAAGCTCAAAATCACTCTCTCTCTCAAATTTTTAAAAACTCAATTGCACAAATGAATTCTAATCGACACCTTTTTAGCTTTTTATAGAGTGATTAAATGGGATTTAGGTGGGATTTATTTATTTTATTTATTGGAGGATTAATTCATACTTCAACATAGGGGCATCTTTCAAACTGATTGTTGGGAGATAAATTATTTCATCATCAAACCTTTATCAAATCATCAGAGGAAAAAAAAATCATAAAAAATTTAGAAATATTTCAAAAATCCAAAAAAAATAAAAAACATCAATTTATCTCCCTAGGGGGCATATATCCATCATCACAACAAAATCAACATCTGGGGCATATCTAAATTTTTTTCGTCAATACTAGCAGCAATAGCAAAAATTTCTTTAAAGCAATGCCTAAACACATCACTTCAAAGAGGGGCAAAATGTATACACCTAAAAATGGTCTGGATAATCTAATTAATTAAAAACAATTTATTTGATTAATTAACCTTTAATTCTTCTACTATTAAATAAATAGAAATATTTATTTACATAGTTCACTTTTAATTCTTCTATCTTTATTATTTTATTAAATAAACAAAATTAATACTTTGTTTTATTTAATTATCATTATTAAATTCTTCTATCAATTATCATATTTCTTCCATATTTATTTAATAAACATAGACTTCTATAGTTTTGTTTTATTAAATTAAATATCTTCTTCCCTAAATTGAATAAATCTAAATATTCAATTGAAATATATTCTACAGCTAATCATATCCACCTACCAAATTAGATATGAAATGTTTAATTTAATTCATCTCAACCTTCATTGGCAAATTTGGAGACAAATTGGAGACAAATTTGCAAGCAACTCCTTCATCTTCTTGCATGGATTTTTCCTATCATCTGGATGAATGTTTTGTGGGGAGGAACAATCTCCATAATCAGCTCAAAATCCTTCATCCTTCACCATTGAATCCAAACCTTTGATGTGCTGCCCCTTTACAAATATGTTGTCGAGAATCTATAAATACAACCCCTCTCTACAGGAAAAGGATCCCAACTTTGTGCAAACTTACTCTATAGGAATATTAATTGAGCAATCAAACAATTATCATTTAGCAATCATCAAGCATTCAACCATAGCATTATCATAGCATTTTTAGCATATAATCATTTAGTTGCATCATAGTTTACTGTAGCTTCTTCCATCCAGTTTCATGTCAATTTAAATTACAATAGCTACATCAATATCATTTAATTATTATCATATAGGATTAGATTCCTGCATTTAGCATCATCTCATTCTCTAGATTGACATTTTAACAGTCACAATGCTTATAAAATTTGAGAGCCTTGTGATTTAATAAATCTTTGGAGATAGAGAGCAATATGACGCTTTCGGGAGTTATATTGTTTTAATTAGATTAATATTTGTTGAATCTCTTGATATAATGTCTTATTAAGAAGTGTTGTTTGTTACTTATTCATTACTTATTTCACACTTACACTTTCATCTCAAATTATGCTAAAATTTGAGACTTCAATTCATAAATTATGTTCTTACCATTATAAAAAAAAACATATCATCAACATTCAATTAAATAAAAAGGTTATAATTATTTCCTATCTTATAATAGATGTAGTGATCTAATTTGGATCCCAAAAATCCCAATCCCAACAAAAATGAATAAAATTTTTGCTACCACATCCTAGATGATTGCTTAAGACAAACACATATTTTCTTAACTTACAAACCAAATTATATTTACTACTTTAAATGTATTTCTCTAGATATTGTATATAATTTTATTCCTCTAAATTAACATGAAGGAAAGTTATCCTCACATCCATTTTTCAACCACAAGATCAATTTTTTTTTTTAATAGATAATAAGAACTAAATGGATGTCATTTTAGCAACTAGAGAAAAAATATCTCCATAATAAATTCCCTCAACTTGGGAAGATCCATTCACAACTAATCTGTCCTTGTACTTCTCAATACTAATATTTGAACTATTTTTTCTTTTGAATGCCCATTTGCATCTAACAGGTTTCTATCTATCAAGCAAAGGTAAGTTAATTCCCATGTGTCATTTGTCTTCAGTGCAACCATCTCCTCATCCATGACAAATTTAAAATACTTGATAATCCATACCCAATTCCTTCATAGTTATAAGCTCAATTATAAGTAATTAGAGTAAAATTACACATCCAATTAGGAGGAAATTATACCTATTTGGTTACTATTTATTCCAAGTGGACCTACTTAAAATTTGAGGTTGAGGTTCTAGATCTCCTCTTTAGAAATATTTGAGCTATCTAATATATCCTCTTCTTCAATGCCTTCATGTGGTTGAACTATTTCAACCTTCTAGGTCTTTAAGGGTAGTTAAAATACATCTTCATTTTTATATTTCTCTAATTGTAATACTATGGAAGAAGGATTAACTCTATAAGAGTTGGTATCGAATTCTATTTACCATGCAAGATTTAGTTGAATATTATAGTCACTCAAGATCTAAGAACTTCTATGAAAGCACAAGAGAGATAATAAATGAGAGAATAATTCTATTCTATCAAAGGATGCATATATGTACATTGATTATAACTAATTAATAATACAAAGGGAACCCCAAGTGGTTATATAGACCAAGGTGAGAAATCGGATTGCATAAGGTTATGACACATGTCTTAATATTATGAATTGAAACATAAAGTGATAACTATCTTATGTGTACCCTGATTAAACTTAAGTAACTAGTGTGAATAGGACCTAGGCAATGAGCTAGCTAGGTTAAACACCATGTTCGCACCAACAAAAAATTCTAAAGATAACACTTCTATTATATAAGATTTCAAATCATGTAACCTTTAACACCAACACCATAGCTAATGAATTTATATATTCATAACCTTTTTATCCAACTAAGACCACCTCTCCCAAGGTACATGTGCATATGTTCACAACCCAAAAACACAATGATGTTCCAACGATTTTTTTCATGACCACCCCCATAGGTGTCTTCTTAATAAGATTTGATATATAAGACCTATTTACCAAGTAATAATATGTAGAAATAGCTCTTTCCCAAAAAAAATATTCCAAGCTAAATCCACTAAGTATACACCTAGCCCTCTCCATCAATGCCATGTTAATTCTTTCTACAATTAAATTTTGATGGGGGGTCTATGAATTTTTATTATTTCTCTATATCCCAAGATCCTTAAAAAATACTATCAAAATATATGGAGCCAAAATCAATACCATTATTAGATTTAAAAATATTAATATTTTTATCATTTTAATCCTTTACAAGAGCCTTAAACTCTTTGAAATAATTGAAAACTTTAGATATATTTCTGTAGAAGTTGATAAACCAACCTCACAGACCCCAGTGAACACCTGCAAGCAATAGCCTATCACAAAGAAAGAAAGATGTTATAGAAAAACAAAGATGCTCTGCAAGCCTCAAGAGGAAAATGCATTAAGAGAATGAATAATTACAATGAGATCAATCCTTAAGAAAGGAGATCAAAACCTAAAATTAGGAAACCCTAGTGTGCACACTTAATAATTAATAATTAATTATTAATGTGCCTAAGTTTAACTTAAGTAAACCTAAAGTGATAAGTGACTTACTTAATTAACCAATATGATTAAATTAATTAAGTGAAATGAATTATTACTCTAACACCCCCCCTTAAGATGAACTTAGGGAGTAGCTAAAACACTAGGAAAAAGATGCATGAAAACAAAGATGAGTCCCGACAACAAAGGCTCGATCAAGTACCCATGAACAAATGCAATGCAAACTAAACCAAACGAGGTACAGGAGAAAACCCAGTGGGAACAAAAATCCTCCCCAAAATAGAATCCAAAAAACAACTAAGTGATGAAAGATGGAGGACTCCATAAGACCCCCCAAGGACACCATCGATCACAAAGATACATCAAATAACCCTCCTAGAAGAGAGGAATAAAGAGACCACATAGCCCCCCCATAATGCAGTAGCTCCAAAAAGACTGAATAAACCGCATCTCCTGAAAGAAGTGAGAGGGAATAGGCTGGATGAATGCAATCTCTGAAGGTGAATTAGGTGTAGCCCAAAATGTCTCCATAGAAGCAGGTGTGACCTCAACCAATGAAGAAGTCAGAGTAGGTGAAGACTGAAGAGAAACCTCCAAAGATGAATGATCAACTAGGTCTTGGTGCACTGAAACAGAAGAAGCCACATCTGTAGCCATAGAAGTATCACCAACCACAACAAGAGGTGGAGGAGATGGAATGGATGGTTCAAGAACTAGATCTGAAGTGAGAAATCCAAGGTTCAAGAAGCCAAATGTCTCCTTTGTAGGATGCTTCACACTAGAAGTGTGATGAACAACTATAGTAACATAAGTACCATCAAAAGAAAAATCTACAAAGGAATACAACCGAGATGAGTGATCCACCACCCCAGTAGCAATAACTGCTCTACTCTCCAAGTCTATGATGATAACTGAATCAAGTGTGAATTCCACAGATCTCTCATTTCCTCCATGTGTGATATGATATATGGAAAAATGTTTGTGCGTCAAATGAGGAACACACAAGAAATCCTGAAAAGTGTTGTCCCCAAAATGAATAGACCCCTTCCCTGTAACACTCATGTATGTATTGTTTCCCATCAAAATAGGAGACATAGTGCAAGGCTCAAAGGAAGTGAACATAGACTGTGAAGATTCCATATGATGAGATGCTCTTGAATCTAGAAGCCATCTCCTTGATCCAAGACCTGAATAAGCACAAAGAGCATGTCCTTTCATATCTGATGAAATATGTAAACTAGTTGTGCCCCTATCATGCTACTCTAAAGAAGAAGAATGAGGGGAAGGAGATGATGCAAAAATCCTAGAAGGAAAATCAATCTAATGTTTCTGAAGAAGATGCTTTAGCTCATCAATGTCCTTCTTGTAGAAACTATGTTCTGCATGTCCTTCCCTTTTGCAATATGCATGTATGTAACCTTCTCCTTCTTAGATGATTTCCCCTTAGAAGAGGAGGATGAATTTGAGGACTCCTTTTGCTGCTCATGAGAGTTTGAATCCTTTTGTTTTTATTTCTTTCCTTTTCCTATAGAAGCCTTCTGATCTTTTGGCTCCTGTGATGCAATAAGTGTCTGTGATGAAGAGGGCTTCAACTTTCCCATGCTAGCCAACTTGGCTTGCTCTTGAGTGAGAGAAGATGAAAAATCATCAAAATAAGGCATAGTAAATCCAGCACCAAGTGCATTCCTAGTGGCATAAAAGGTAGATACAAAAACTAAATAATCTAGTCCAAGCTTAGAAAGAATGGACAATATCAACTGAGATTCTTCCTTCTAAACACCACACTATGAAAGTTGCAATATGAGAGAATTAATCTTAGTGAATAAATCTTGGATGTTGTCAAATCCCTAGGATTTAATCCAATAATCTCATTCTCCAACTGAAACCCTCTCATAGTATCCTACTTCCCAAACAAAGACTCCAGATTAGTCTAGATTTGATTGGGTGTAGTGCAAGACTCCACATGGAAGAGTATATCTAAAGAAATAGACAAGAACAAAGTACCAAAAGCCTCATCACACCTATTAAACCATTTTCTCTTTTCAGCAACACCTGTAGGTTCAACCTTTGTACCCATGGTCACCCTGTATAACCCTTTGTGCTTAAAATGAATCTCCATTTATTTTTTCCAGCCAAAGTAGTTGAATGAAGTAAGGGGTGCAATATTATGTGAATCCATAAGGAATACAACAGTATATACTCTCAATGAAAAAAATCTCTTTGATCTCCAAAAAAGACCTGAATTGCACGTTTCCCAAGAAAATAACCAGGAAAGAAAAAGTTGAGATCAAATAAAAATATCAAATGTACTTGGTAAATATTCTGGAAAATCAGGTCTGAGATCTATGGAGAGCACTGAACCATCTTTACGACGTCTATTCGTTTGCACAAAACGGAGTCCAAATGCAAAAGTTACGCCTCCCGGAGTGAAAATAGCAACTTTGGACTTTGACAGGGGAAAAAGGAATCAAAACAAAAAAAAAGGAATAAGTTCTATACCACAACGCTGTGCTTAGAATCAGAGTTCTGACGATATCTCATTTTCAAAAAATGAAGATCGTACGCCCGATTTACTGAAACTGCTCAAAAAAGGCCAATAAGTCTTTCATGCAACACCTGAGGCTAAAATTTTTTTGGCCCCTAGTCGTATGGCGACCAGGGGGCTGGTGGCAGGGAGCTGGATCGGGGCCCCTGGTCACCGATATGACCTTAGCGGGGGCTTAGAGTCTAGTGGGGGCTGGGTGTGGGGCGCCTGGTCCCTAATATGACCGGCGCAGGGGCTGGAGTAGCCCACAGGGGCGGCAGGAGGCAGGGGACGATGTGGAGGGGCGACGTCACCGGGTTGGGTGGTCCTCTAGTGGCCGCTTGGCCGAGTGGTGGTGGTGGGTCAAATTAGAACTGAAGGCACCACCGGAGGATTGAAAGACATGCATTTTTTTTTTAAAATTATTTTTGCCTCGATCTGCGTGCTCCGGGGCCTACAACCTTGGGGCATAATTTTTTTGTCATTTTTTCAACTTTCTCAGAAATCGATGAAACGACAAGCATTTCTAGGGTTTTTGGGTGCTCTGAACATGATGGCGATGCCCATTTGGCCCAACAATGCCAAGAAAAATTGGCTACCCCAAATCTTGCAAAAAGATGCCTCGTTGAAACCCTTACACTTGAAGATCACTCACTGTAAGACAATATCTTTCAAAAGACGAACAAGCAGCTACAGATCTGAAGCTCTGATACCATGTAGAAGTTGACAAACCAACCTCATAGACCCTAGTGAACACCTGCAAGCAATAACCTATCACAAAGAAAGAAAAATGTTCCAGAACAATAAAGATGCTCTGCAAGCCTCAAGAGAAAAATGCATTAAGAGAATGAATAATTACAATGAGATCAATCCTTAAGAAAGGAGATCAAAACCTAAAATTAGGAAACCCTAGTGTGCACACTTAATAATTAATAATTAATTATTAATGTGCCTAAGTTTAGCTTAAGTAAACCTAAAGTGATAAGTGACTTAATTAATTAACCAATATGATTAAATTAATTAAGTGAAATGACTTATTACTCTAACAATTTCTACAAAAATATACCCATGTCCTACTATAATCATTAAAACAAGATAGATAATATACAAATTTAGAAATTTAAAAAACGTTAACATGAATAATACATAAAAATGGATTAAGTCCAACAACCTAGAAGATTTATGACAACTTTAGTAAACTTGAAAGTAGTTCTATTTCAATATATGCAATGCTCACATAAATCAAAATCAAGATTACAATCATTAAACCCTTGAAAATGGTTTTTATTTTTCAATTCCCTTAGATCCTTCTCTCTTGTGTGGTCCATCCTTTGGAGCCACACCATTTTATTCTTAGCTAGTAGCTTAGTCTCCAAGGCATATGCACCTTAAGCTACTTAAAAGTCACAATTGTTGGAAGTGGATCCAACACTCCTATTTGCTTCTTGTTCTAATATTGAATGTGTATATTTTGTATATATCTTCATTATAGTCTTAAAAGAGCTATTGCATTGAACTATGCATGCATATATCTAAAATATAGTACCTATATGGATACCCCTAGCAAAAATCGTATCCCTTCTTATCATCTTGCATCCTCCACTCGAGGAAACAACCTACACACCTAAGTCATTAATTTTACTTATAGATTTAGCAAGTTTCATGTCAAAATAAGGATATATAGTACACCATTTATCACCATCACTCATCCATTAGGGAATTGATTCAATACTCTTTCATGGCCACAAAAATTCAAATAAGAGTCATCTCCAAGGTACACCTTCGCACCATCATATTCTTCATATTTTGAGAATGAACCCTAATGTGAGGTCATGTGGAAAGAGGCACCAAAGTCTATCAACCAAGAACCATCCAATGCTTGTGTATCCAAGGTTGCAACAAATTCATAAACATCATCTTGGGAGGCATTTTTGGAATCGTCATCAAAATCACTCTTCTTTTTCTCCTCCTTGTAGACTCGTCTAAAATGGTTAGGCTTAATAGAGTTCCAAAAAAATTCCTTTTTGTTACTATGAGATTTGGATCTCCCTTTGGATTTTAATTATCTTGCTTCTCTATTCTTCTTCTTTCCTTTCTCTTTATGTCTTCCACAAAAAAAGGCCTCCTTATTAGATTTGGAAGTATTACTTATCTTTAGAAAATAACAAAGCCACTAACTCATCCATTTTCAACTCAGTAGTAGTGCTCCTAATGACCATAACAAGGTGGTTCCATGAATTTAAAAAAGAATAACCAAATTCATAAATTGATCATTATCCCCATATTCACTCCAATTGAGTGCAACTAGGTCATGATCATATTGAAAGAATTTAAATGTTCATCTATAGAACCACCATCCTTCATCCTAACTTATTTCATAGGAAAATATTTTTTTACCAAAGATTCAACCTAATAAATCTCACCTAGCTTCTTCTATTTATGTTTATTGTAGTAGTCACTTCATGCACATTCAATAATATTGAGTGAACCAAACATAGTGTAATGAAACACTTAGTTTTTCAATCTAGAATACCCTAATATTATTGCTTCATTGTGGTAGGTTTAGATCTAGCTACTACAACCCATAGATCTCTATCCATGAGCATATCCTCCATCTCAAGCTTCTAAAGATCAAATCTTATGTCAAAGAACTTATCCATTTGTATACTTGACGTTCTTGTCATTTTTCCTACAGTAACACATTTTTTATACAAGCTCCCACTCAATCTAAGATTGGTACAAAAAATCCTTGTACATAACACCTAGAATTTGAGGGGATCAAGATATAATACCAAATGAGGGGAAGAAGATGTGCATAATATGATTCCTACACTAATCTATGAGAGGAGGTATGTGAAAATATACAAATATTTATATTGATAAGAAAAAAATACACAACAAAAAGTATAATCAATTACACGGGGAAAATAATTCCAAGAGAAAAATAACACTCCAAAGAAGCTCAATGCATTATATTCAATAATCAAATATTATAATGTTCTTGTATATTATGAGCCTTTACAAGAGTATTACAAACTTGAGATCTGGAGTAATTCTAGTAGCATGAAAGTACCTACAAAAATTCCTATCAATACCTTTGTATTAAACAACCAATAGATAGAATATGAAATACATGAATCCATTAAATTATAATAAGAAAACTATGAGATAAATCAATAAAAAAAAGTGGCACCTAAATCCTTAGTTAGAAATCTAACACCCAAATCTCAAAGATGAGTCCTCAAGCTGAAAAACAA
Source organism: Sequoiadendron giganteum (assembly GCA_007115665.2). NCBI lineage: Eukaryota > Viridiplantae > Streptophyta > Pinopsida > Cupressales > Cupressaceae > Sequoiadendron > Sequoiadendron giganteum. The sequence continues at coordinate 584,001,019 of CM021108.1, read as the reverse complement.
CATATTCCTTCCACTTGACATTAGCTCATCATAATCCACTCACCAACTTGGGTATTCTATTTTGGCTTCATTATATCCATTTGAACATGCCTTATGAAGAATCCTATATTGTATCATAAGTTGGTCAATAAGTGCAACTCCTTCTTATAGATCTATTATGTGTCTCACAGATTTTTATGTTTTCAATGTGGGACGCCATTGGGGCCCACTTTTTTTAATTTTATAGATCAAATAGATTTATGCATTGAGTATCCCTAAAAGTGATGTTAGATAACCCAATCTTTTTTATTTTGGTCAAAAATAAACTCTACAGTTCAAAAATTGAGTTTTTTTAAATTTCATAGTCTAAAAACTACATTTTTATATTTTTAAGATTAGGAGCAAGGTTGAGACCTTTTGTAACATCTATTTATTTATTCTCATCTCTTGTGTGATTAGATTAGATTAGGTTTAGGTTATTTTCCACACTTTTAAACATCTTTGTTTGATCTCATTTAACACATAATTTTAAAGAAAGAAAAACCTACTTTTTCTATCTTTCACATATAAATCCAAAAGAGAGACTTTGGTTGGGGTATTATAAGAGTGATCAATGTATCATATCCACATGTGTGCATTATTAGGTGTAGAATGAAGAGGTAATATAACTATATCTTGAAAAGTAGGAATAAATTTAAGCATAATCTTCCATGTAAAGCATGGAGAAACATAATTTATATGACATGAAGAGTATCATAAATTGCAAATGTCATTAGGTGTACCTTCAGGTAATCTAGGATGTATTGTTCATAGAAAACTAGAAGGCTCATGTACATCATATGTATCCCATATAATTTATGCATGTTTTATAGGTGTATCACTAGTAATTAACAAAAGATACTTAACACAACACTCATTACTAGGATAGTCATCATAAATAACCAAACCCCAAATCAATAAAAAATACCACTAGGCATAGAAGAAATTGCATTGGAAACCCATGTATCCACATCACTAAGTAAAGATGAAGAAATAGAAACACATGCAAGAGGGTTAATCTATGTAAAATAAAAGCTATTAAGTACATGTATCTAGGGATGAAGTAGCTAAGTCACTATTATGGGTCAAAAATATGTATCATCATAAAGTATGGTGACACAAATAGTCAACTTGGTAAGGAAAGAGGAAACTAAATACATGATAAAGTAATTTAAATTCCAAAAGGGGGATATCATATTGAAAAAAATAGTTTGTGTAAAGTGTAAACCCTAAGGCCAATGAAAGGGATGGATAGGATGGGTACAAGATAATAAATGTCAAGAAGCATCAAACCCTAAATTTTGGATATTTGTTAATGAATCACAACTATCAAAAAGGGATATATCATTTTGAAAATAAGATATGTGGAATTAGAAAAATGCAGATCTAAAATCCCCGATGGGGATAAGAAACCATAGGAGAAAAACTAGGTTGCGTAGGATCAAACAAATTGTTCATAAAAATATGTAAAGGGAAATATAACCTTTCCTTACAAATTAATTTTTGTAGGGGATAATAAACCTTAGGAAGAAAACCTAGGTTGTATAGGATTGGACAAGTTCACCAAAAATGTAAAGGAAAGTAACCTTTCATGAGTTTAGTCTAGGCTAGTCCAATAAAATGCATACACATAAACATAGTTAACCTAGACTAATTAATCATTTTTCTAGGATTGAACACTTGAACAATTTAAAAGCTAATAAGCTAGGAAAATAAATGCAATAAATTCTAGGAGTACTTAGCTTTATGACTAAAGAGTGAGTGCCCTTTAGTGAAGATTTTGGATAATATCATGTATGTATCCTAAAAATGTGATCTCCTTGTTAGTAGAACACCTTGGGCATGTGCTAAATCTCTTCTAGATCTAGGTCAAATCTATAATTTCAAAACTTATTCTTTGCATTCAAATTTAACCCAACAAGATCCATTCGTCTATTTTGTCATTCAAATGTATGTTCTCCAATTGCTCTACTGCTTCCTAGTGTCTAAATAAATATGGTATTTATAAATACCTTGGTAGGGTTGTCATCATGTCATTAAGGACATGTTCTTGGGTCAACCCATGGAAATGTGTAGATGATCAAAAGATTACTCTTTAAACATGCATATGCCCCTAGAATGCTCGTGTAAATCTAAATTCCTTTTATTAGACCAAAATAAAGTAGTTCCTTCCTTAAATACAAAGAATAATGTTTGGAATGATCAGAGAGAATAGGATGATGTAATGAATGCTATTAAATGCCTTTAAATACTATCACAAAGCACCAATTTTCTCAAAATATGTACTTAAAATAAAGGGCCTTGGTCAACCAAATTTTAAATTTTAAGAAAGCATGGGTTAAGTTTTTGTCTACAAGATCGAAATAAAGAGACCCAATTGGCCAAAATTTGAATTTGACTATTAAGATGGCAAGGTTCAACCTTCCTAACAATGGAAATGACCCTAGGTGGCTAAATGGTTCTAGATCAAGGTGGATAGTGACAATAATTTGGTAGGTGTATAAATACTTGTAATAAATGCACAAATAAAATGAATGCATAAGAATGTGTGTGAAAGATAAAATAAGAAATAGATATATGTAAATGTCGAAACTTTTGAAAATGAACCCAACTCTATACAAACTTACGTTACTTGTCAATATATACATATATTAAGACATTCTACCAAATAAATACAAAACTAAACAAAAATAATGTAAATCTATAAATCAAACAATTTATAAACTTATATATTAATTAAAATATATGTTTATACAAATTTTAAAACTACAGTAACAACCTGAAAAACATCTCCTGTAATCAAAATAAACATTAACGGTGATGGATAAAGGTTACCATCGGGATTAAATGCATTTGAGAAATAAGAAATATGATAACTAGAGTAACTGAAACCTTGATAATATCAGTAGTTGCTGAAGCAATACCAGAAACTGAAAGACCCAGATATTGCAACTAGTTTTATTCATGATAATCAAAATAACCCACATTTGAATAATATCAGAAATGTTATTATTATGTTTATGGTCAATCATGAGGATTTTACTTGTATAAAAGAAATTGATTTTTCTTTTTGGGTGTGTCATTTGTAGGAAAGATTTTTTTTTCTCAGGAAAGTTGAGCAATAACAACCAATCAATGGCCATTTCCAATGAAAAAGTGAAAAAAATACTGATAACAGAAACAAAACTGAATAGAACATTTGTATCTATCAATTATTTTGACTATAACATGTACAGTTTCATCCTTACCTATAATATGCACAGTTGTAATTTTCCATACAATAACTTTGGCCTTGGAGCATCAAGGAAAGGCTATTCTTTTCTGCCTGGGTCCAGCTCTTATTAAAAATTTCAGGCACCTTTGTGCCATTACCAAAACCCATAACTTTCAGGTCTTGCTTGCCCCGTTCCTTTACAGATCCTTACCACACTCTCATAATTGGGTGGTTGGATGCTTCATTTCAACTGCTGTACCCGACCAGAGGGACAGTCTGTCTTAGTTGATTATTCCATAAATTATTTATGAGTTTACACCTCCATTTTTCTGGTGCCTGACAACATTATCAACTTGTTCATCTATATATGGCTATATAACTGTGCAAAGATCTGTAACACCCACCTTTACAGGTGTATTTAACCCCCTAAGGGAGCCCTGTGAGGGACCCCCTTTCTCCTCTTGTTGGTTCTGTGATTTGGTGGAGAGTGAGACATTGGAGGATACATTTCCTTAGCACTGTAATCTTTACTATTATCGGCATTGCTATCAGTGAAGCTCTTCATTGGTCTGAGCCCATGTCTATTCAGGTTCAGGTGTTCTCTCTGCATATTACCTTTCGTTCTGAGATTCAATTGTGTTCCTGTGAACTGAAAGAGTAGTAAAAGCTGGAGTCATAATTGTGTTCCTGTGAACTGAAAGAGAGTAGTAAAAGCTGGAGTCATTTTTGCAAGGTGGTGAAAACTTTGTACTTGTTTACAATCTTGTGGAAAAGATTGTAATGAATGATCTGTCAGATCGTTTTTTAAAAAGATAATTGTATCGTATGATTGTTTTTGATTTTAAATGTGTATATTTTTAATCAATGTTCTCTCCTCTTCGTGATAATGGATTACTGAATGTGATCTAAAATTTCAAATAGAAAATATACACAGTTGAAACAAAAAACAATCATACAATTCCTCATGAACTGAAAAAATCAAAAATCATATCTGTTAAGAATAATTATATTTAAAATAAATCCAAAAATTAATTTATAACAAAATTGAATAATATTTCAGATCATAGTCTATCATCCATCACAAAAAAAACAAAAACACTAATGCTCTTCAATCTCATTGATATACACTGAAATTTATTACCATTAAGAAAATGATAGAAGAGATACCTTGCAACCCAGGGAACAGAAATTGTAATTGTCCAGGATGCTCCTTTGGCAAACCATGCATGTATTGGCTACTCCCTTTCCAGGCCTGGGTTGAGGCCTCTGGTTGAGAAAAACTACCCTTGCACTGTTTATAATGTAGGTCTGTACACCTGTAATGTCTAACACCTTCTGGATCTCTGATACCCTTATGACGTCATGGTATGAAGATCTCCTGATCTGAGATATAAAAACACCACCTTCAACATCACTGTACAACCCAAGATTCCATACTCTAAAACTGTAGATCCCCTGGATATCTAAGTATATTTGAGAATTCTTATTGTAAAACTATCAGCATTGTAAAACTAAAAGCTAACCCACAAGCAGAAGAAAGGAAAAAGCGTAGATCTAATGTAAAAGAATTGAGTCTACTGTTTGTATGTCAAAAACATGAAATTTCCACCGTTCATAATATAAACTTTGGCATTATTTTGGAATTTAATTATATAAAAAATATCATTGTAAAACTAACAACATTGCAAAACTAAAAGCTAACTTACAAGCAGAAAAACAGAAAAAAGTGTAGATCTAATGTAAAAGAATTGAGTCTACTGCTTTTATGTTAAAAACATGAAATTTTCACAGTTGGACAAAAAAATTTGATTTAATTATGTGAAAAAATATCATCAATATTTCTGAAGATAGATCATAAAATAAGATCCAAAACCTTGATTATAATTTTTTATATAATTAAATCCAAAAACACAATCCAAATAATAAATTACCAGTGCTTTTTTTCATATATGCTGCAGCTTCAAATTTTTAGAGAGTGGCAATTGTTAAAACTGTGTAATATGTTGAATTCGAAAACATTCTGTAGTATGCTAAATGAAGGGATTTCCAATTACCTTAAAAGAACAAAATGTTGGTCAGTGGTAATAATTGTGAAACCAAATAGCCTTGATGATTTTAAAAGGCAGATAGTACTAACAAATGTGTTTGTGTGCCTTAGAGCTTTCATTGCTTTATCATCATTACCACAGGCACATGTTTCCAAGCAGGTTGCTAAACAAAGATTTAGATTTACACCTTGATTACACAAAGCTGTTTAGTCACAATTATACATAAATCATGAATTTTCTTCCAACAAGGACAAGTGGGCAGAAGGAAAAAAAGTAATTATCCCTCTCCTCTCACCAATAGAATACAATAACCTGAATAACTCGATGATCTCTGTGGTGTGTCAGACAGTAGGAGCACATAGCACCAAGCATACAATCCAGGCAGTACATATTGCTGGAATCTCCATGGCTTTCACACTGAACAAAGAAGCTTGTATCCAGCAAAGGCTTCAGCCATGGTGGCCTCATTTTCTTTTCATCTTCATCCTCTTCCTCTTCCTCTTCCCCATTAGACAGCATCTGCCCAAACTGGATACAATAACGCTATAAGCTTTAGCCATTCAGATCATTACCAATTCCTTCATTTTAGAATTTACCTACCACATCATCTTATCATTGAACCCCTTTTTGTGTCACAAGATTTGCTTATATGCATTTTAAAGAGATTCTTGCAGTATAATTTAAGAAAATTTATATCAAGAATCAAGGAAAATTTGGTTAACAGTATCAAAACTATGTTGATGCAATTTCATCAAGCTCTTCTGAGCAATTGGGCCAATCTGAAAAACATTTCAGAGAAGTAAAAGACTAACCATAGCCTTCTTGCTCTGATCTTCAACCAATTTATTTGTGGGTCAGTCTCAATCGCCAGTCTTTGTTATCAAACTAAAGAGATTCAGACTTAGCAACTCTGAACCTGTAATCTCCTGGAAAAATGAAGCCCAGGGGCCTGATAAAATGTATGTTGGGCCTATGAGAACTGTTTGAAAATTTTATTTTCTAGTGGAATACTCATCGATACTTTATTGATTTCAATCTTATCTCCAAAAAAAAATGGGGCCATTACCATAGTGGGTGCCTATTTCATTCTTCCCATAATTCATGAAGAATATTCCCCAATAGTTCACACCTTTATATTTTCAAGATTGTCCCTTTACTTCCCAGGTGCAGGAGGCTTAGAAAAGTAAATCCCCTCCTTCCCTTTCCCCGAAAAACCCACAACCACAAGCTCTTGTCAGCCCCCATTTAATTTTTGCATATGGTTTCTATCCAAGTTTACTTAGAAAGTTTTTTGGGAATATGAGTGAATGAGTTTATCTTATGATTTGGATACATATTTGATTAATTGAAATTCAAAATATAACAATATTTTGAATTAATTAATAAATACGATCAAATGTGCATTCACAATGTTGGATAGACATTATCTAATTAATTGAAATTCAGAATATAACATGATTTTGAATTTCGATTGAATAATAAATACAGTCAAATGTTCATCATGAGAGCTGAATAGACATTACCCTGTGGAGTAGGGCTAAAGTCGTGACTAGAACTCTGGGTTACTTATAAATTTTCCCTTTCATTTTTGTTACTCAGAAATAATGTCTCTTCAAAATAGTTTTTGAATTGTACTTCAAGACATGTTTGTGGCATGACCCGTATTTAAGAGATAGATGTTTTTTAAGATGATTTAAATTTATAGTTTTAAATTAAAGTTATAAATAATTATTTGTAATGTAGAGTTTTTAATTAAAAATTATAATTTGTAATACATGGTCTTCAACCAAAACATCAATCATAATTGTCAATTTTAATATTATTAATGAGTCCATTTCAAATAATTAAAAATGATGTATTCATCATTCATTTCTCTTCTTTTCTTTCTATTTTTTTGATGATGGGTTATGGAGTTTGATCTAAAACGACAATAAAAAATCTCATGCTAATATCATAACTGTGAGTATTCATCCTCAAATTATTAATATCATATATTTTATGAATCCACTTACATAAAAAAATTATTTACATCACATATTTTACAAATCCAATTGAGATAAAATATTTTAAAAATTAACACAACAACAATTTTATGAACATTATTTTTTAATAATATTTAATTTATTTTTTATAAATAATAAGAAATAATTTTGATGAGCATAATAATTCCTCCTCAAACCCTTATTATATATCTATACTTTATATTTTAACAAGTTCACAATTGCTCCAAATTCATTATTTAAACTTATTAGGAAATAAAATTTAAAATTAGGTGGATTATTTAATAATTTGAGATAGTTAAAATAAACAAAACATATATATTATTGAAGAGTTATATTTTGTGTTGCACGCTTGCTCACCGACAAATTGCTTTTTAAACTTTTAAAACCAGTTCATGTCCCTTCCATGTAATCATTGCCTAATAATTGGATTTGAATGCCTACCGGCTAATGCGGACAGTTTATATTCCCGTCTATTGACGGACACATGAACTATTTGTTTGTTAGTCAAATAGCTTTGATTCTCCACAAAAGAGCCAAAGAGGTCCCAACATGAATAAGTTATGTGGGAATTGCTCCACTAAAACAACCCCTTGAGTGGGGTGCTTGCTTGGAGCATTATAAATATCAAATAATGATGATGTGATCTACCACATGTATATTATTTAATATGATTTGTTTTTTATATTGAATAATTAGTTTTGTGAGGAGGTAAAGTATATCAGATATTAATATACAAAATATCTTTATAAGGATGATAAAGACTAACAAACTTTTCATGTTCTTTGTATAAAGAAAAAGACGAATTGTTGAGAAGATGTCTTTCATTAGGATACTTTATTAGGGGAATAAATAGAGAAAGGTAATGTTTAGGTGAGACATTATTTGGTGCATGAAATAAATTGTATGTAATTTTTTAAGATGGGATTTTTAAAATTTAATTTTGTCATTACATTAAATTTAATTTGTTGTTTTTAATAGTTTATTTAAGTATAAATTGAAGAGAAATAAAATGACTATTTAGAATATCTAAAGTGTTAATGAATGTATAAATTAAGTAATAAGTAATATTTCAAATATAAGAGTTGAGTTTGATTAATTGACTAAAGTAAGTTTTGATTAAGTTAAAGCGGGAAGGGCCCAAATCCATTACAAAATAGTCATTAAGGTGAAACAAAGGGGTCTCGTGAGAGGTGAGGCAATAGGAAAGCAAAAGAAACAAAAACTAGGAACAAAAAACCAGTAGCAATAGAGACAAGACTAGCAACCCGAGAAGACCAATTACTGTTCTCCAACAAGATGGAGGCCTTTATAGCCTACCACTCCTTGATGAGGAACTACAACTTATCCTCGAAAGATAGGATTTTTAGACTCTTTTTATCATTTTTATCCACAAATATAGGCAGGGTTTTCTCGACAGATTTTCCTTTTTTGTTGGAGCTAGAAGGGTGGGGGCATCAGAAGCCTCATCCCTTGCTCTCTTTGTACAATAGTTTTTGAGCTCATGTTGAAACACTTGGATAGTAACTATCATGTTCTTCACAATTTCTTCATTGTAATTAGTAATCTTCTTCAAGAGACTCGATAACTTCTTTTAATTTCCTAACCTCTTTTTCCAAATTGGTCAAATTATCAAAAGGTTGAGCCCTTCCTTTCAATAACTCCTAGTAATCCACATCCACATCCTCTCTTGGCCAATCCCTAGACTTTCTCAAAATAATCGACTCTAGATTTTGGATTTTTCCTTAGCCACGAGAAATTGAGCCAATTGCCATTTAAGGATGTAACTTTGAATATTTGAGGCTTTACAAAGATCATTCACTTTCTCATGCAAAGAGGCACACTTCTTGCAAGGCTTAGTAGAATTAAAATAAATAAGAGGATTTGGTGTGTGTATACCTCTAAATTGAAAGAAAATGAACATCACTTAATGTCACATTGTGACAAAAACTAGAAAATGAGAATTTAATACTAGATTTACAATTAGAGAAATGTGACCATTGAAGTTAGAGATGTTAGGTGTTTGGGACATAATTATAAAAGATGATCTTGTTTAGGGTATGATTTTGTCTTAATATATATAGTCTTGTCATAGGAAGAATTAGATCTTTGGTTCCTCAATTATTTATTTATTATTTGGTATTTTCCTACAAGTTAACTACATTTTATAGCTTTTTTATTTTATTTAAATTAGCTTCAATTGGAAATAGGGCATACGAATTTGTGATTCCATCATTTCTCCATGTTTAAAATTTTGTGAAATACTCCTATAAATACTTGCATTGCAAGTGCGTCGTAATCTTCTTTTAAATTTGATAATACATTGTGTAGATTTTAGAGTGGATTTTTTTTTAACTCAAATTATTTTCTCTATATAAATTACTATGTTATGGTTATAATATTCTATGTATGCATGAGTTTTTCTAATGCATGAGTTTTTCTATTTTTTTTTTAATTACTTCAGATCTTTTTAAAATCTATGTGTAGAATACTCCTCTCAAGATTAGAATAAGAAGTTGTTTCTAACTCTTTATTTTCTTTACAAGTGGTATAAATCTTAGTTAGTTTTGGTTCTAGTTGTTGGGTTGTTAGGTTTTTTGAGCTAACCTAGATTTGAGTGGAAGTTTGTGTAGATGGATATCTTTGTGATCTTTATTGTGGGAAGTAAAGATGGAAATCACATCAAGGAGGATTGAGGTGGAAAAAATTAGATATGAACTTTAGGATGTGGAAGTTAAAAATGAAAGGTTTATTGATTGATCATGATTTGTGGGATATTGTTGATGCAAATGCTTAGAGGCCTATGGGTTCCACTCAAGTATCTTAATATGATATAATAGACCAAAAAGAAAAGGGCTTAATCAAATTATGTCTTGTAGATTATGTTCTTATTAATGTCCATGAAGAACCCATTAAAAATTTGTTATGGAAGAGACTTGGAAAGTATATTTTTGTATTAATAGTAGTATATCAACCATTACATGTTTCTTCCATAGCAGCTTTTAGATCATAGTGACTGGATTACAATTGCATGTCAAAATTTTGTGTTAAGAGTGTGCAATATCTATTATAACTAGATAAACCAAAATTGATGAAGTTAGGTGAATACATACATAACACTGGTATAGTTCAGGATATAAATTTTTTTACATGTACAAGGATAATAAAGATCTAGACTATACAAAATTAGCATATAACACTTTAGTATATAATCAAACTAAGAGAAGCTGTAGAACATTAACCATTATAGCTCCTGTTGTTTCCATCAATGTCACCCCAATTGTCCTCCCTCTTAGGTGGAAAAGCATTGGATCTGACCTCTTTTTCTGTTGATATTGTAACATCATTCCCTTCGATCCTACATGTTGTGGTTCTCTGGGCCTATCTAGACCTCCACCTACTATATTGTTGAACGTTCTCTAGAATTCCTTCAAAGCTCTAAGAAATGTTTCAACCTTCTCATGGTTGAGGTTCCATGCATGCCCACACCTCAACTCCTTCTTGTTGACCAACATAGTACCCTCCCTGATTAGCCTCGTGAATTTGGTCATGAAAATCTCCATGTGTACTAAGACTTGCAAAGCAACATTGAGAAAAGTGAGTCTTTTTGATGACTCAGTAAGTGCCCTCTTACAACCCTTGAATTTATCCTCATTCCTTGATTTCTAAATGTGCTACATGATTTCAGTGGACAATTCAAAAACAAATTAAAATCATTACTCATTTTCTTATCATTAATCAAAACATCATTCCAATTGATTTTATCATCCTTATCCCAAATTTTTAGATTATAACAAAATAATTTCCATACTTCTTTTGCATAAAAAAAATCAAATAATATATGCATTATAGATTCAGGAGTTCTAGAAATGCTAAAAATATCAACATCATAATGATTAATCTTATATGGAATTTTATGCAATAGAATAAGCCATTTAAAGAAAGCCTTTTTAGGCTCCATAACATTATGCCAAGCAAAATAGAAAATTTTATGCAATTCCTTATCAGTAAAATAAATTCCCTAGTAGCTATTAACATGCCCAATTATGGAAACATTTTAGATCGGGTCCTTACAGATAGTCTTGGATTTGATTTCAAATAGAGCAACCCCATCCTTCCACACAAGATCATTGGTTAAATCTAATGCTTTCTCAACACTCATGGGGAAGCTAGCTTCTTTACAATAATCTAACAGTGTAGAGTATGTTCTTATGTTGGAAGGAGGGAGGTTAAAATCTCAGCTCAATATATTCCAACTTTTTAATTGCCCATTGGTCAAAATATCACTGAAAACTTTAATGGTTTTTTTGGTTCCAATTTTTAGCAAAGCAACCTTGCAACAAATAAAGGGACTTGTTATTATGTTCCAAGTTCCACCTGATGGAACTATAAGTTTGACATTTCAGATTATTATTAAGAGTTACATTATTAACTTTGAACTAAGAATTATGTTTGATAAGCTCCCAAGCCTTCCATAGGCTTTTGAAAACCAAGGAACCAATTGGAGTGATATGATGTTTGTTGATGAGAATATCACTCAAGGGCAACAACTTCCAAGCTTTAGCCTATTTGGGTACCACCAACTGTGTGTTATTTGTTACCAAAACCTTCCAAGGTTCATTTCCAACCAAGGCCTTTACTATCCATTTGGCATCCAAAGCAATGCCTTGGAATCTTAGGTCCTTTAGACCCATGCCACCATGCAATTTTTCCAAGAAACACCACTCCCATTCAATCAAATGATTTTCCTCTTCCCCTTTCCATTAGACCATAGGAAATTCCTTATTATTTTCTAAATTTCATTAACTTGATAACTGCAAAAAAAACTGAAGCAAAGTATATGTTGTAAGAGGATAGGATCTTTTGATAAACCTGTAGCCTGCCTACTAAGGATAGGTATTGCCTATTCCACCCTCATAACTTCTTTTCATTTTTTTTTGATCCAATTCCACATTTCCTTAAGATTTGGGTTAACATCAAATGGTATCCCAAGGTATCTCACTTGCTTTTTGGGACCACCACAAAGGAATTCTTACCTTTTTAGCCAATTTGGTGGGGATTCCTCCCACCTTAGAGCAATAGATTTAGCATTAGATATTCTTGCACCAAATGCTTGACAAAAAAAATATTTTTTTCATTAAAGACTCCATATTATCTTAATCCAATTCTAAGAAGATAGCAATATCATAAAAAAATTATACATTGAATAGCTCACTTTGATAAGGGAGCCTGATACCCTTAATCCTCGATGAGAACCTGTGTGATCCCTTAAAAGGTAGAAAAGAGCATCTAAAGAAATAACAAAATTTTTGAATACACAAGACAACTGAGAGGAGGGATGAATCAGTTGTACCTTAAAACTTCAAAAACCTCTTACACATTCAAATCAACATTCATTCACTAAACCCTTAAATCAGTTATGATGATTTAGCATAATAATTAAATTACAAAATCTGAAATAACTTAACACCATACAAAAGAGAACACCATATTTACATGGAAAACCCAAGAAAGGAAAAAACATGTTGAGGATTAGCTCACAATATAAGTAATATCAACACTAAATACAATAGGGCTCACTGTCGGAGGGCTCACTACCCAAAGAAGAAAGGCTCACTACCAAGAGCCTCACTGCCATAATAGAAAAAAAGATAGAGAAGAAATATTACATAGAGAAAAGCATCTCAATGCAATAGAGAATCCCCACCACAATATCATCAACACCTTCGTAAAATGACTAAATAATTGTACCTACCTTCTGCTCACTACATCCAAAAAACTAACACATGAAAGCTCACACTGCACTTCTCAATTTCACACTCTAACACTCTGCAATTCACATCATTCGCATCTCTCAAATCTATCTCATCATACCTCAACAACACAACTCTTATTTGTACCATCTTCAACCATGAAACCCTTGAAACCCTTCTCCAAGGTTAGCTATGCACATCAACCATGCAAATTCAAACTAGGTTGGTGCCAAAACACTTCCGTGGTGGGTAGAAGTGAGAGTAGACCACATCAAACCTTAGCTAGGACCCAAATCAACAACACCATGCTACAACATGTTTCTACAAATAATATTTGTCCATCACAAGTAGTGTAAATACCAATTCGATCATTACCTATGTAAACACCATTAAACTTTTAAGTACACACTTCCTCAAACCCAAATACAACTTGCAAACCACACACCACACTTGAACATGATCTAGAATATTCCTCAAACAAATTCCTTCACAACAACTTCCACCTAAAGAATATACACACCTAGTACACTCAGACAACTCTTCTATACACTGTTACTTGAGAAACTAACTTCCAAAGCAACAAACCTCAAACCACCTTGACTAAGAAATAATACCAACACAATCAAAACAACCTCATAAATGCAAGACCTAAAACCATTCTATGGATAATCATGGAGCAAAGACATTTCTCCCAAAAACCTCTACAATACATAGTCACACACTAGTGACCACAACTTCTTTTGTATGACGATCCATCACACCAACTCTTAAATATAACACCTATGAACTACTCTCAACAACATATCTGAATTACACAGGTAAATCTTCAACCTAGAAGAAATGTGGAGCAACAAAAGAACACACCTATGTAACCCAGAGCACCACTACAACACACTATTTCCTTTCTTAATCGATTTTTCTCAAAAGTACTTGGAAACCAAGCACTAGAGACACCTCCTCATAATCTTCAACACTTTCTCATTACCACCAAGCTAACTACAACATAGTAACTCAACCAAATATCCATAAACAAAAGCTTATCAAATAAACACTAGAGGTTGACATCGGTAGCTTTACTAATAACAACATAATGCAACTAATCAAAGCATGGAAAATATCAACTACTCATACTCTTTCAACAATCTCATTCAACAATAGACATCAATGACAACACAAGATTGTTGGCATCAATGACAACACAAGCTTGTTGAAATCAATGACAACACCAATTGCTCATACTTGCAACAATCTCCCCCTTTGTCATTCATGGCAACACATGATGTGAAAATCCATCAAAGACACAATAGATCTAAATACCAACACATTGCAACTCTTCATATTACTTATCCCATTGAATAACTTATCTTTTACACATTGTTCTCTCCCCCTATGTACATGAATTTCTTTCCTTGATAACTTGTTCCTTTTTCATAGGACTCTCTCTCCCCCTTTGAAATCAATGGCAAAGGAAAAAATATTTGTATTGTTTATTCTCTTTCTTTGAAATCAAACAACTTGCTTGCTACTGCTCTGCAACATATTTCCTTTACTACTTCAATGTATACCCCCCCTTAGGAGCACACACCAAACTGTACCAAATCGGCTAGCACTGCATAATGACAACACACACTTTTCTAACTACAACAACCAACAATGCTACTACCTACTCCCCCTAAGAGGTATCTACCAACATCAATCTAGAACAAAGAATGAATCTTGAGGTCCCCTGGATTGATATATCTCCTTATGAATCTATTTCAAAGAAGGAGGGATAGTAACCCACAACTTCTCTTGAAGATACACAAAAGTATCCTTAGGAAGAGCCTTAGTGAATATATCAACAATCTGATCCTTTGTAGGAACATATTCAATCTTCACTTCATTCTCCAAAACCTTCTCTCTCAAAAAGTGATACCGAATTGAAATATGTTTTGTCCTTGAATGCATTACCAGATTCTTTGAGATATTGATTGCACTTGTATTATCAAAAAAGATAGAAATAGGATCATCATATACCACTCTGATATCCTTCAATGTTTGCCTCATCCACAACACCTGCGTGCAACAAGATTTTTTTGCAATGTATTCAACCTCTGTAGTAGATACAGATACTGAGTCTTGTTTCTTACTTAGCCATGATGTCAATCTACATCCAAGAAATAATGCACCACCACTTGTACTTTTCATGTCATCAACACAACCAACCTAATCTACATTTATGTAAGCACACAATGTGAAATTAGTATCCTTGGGATACCATAAGCCATGATCTGGAGTGCCCTTCAAGTATCTAAATATCCTCTTCACTGCTGCATTATGTGACTCTCTAGGATCTTCTTGAAATATTGTTACAAGACAATCTTCATGCATGATATCCGGTCCAGTAGCAGCTAAATATATTAGTTCACCAATCATTGATTTGTACCTACTCTAATTAGCCTTAGGAGATCCATCGTTCTTTCTCAACTTGCAATCAATAACCATAGGAGTACATACCAATTTAGAGTCTTCCATTCCAAACTTCTTCAACATTTCTTTGACATACTTTGATTGTGAAATGAATATACCTTTGTTTGTTTGATTGATTTGTAGCCCAAGGAAGAAATTCATATCCCCAAACATTGACATCTCAAAATCTTTCTACATCTCTTCTGCAAACTTCTTACACATTTCTTCATTACCTCCAAAAATTATGTCATCAACATACACAACTACAATCAAAATTTGAAGTAAAGATT
Organism: Sequoiadendron giganteum; assembly: GCA_007115665.2. Lineage (NCBI taxonomy): Eukaryota > Viridiplantae > Streptophyta > Pinopsida > Cupressales > Cupressaceae > Sequoiadendron > Sequoiadendron giganteum. Next base: position 583,985,248 of record CM021108.1, on the reverse strand, counting down.
ACTATCTGTGGTACCTTTATTGAATCCTTGTTGTATCAAATACTTTTCCAACCTTGCATACCAAGCTGTAAGAGATTGCTTCAATCCATATAATGGATTCTTCAATATACAAACCATATTCGGTTTATTTGATAACTAAAATCCTTCCAATTATTCCATGTATAATTCTTCTTCCAATTCTCCATTCAAGAAAATAGACTTCACATCCATTTGATAAAATTTAAAGCTCTTATACATTGCAAAATCCCAAGACATTCTGATAGTTTCCATTCTTGCCACTAGATAAAATGTCTCCTCAAAATCTATTCCTTCAACTTGTGAGTAGCCCTTACACACAAGCCTTGCCTTCTTTCTTACCACTTCTCCATTCTCATTTATTTTGTTTCTGAATATCCACTTAGTTCCAATTATGTTTTTGTTTGTAGGTCTTGGGACAAGTTCCCAAGTCTGATTTTCTCAATTTCTAGTAGTTCTTCTTCCACAGTCTTTATCCAACATTCATATTTCCATGCCCCAATCACTATTTTAGGTTCAACTTCAGAAATTAAACACAAATTTACCTCTTCATCAACCAATTTCCTTCTTGTCAATACACCTTTGCTTTGTCTATAATGATTTTTTCTTCAAAATGATTCCTCTGCACATATTTAGGGGTTCTAGGTGTCTTTTTTGAAGCTTTTTCCTCTTTAATTTGCACTTCCTTTTCCTTAGCCTTTTATTTTTCTCTACAATCAGGCTCATCAGATTCATATCCATCTATCACCATTGAGTTCTGAAAATATTCATCAACTCTGACACTCGCACTCTCAACAATATTTCTTAGTCTTTTTTCGTAGCACCGATAGGCTTTGATTTTATTAGAGTATCCAAGGAAGATTCCTTCATCAAACCTTGCATCAAACTTTCCCAAATTTTCTTCATCTCTCCTAATATAGCATTTTCTTCCAAACAATATAAAGTATTTGATAGTAAGGATCCTTCCATACCACAACTCATAGAGAGTCTTTGTGTTGTTTCCTTTTTCTTGAACTCTGTTAAGTATATAAACAACAATATGAATTGCTTATCTCTAGTAGACTTCTGGTAGGTTTTCTTCTTTCATTATAGTCCTTGTAGCTTCTTGAATAATCCTATTTTTCCTTTCAACCACTCCATTTTGTTGAGGAGTCTTAGGGGCAGACAAGTGCCTCTTTATGCCATAATTCTTATAAAACATGTTGAACTCATTGGAGGTGAACTCTCCACCTCTGTTAGACTTCAAATACTTGATCTTCATATCCATTTCATTCTCAACCATAACTTTGAATGTTTTGAAACTATCTAGGGATTCATATTTTTCTTTGAGGAAAGTAACCCATGCCATTCTAGAATAATCATCAATAAAAAACATGAAATACCTGTCACCTTGAACACATCTTATTCTTATAGGACCACAAATATCTGTATGAACCAATTCTAGAAATTTGGTAGTATATTGTTCTTTTCCTTTGAAACTTCTTCTTGTTTGCTTTCCAATCTGATAATAATTGCAGACAACATTGATAGGCTTTGTAATTTGGGGTAGATCTCTCACTGCTTGAACTAAATAGATTCTCACTAGATTATCAAAATTAATGTGACACATCATCCTATGACATAGCCAACTTTCATTAATTTGAGCCATAAAATAGCGATCATCAACACCCTTGATCTAATAAACATTTCCATATGTCCTTCTTCTAGTAGCAATCATAGTTTCAAACCCTTTTTTGATCTCACATCCATCATCCTAAAAGATGAGTTTGTATCCTTTTCTACACATTTTTCCAACACTCAAGAGGTTATACCTTAAACCCTTAACATAGTAAACATCATTAATATTATGATTTCCATCAAAACTGATTGAACCCATTCCACATATCTTAGCACTTGAATGATCACAAAATATAACAAGTCCTCCATCATACTTTTCAAGTTTAAAAAACTTACTCTTGTCTCTGGTCATATGATTAGAGCATCCACTATCAACGATTCAACAGTTCTTATCCTACCTAACATGAAAATTAGATACCAAGGTACCTTTAGTTCTTTCCTTTCTCTCTAGGGGGAATTCCTTCACACATCTTTCAAAGTTAGGAAAAATAGATCCATATTTTAAATCCATAAACAAGAATTCATCATCATCATCTCCATAATCAGATTCATCATTAGAAACAATTGCATCTTCTCTAACATAATAGCTTCTCTTAATCATCTTACATTCGTTCTCTTTGTTTTTTTCATTCAAAACTCTGTTTGGACATATTGAAGCATAGTGACCTATCTTTCCACAACTGAAACATTTGAAAGGAAACTTATCTTTTTACTTACCAATAACCCTTTTCATTCATCTCAAAAAATTTAGCCTCCACATCATCAAGATTCTCCTGATTTGATTATTCAATCTTCTTTGATTTTCCAACCTTTAAAGAAGTCTTAACTTTTGCACCATTATTTGCACCAAACTCTCTCATTCAAAATGCAATTAAATAACCATGCAATTGATCTCTAGAATAGTGATCCATATTTGAAATTCCTCAATAACAGAGACTTTATGACTGTAATATTTAGGTAGGGTTCTAATAATTTTCTTTACCACTTTTGACTCTCTTTTCCACCAAGACCCCTGATGGAGCTGACCACTTCATCTACCCTCTACATGTAGCTTGTAATTTTTTCATCTTCAGACATCCGCAAGGTCTCAAATTTGATCTTTAAATTCTACATCTTAGCTTTTTTGACCATATCATCTCCTTCATAAATACTTTCCAAATTTTCCCAAATTTCTTTACCAGTTTTTAGATTCATAACTTTCACCAATTCAAAATTTTTAAGACTACTCAAGAGAGCATACCTTGCTTTAATATTTCTTTCATAGGATTTGAGTTCAACTTCAGTGCTTAGACCATTTGTAGGCATAGTATATCCATTCTAAACTAATTTCTAGACATCATATCCCAAATAATACAGAAAGCCTTCCATCCTTATTGTCCAAAACACATAGTCTGTTCCATCAAACATAGGGATCTCCTTCTTGTGCACCATCCCAGATCTACCTTGAGAGGTTAAGCTTTTCTCCAAGTAACCTCACTCTGATACCAATTGTTGAATGCACAAGACAACTAAGAGGGGGGTGAATCAGTTGTACCTTAAAACTTTAGAACCTTCATACACATTCAAATCAATATTCATTCATTAAACCCTTAAATATGTTATGATAATTTAGCATAAGAAGTAAATAACAAAAATTGAAACAACTTAACACCATACACAAGAGAACACCAAATTTATGTGGCAAACCCAAGAAGGGAAAAACCACATTGAGGATTAGCTCACAATATAAGTAATATCAACACTGAATACAATAGGGCTCATTGCCCAAATAAGAATGGATCACTACCATAATAGAAAAGAAGCTAGAGAAGGAATGTTACATAAATAAAAACATCTTCATACGATAGAGAATCCACCACAATGTCATCAACAAATTTGCAACATGATTGAAGAATTGTAGGTACCTTTTGCTCATTGCATCCAATAGACGAACACATGAAAGCTCACACTGCACTTCTGAATTTCACACTATAACACTCTATAATTCAAATCATTTGCATCTCTCGCATCTATCTCATCATCCCTCAAAAAATATAACTCTTATTTATACCATCTTCAACATTGAAACCCTTCTCCAAGGTTGGCTATACACATCAACCATACAAATTCAAATTAGGACGATACAAAAACACTTATGTGGTGTGTAGAAGTGAGAGTGGACCACATCACACCTTAGCTAGGACCCAAATTAATAACACCACAGTACAACATGCTTCTACAAATAATATTTTTCGATCACAAGTAGTGTATAAACTAGATCAATTGTTACCTATGTAAACACCATTAAATTTTTAAGTATACACTTCCTCAAACCCAAGGACGAATTGCAAACCACACACCATGTTGAACATGATCTAGAATATTCCTCAAACACTCTAAAATCCAAAAAAATCCTTCACAACAACTTCCTCTTGAAGAATGTATACACCCAATACACTCAGACAACTCTGCTATACACTATTACTTGAGAAACTAACTTTCAAAGAACCAAACCTCAAACCACCTTGACTGAGCAATGATAACAACACAATCAACACATCCTTAGAACCACAATACCTAAAACCATTCTATGGAGAAATGTAGAGCAAAGAAATTTCTCCCAAACACCTCTACAATAGACAACCACACACTGGTGATGACAACTTCTTCTGCATGACAATCCAACACACCAAATCTTAAATATAACACCTTTGAACTACTCTCACCAACATATCTGAATTGAACAGGTAGATCTTCAACCTAGAGGAAATGTGGATCAACACAAGAACACACCTATGTAACCCAAAGCACCACTACAACACACTATTTCCTCTTTTTATCAAATTCTCTCAAAAGCACTTGGAAACCAAGCACCAAAGACAAATCCTCATCATCTTCAACACTTCCTCATTACCACCAATCCAACTACAACATAGTAACTCAACCACATATCCATAGAAAAAATCTTATCAAAGCAACACTAGAGGTTGGCATCAATAGCTTTACTTATGGTAACATAATGCAACTAATCAAAGCATGGAAAACATCAAATACTCATACTCTTGCAACAATCTCATTCAACAATAGAAATCAATGAAAACACATGCTTGTTTACATCAATGAAAACACCAACTACTCATACGTGCAACAAAAAAGGGCTAGTTCTGGTGGAGCTTTTATTTTCTTCCCCTCTATGGTATGTTTTTACGTTACCTCTAACTGGTCTAGGTCTTAGGGTTTTCTTTTTGAGTGTTGACTTGTTATCGGCGGTGATCAGTCACTTAAGTGGTGTTTTATCCCTCTTTGGCCATGACTTTACCAGCCCCTTTTACCTGTCCTTTCGGTTTTTGCATCATGACCTTATTGTTCTTATGGTATTGAGCCGATGAATTGCTATAAATTACCCATTGAATAATCTTTTTAACCTTGAGGGTCATTTCCCCATCCACCTAGTCGGTCCCCTTCTTTAAGAATAACTGTTTCGCATGTGCATATTGTAACATCATAGATTTTCTGCAAGTACTAGAATAACAAAGTTAAATCCTAATCTAAATAATAATCTAAAATCTAACAACAAAGAATGAGGAAATAAACTAAACTAATAAAAAAAAAAATGATCTCACTGAATATGCATTCATCCCTTCAAATTATCTTGATTGTTCTTCTCCATTTTGCCTTTTTCAGTATTCTTGCCCTCAGATTTATGTGTTTGAATGCAAGTATACTTTTGTCGAGTGTCTAAGTAAAATATCGAATAATAGTCTCTTCTCAAAAGTATGTGATTTTGGGAGGAGGAATAATGATAATGACAGGCCATTTTATAGATTTTGTGTTTTCAAACGATTGGCTCAGATTGAAAGAGAGATCGATGGACGAGATCAATGAATGCCATGCGATGTGAGTTCTGTGTCAGATAGAACATGACTTAAAACACGAGTTAGAACACGAGTTCAAGAAAGACTGAAGATAGAGACTAAGTTAGAACATGAGTTAGAACACGAGTTTAAGATCTTAATCTCCAAAAATAGAAGAAATAGACTTTGTATGCAAAAGCCAAAGTTGGAACTCGAATACTTAATGCATTCGAATGCAAACAGGAGTTAGAACTAGTTAATCAACTAGTTGTAACAAAGAGTCTTCTCACAGAGATAAACTAGTGTTGAATTCGGAGATAACTGAAGAACTAAAAATAGATCTCGAGTCAGAAGGTGAGTGAATGACTTAGATAACTGATTGACAGAAGAATGTGACATAAATAATTAAATATGAATTTCATTCAACATTCAAAACTAAGAGACTTTAATTAAATAAATAAAGATAATTTATTCAATTGACTTTTGAAAAGGATTAAATGAATAATTAAATAATAAATATTTAATTATAGATAAAGGGGGTTAAATGAATAATTAAATAAAGATATTTAATTATAGTTAGAAAAGTATGATAAAGAGGGAATTTAATTATTAATTATTTAATTGATAGATAAAGGGGGAAGAATTAATTAGTTCGCAACGTAATTAAATAAATATGATTTATTTAATTAATCAAGTTCAATAAAGGTTATTAATGAATTAATGAATTAATTAAAAAGGGGTATTTAATTAATAGAGGAAATATGTGTTAGAAAGGTTAATTAAATAATATACATTATTTAATCATGACCACAGACTATAGAAAATTATGTCGAAATGTGTACTCGCATGCCTAGACCAATTTTCGGTATCTACAATTTGCCCCTCTTTGATACAATGTTGGTACGACATTGTATCAAAGAAAATATGCCCCGATCGTGCCCTAGCATGAAACAGGTTAGGGTATGCACCCTCAGGAAAATTGACAAATTTTTGAAAGTTTCAAAAAAATCAGGAAATATTCCCGATAAGTCAATTGGATAGTCAGAAATGCTATGGAGTTGACGGAATTGAATTTGGAGTTGAAACAAATGAGTACGGGTCGTTTGAATGTGAAAGGCTAAGCGGCCAATAGAGAAGGGCTGAAGAAATGCCATTTTTAACCCACCTATAAATAGGAATTAGGGCTAAATCCAATTCATTTGCACCCGGAGGAGATAGAAAAAGAGGAGTTTTTGCTCTGACCAGCTGACAAAATGGCACCTATTCTATACATTGCACATCGAGGTTATCGGATTTGGACGTTCAGGAGGCCAGCCGACGCAAGACCACCAGTATGTACCCAAAAATGAACTTGTCAAAATTATTTTTGCACATAGTTTTAGGCATTAGAAAAGTAATTAAGCAAATGCGGTGCATCGTAAATGACACATATGCCATTGTATTCGCCGCATCTGACTGCGAAACAACGCATTTGCAAAAACTCGTTAGGGCTAGATTTGGCTAATTAGGGAATGACCGCATATGAATTAGAATGCACCGCATGTGTAGTTATGCAACACATATGCATTAGGAATAGACGCATGTGATTTTTTGAACCACATATGCATTTTTGAAATGCATATGTTGTAGATAGGAGGTTAAGGAAAAATGTACCGCATGTGGTTTAGTGAACCACATGTGCATTTAGATGAATGGGTTGGGGAAAATATGTGACGCATATGCAATATGCACCGCATGTGAGGCTCTATGCAACACATTTGCAAAATGCACCGCATTTGTAATGTGAGCCGCATTTGACTGGTAAAATTTTTGAAAAAAATTTCTAAGTAAATTTTGAAAATTCTTGACATCATGGTTTAAATGCAGGTTGTACTAGATCCTATATATACGTGGGAGTCACATCCAGATACGTATGATCTAAGAGATAGCCTGAATAGTGGAGAGATATGGCTGCTGTCTAGACTTGGTTTACATCATTGCCTCTCGATGCCTGCGATTCGGGCAAACAAAGGGATGCTTACGACATTATGCGAGCGATGGCACTCTGGGACTTCATCGTTCCATCTACCGACTGGGGAGGCCACTGTCACATTAGAGGATGTGTATAGGATTTTGAGACTGCCGACCAGAGGTGAGCGGGTTATGTACGATACCCAGTGAGGATTGACGGAGCTTGCTAGATTTTATCAGGTAGATGACATTAGGATGCTCGGGATCGAGCACTACAAGATTAGGTGGCCAGTTTTAGCTGATAGATATGATAGGATTGACTGCATTTTATGTACATTGATCGGGGGTATAGTTCTACCAGACTGACGGGGTCATGGATTTCCTGTGGGATGGGGGGAGATGTTGGTGGGCATGTTGGAGAGTGAGACCAGATATGCATGGGGTCCATGTCTACTCGGGATGCTATATTTTCATCTGCACGACATTGTTTATAGAGACGCACAGTCTTTGAGTTGTGGGACTACTTTACTGATGGTGTGGGCTTGGGAGAGGATAGTTGTCTTTCATCTACCAGTTATTGTAGAGAGACCGGAGAGACATCCCTATATGTTCTGATATACATGACAGATCACACAAACACATGTTGGGGACACAGGGTACTGGAGACATGCACTAGACCTTCTAGATCAGTTTACATGGAGAACTTACATGGATTGTGAGGAGTGGCTGGATGATGAGAGACATTTACTATTCTACAGACAGACACAGTATCTCATTGGGAGGATTATTTTGAGTGTGCATATTATAGAGAAACATCTACCAGAGTGGGTCATGAGACAGTTTGGAGAGGTTTAGGATGAGCCTCGAGGTAGAGCAGAGTTTTCTCGGTCATCGAGAGAGGTTCCATGGTGGGGACCCATGATTCCAGTGGCTACCGTAGAGGAAGACATATAGGCATTACAACCATTACGTTTGGGGTGGAGTGATGGATTAGCAGATCCAGGGACTATGGCTGCATATGATGCATGGTGGGTAGTTCATCGCTCGATTCCTTATACGGATCTTGACCAGCTAGCACCAGTCGAGAGACGAGGCACAGGGCCAAGAGGATGATGGAGAGGTGGAGGTGCTAGAGTGGGTAGAGTTGGTGGTAGAGGTGATGGAGATGATGATAGAGGTGGAGGTAGAGGTGGGAGATGAGGATGGAGAGGATGAAGAGGGGGTCAGGTAGGTGGAAATGCACCTATTTAGGAGGCAGTAGTTGATTTACCAATGACAGAAATCATTGGGAGAGTGGATGTAGAGGTTGGGGGTGAGCATGCTATAGCAGAGGTAGTGGTTGAGGAGCGTGTAGAGGTAGATGTTGCTATAGAGGATGTGGCAGAGGATTTAGATATGGATGTGGCTATAGACCCTCTGGGTATGTTGGCAAGATATGGAGAGGATGATGTTGAGGATGATGTTGAGGGTGATGTTGAGGAGGATGCACAGATGGAGGAGCAGGAGAGAGAGCACTGAGATCAGATTGTAGAGGGGAGATGGGAGGAGGATGCTCCTAGGGATGGTGATAGGGAGGCCTTGGAGGAGAGACTCAGACTTATGACTACAGATTTTGAGGCGATGAGACTAGAGAGAGACAGTGCCTATACAGAGAGGGACAGTGCATATGCAGAGAGGGACAGTGCTCGCTCAGAGAGGGATAGTGCTCTTATGGAGAGAGACTAGGCTATAGCTCGGAGACATGAGATAGAGCAGCAGTTCATAGAGGCTAGACACCTTTGCAGTGGGTCCTCATCTAATGGTATGGTGCAAGAGTTGGTCAGATTAGTGGAGAGAGCCACTTATTACAGGGATCTTTATGAGGCAGTTGTGCCAGTAGAGAGATGAGCTCCTAGCTTTTCAGAGGTGTGGAGTCAGAGGTCACAAGGCAGGAGTTAGAGGACACAGAGCACAGAGGGGGTGGTAGGACCATCGAGGATAGGTCCATATGAGAGGCCTTCCACCTCGTAGAGAGCACCTTCGAGTCTTTTCCCACCACCATCACCACGTGACAGTAGGGGTAGCAAGACACAATGATAGGGACATATTTATGTAGACATGTGTATGTTGATCAGAGAGCCTAGGAGCTCATGTTTTATTTATGGTTACATTCAGACATTGTACTATGACACACTATTTTTGAGCGATATATATATATGATTTTGGTGGCTTTTATATGATATGCAGTTCTATTTTACGAATGATGCTTTATTTCTATATGATTATGTTTCCTAGATGATGTATACACATGTGTTATGAATGAATGTTTCTACATGTTATGAGTTATGCATTTAATAATGATGTTATGGATGATCATATTTACTTATGATAATGGATGAAAATGTCTATATGATGTTTATTTATATGTGATGGTGATATGTACATACCTATTATGTCATGATGAAATGCAATGTCTATTATGTCATGATGTGAAATGCAATGCAACTATGTGGAATGCTTATTAATTGTATGCTAATGCAAATGACCTAATGTTTGTATGGTGTCACATGACTTTGTCTTTATGTTAAAGAAGAGAAATGTTAGGATGAAATGAATGCAAAATGTTAGTAAGAAAATAATTAAAGTTGAATGATGGAGAAAATGATATAATGAAAGTTGATTGATTGAGAAAAAGATATAATCTTCGATATATTTCCAAATACACTATACTTGCTTGTTATCATCATTGGGTGGGACATGACACAGATGGATAGTACACACTATGATATGAGATATACCATAGTGTACAAAGTCATCCATCTGCGAAAAACAGACAGTCACAGACAAGGAGTGTCTTAACTCATACTAAGGATAGTAACTGCCCCAGTCATTTTGTCAAGACAAACCACAAACAACAGACAAATAAAAGATGGTTCATGAGACGTCATTGCTCCTCTAAATCCTTGATTGGACATCCTTGAGGAAACTAGTAACATGACTCAAAAACCAATGTTAAAAAGATAGTTGACAGATAGCAGCCAAAGAAAAAGAGTCCTGAGACATTGTTGCTTCTCTAAATCCTTCAAGGGACATCCTTGAGAAAGCTAGTAACAGGATCTTGCACAAATTGATAAAAAGATAAGACAAAATAAGATATAAAGTCATAAAGCCAAATAAATGTATTCGCCAAAACTTGATCTTGTGGGACTATTTGATGTTGATGTTTGACATAGTGTAATGTGAGAGAATGACACATACCACATAAGACATTGAGGCTAGTTTCAACTTGGTGACTTCTATATAAGGCATCACAAAGCCTGGTTTTAGTAAGATACATTGAAGTGACAAGCCACATGAGACTATGCAAATGTGATGACGTCTGTTGACAAGAAAGAAATATCTTGTTTAAGACATAGGTTGATCGCTTTGACAATGTGTTTGATATTGACTTGATGACTGTGAGATGTTTTTCCTTGTTCTTGCATGACTTGTTTTGATTCCTTGACTGATAAAAAGTGTGTGTGTAGACAATGTATGACATGAAATGATACCCTTAACTATGATATGCAACTTGTGTGATAGTGATTGTGAATGAACCCTATTGGACTGACCTAGTGTGGTCTCGGGAGCTCATCAATTGATTATCCTTGCCTACATTATACATGCAAAGACCTCGTAGTTCGACACGACCAATGACTTTGAATATACAAAGAGTCATGATTTAAATGTCTGTGATACATGACAAACCTAGACTGACAGACCTAATGCCTCGGGGGCACATCAATTGATGGCCTTGCCTATGTTCCAGTTGCAGAGGCAACGTAGTTCAACTATGATTGTGACTGACTTAACATGACTGACTTGACATGATTGACTTGACATGATGACTTGACATGATTTTTGGGATTTTCTAACAATTTTTTATTTTTGAAGTTTTCTAATGTTTTTGGGATTTTTCAGGACATTTTCGATGGTGCGATGTTATGTACAAGGTGTTAGGGCATAGAACAAGGATTTGCCCCCAGTCGGGAATAAGATTTGGAAGATGGAGTGGATAATGTGACAGAATGGATGCTAGATGTCAATCGTTCCAAGGAATGGATAAGACAACCATTTATTATGAGAGATGGTGAAAAAGTCTGACTAGAATGATGGTAGACAGAAGAGCGAGCTTGACTACACATGACGCATGTTTGCCAGGTTTTCACCATGGTACTTATCCATAGCGCCACCGAAGCGGTTTTCACTATTGGATGGATTTATTTCTCTTTACTTTTTTGATTTTCTCAAATTTTTTTTTGGTGTTACAAAGATGCCTGTTTGCCAGGTTTTCATCTAGGTAACCATTTTTTTGTTTTTTTCATTTTCTTTGTATTTTTCTAGATTAAGACATGGATTCTCAGAGGCTAAGAATAGAACCTCTTTAGATGCAGACTGTTGATAGGGGACAAAAGCGACTCTCCTTCAGAAGTAGAGAGTTGGTATGCTCCTGATCCAAAGGCTTCTGTGACTATATAGGTCCTCAACCAGTTAGGCTCAAACTTACATGGTTTCTCTCTTTCAGCTTGGTTCTTAGGATTCTCCATTAATACTAGGTCACCAATGTCAAAATGTCTATTGAGAACCTTCCTATTGTAGCTACGATGAAGATGATTCTGATATGCTTGCAAATGATTGCTTTCTGTCTTCATTCATCCAACAATTCCAGCTCTTGTAACCTAGAGACATGGTACTCCTCATTTTCAATATGACCCTTCAAGGATACCTGTAGAGAAGGTATTTCAACCTCAATAGGTAAGATAGCTTCGGACCCGAATATGAGGGAAAATGGAGTGGCGCCAGTGGGAGTATGGATGCTTGTGCGATAAGCCCATGAGGCAAGATTAAGCTATAGGTGCTAGTCACGACCAGCGTCATTGACAGTCTTCTTAAGGATTCTAACAATAGTCTTATTAGATGCCTCAACTTGGCCATCACCTTGTGGGTAATACAGGGTGGAGAAATGGTGTTTGATGTGGAATTCTTCACATAAATGGCATACTTCTTGGTTCTTGAATGGGCGGCCATTGTCTGTGATTATGGATTGTGGTACACCATACCGACAAATGATATAGTTTAGGATAAACTTAGATATTTGTGTGCCGGTTATGTATGTCATGAGAATAGCTTCAATCCATTTGGTGAAGTATTTGGTGGTGGTGATGATGAATTTATGGCCATTTGATGAGGGAGGGTGTATCTTACCTATGAGGTCGAGTCCCCATTGGGCGAAGGGCCATGGCGAACTAATTAGATGAAGCTCCTGCACTGGCGCTCTTATCAAGTCTCCATGTATTTGACATTGTCTACATTTCTTTACAAAGACGTATGAGTCTTTCTCAATTGTAGGCCAATAGTAACCTAGTATCATAATCTTGTGGGCTAGAGTAGGACCACTCGAATGAGATCTACATATACCCTCGTGTACCGCTTGCAAAGTTGTTTGTGCTTCTTCAACATCAAGATATCTCATAAGGGTGTTATCTAAGGTGCGTCTATATAGGGTTTCTCCGATGATGGTGTACTTAGCTGACTTTCGGATGAAGGTTCGACGTTGGTTATTGGACAAGTCTTGAGGTAAGATTTTCTTAGTGAGGTAATCAAATATATCTTTATACCAAGGAGACGCAGGACCAACAATGGTCCACACTATCATAGTATCAGGGACATCATAAGCAGGAACCAAAAGCTGTTCAACTAAGAACTCGAACTTAGGCACATTACTCAGAATATCCAACAAGGAACCCATGGTTGCCATTGCATTTGCAGCTCTATTCTGGATACGTGGTATTTGTTGAAAATTTAGGTCATTGAAATGTTGTTTGAAACTATCAGCCATTCGCTTGTAAGGTGCAAGATTCTCATCCTTAGTCTTGTAGTCATCATTTACCTGTCGGATTACAAGTTGAGAGTCGCCAAAAACATGTAGGTTCTTAATTTTCCATTGAACTGCCATTTTCAACCCTGTCACTAAGGCTTCGTATTCTGCTATATTGTTGGTACAAGGGAAAGCAATCCTGAATGATTTCAGAATGGTATCACCTTGAGGTGTAACAAATAAGATACCAGCTCCTGAACCATGATTTGTATGTGACCCATCAAAGTAGAGTTTCCATTCGATTTTAACGTCAATGTTGAAGAGAAATTCATCTGGAAAATCTGCCACTAATGGACGGTCTGCCTTCAGAGGTGCATCAGCTAATTGATCTGCAATCACCCCTCCTTTTATAGCCTTCCTTTTGACATACTGAATGTCATACTCACTAAGTATCATAACCCATTTAGCCAATCGGCCTGTTAAAGCTGCCTTACTTAGGAGGTATTTAAGTGGATCAATCTTTGCAATTAGCATTGTTTGTGGATTGAGCATATAGTGCCAAAGTTTTTGGGTAGCAAAGACTACCACAAGACAAGCATGTTCTATGTTGCTATAATTTAATTCATAGCCCACTAAGGTACGACTGATATAATAGACTACTCTCTCATGACCTTGATCATTGTGTTGTGTGAGAAGAGCCCCTAATGCCGATTGAGTTGCTGAGATGTAAGGTATCAATGGTTTTCCCTCTATAGGTGGCATTAAGACTAGTGGAGTAAGCAAATAGTCCTTGATTTGCTGGAAGGCCTCTTGACATTTAGGTGTCCACACAAATGGTACTCCTTTCTTGAGTAGATGCTGAAATGGATGTATTTTATCCGCCAGTTGTACTATGAAATGCCTAATGGACTGTAATCTCCCTTGTAGGGTTCTAAGTTGACCAATGCTGACTAGAGGAGGCATCTCTATGATAGCTCTTACCTTCTCTGGATCTACTTCAATGCCTCTGCGAGAGATGATATACCCTAACAATTTCCCTGATTTCACCCCAAAGACACACTTCTTCGGATTTATCCTGACATTGTAATTCTCTAGCCTTTGGAACATCTTGTCTAAGAATTTCGAATGATCTTCCCTTGTTTCTAATTTTGTTATAATTTCATCTACATAATCTTCCATGAAAGTATGTACAAAGTCATGGAAAATCGTAGTCATGGCCCGTTGATAGGTAGCTCCTGCATTCTTAAGGACAAACGGCATAACATTCCAACAATATGTGCCTCATGGACATGTGAAAGTTGTTTTGTGTTGGTCTTCAGGTGCTATTTTAATATGGTTATATCCAGAGAAACCATCCATGAGGGATAGCATCTCGTATCCTGCAGTAAGGTCTACTATCATGTCGATATTCGACAAAGGGAAGTCATCTTTAGGACATGCCTTGTTGATGTCTCTAAAGTTAGTGCAAATGTGAATGCCCCCAGTTGGCTTAGTCACTGGTACAAGATTTGATATCCAATCTGCATATTCTATTGTCCTTATGAATCCTACATCCAAGGGTTTCTTAAGTTCTACCTTGACCAATAGAGCAATTTGCGGATGCATTTTCCTCAACTTCTGTTTGAATTGTTTAATACCTAGCTGTAGTGGTAGATGATGCATATTAGTTCTAGATCTAGCCCAGGCATGTCAGCATATGACCATGCAAAGTTTATTTGTCTCTTTGTGAAGAAGTCCTTAAACTCATGTTTTTCTGTCTCTGTTAAAGAAGCTACAAAATATACCTTCTAAGGATTCTCTTCTGTACCTATGTCGACTTCAACAGATTCTTCTACTAGCATCGGTGACTTTTCCTATTCAACGGGGAGAATATTTAAACCTCTATCCTTGGGTGCCTCTGGGAGGTTTTCACCCTCGGATACGTCCTTTATTTTGACTTTTTCTTCATCCAAAGGCACCTTTTAGTTTTCACCTAGGGACTCATCATTTTTCTTTCTATTGTCTTTTTTATTTTCATTCTCATTTTTGCGACTAGAGGTGTAAATAGAATCCCCAAAGTATGCTTTATCATCCAAGTCTATGGTAAAACCTGCTTTATGATCCCCTCTTGGTATGCCTTCTCTAAGTCCCATGAACTCAACAATTGCTTCGTCATTCTCGAATGTATCTATGATAGGTGTACCTTGTTCATCCTAGTCGATAAGTTCGGGATATATAAGGGGCGTGTCATCATCGAAGTTTTTAAAGGTATCCGCTGACAAGGTGAATAAAAAATGGTTGACATGGTCGCAGAAGTTTTGGACTAACTCCTTATTCTTCTTCCTAGGTGTAGGTATACTCTGATGTGGGACTATAGTAAGGGCGGAATCGTCAGAAGATGGCTTGTCAGGTGCCCAAGATGCATGATCAAGGGTTTCCCAGTAATAGTTCTCTTGCCATTCTTTTTTGGACAAATGTTTCTTAGGATGAGGACTAGATAGTTTTGGTACAGGTTTCACGTTTAGGTCCAACTCTCCAAATAGGGCATCTATGTTCATGGTACTAGTAGATGAAAGGGACTCCCATTCACCATCGCTTGAGTAAGGGGATTCATCCTAGACTGGAGGTTTTTCGTAAACTGGGGGAAGTGTTTCATGAGATGTCTCGATGTCTGCACAAGCACTCACTTCCTCTTGAAAAGATGATGAAGTACCAAGAAACCCAATTCTAACTGGTTGACACCCTAGCCCTAAGTATTTTGGTTGGGGGTAGACAATAATCAGTTTCGTCCTTCCATTTTGATATAGTCCTAACCCACTATGCCCATCATAGCCTTCATTTTGCATTATCTTAAATCCTTTTCCATACTAGTCCTTGGCTATTTGAATAGACAAGGAGGGGTATTCATGTTCTTCTTGATACAACCAAGAATCACCTTGATCACAATTTATTCACTTAACTCTCCCCATTTGGTTAATGTCATTATAGGGGGAACATGAAACGTGACCACTGACTGTCTTCTATCCGCCATGGGTAGGCCATATGCCTTAGGTGGAATCAGTTCACTAACACAATATGATGCCTTTATATTATATTCGCCACAACCCTTGTCTTGGATCTCAAGTTTAGGAGTGGATGATGGTGGTTTGAATGAAATGGACTTAGTGAGACATGAGGGGTCAATGTATTGGGATAAAGTGGATGATGAAGCTTCTTGGTTAACCGGAACTTGCTGTTGTGGAATTTCCCTTAGGCTTGTACAATACTGAAAAGGATCTGGATCACCATCAATGGTGATTTCTATGCCATTATATAGGAACTTGAGACATTGGTGATATGTTGAAGGTACAACTTTCATTGCATGTATCCAAGGTCTACCTAACAACAAGTTGTACGGGAGGGTGAGATCCAAGACTTTGAAGCTGGTGTTCATGATTGATGGGCCAATTTGGATAGGGAGTGTGACAACTCCTTTGGATGATCTTTCCTCATCATCGTAAGCCTTGATGACTATACTCTTAGAGGTATCTACACAGTCTTCCAAGAATCCTAATGCCTTAACCAATTTAAGGGTACACAGGTTCAAACCTACTCCTTCGTCTACCAAGACTCGTCGGACTTTGTTTTGATGGACTAAGACTTCAAGATGTAAGGGGTCATTATGATCTAACTTTTCAGTTGAGTAATCCTGTTGGCAAAATGTGGCATGATGCGAGTTGGTCAAATATCCCACTATTTCTTCGAAATGATTGACATCTAAATCTATAGGAACAGTTGTGTTTTGTAGAGATTTTTCAAGGATGGCTCGATGCCTAGGTGATAAGGTCAACAATTCCAAGATAGATATTTGCGCGGGGTTTTTACTCAATTGATCAAGAAGGTTGTACTTGAACTTGGAAGCTTAGGTAGATGGCTCTGAAGAAGGACTAGGAATAGTAATCTTAGTTCTGCGTGTGTTCACATTACATTCTAGATGCTTCTTAATGGTGAAGGTATTGACATTCTTGTTTGTGGCTTGGAGGTGGTTTATGATTGTTCCTTTACCATAGTCATACTTGGTATTGTTATAGTTGGCCGATGGGTTATTCTGGGGTCCCGAACTGGAGGTTTTTCCTTTTGTGTGGTCATATAATGGGTCTGTGAAGACCTTATGATCATTGTTCTTAGTGTTTTTCTGCCCACCAACCTCTATGGTTCCATTTTCAACAAAGTCTTGTATTATGTTCTTGAGTTGACGACATCGTTGGAGGTTGTGCCCTTTGGTTCGATGATAGTCTCAAAAAGAGTTATCATTCCACCATGAAGGTTTGAACTATCCAGGATCATACTCTCTTGGTTCCAAAGGTTTGATGAGATTATTCTTAATCACTTCTTCGAAGATAGTCTCGATTGGTTGTCCTAAAGGTGTAAATTCACGTGTAGGAAATCTCCTTTGTTGCAGTCTTTGTTGTTGTGAATTTTGGACATAGTTAGCTTGTTGATCTGGACAGTTCATCATGTCTTGACTGGAATGATAACCTCTAAGTGTGATTACTGGTCCTATATGTACATGTTTAGCATCAACGATGCCATAGTTTGTAACATTCTTGTTTCTAGAACATAATTTGTCTCTATCATTTGGTGCACTCTGATGTTGGACAACCGGATTCCTTCCCGGTGCTTTCATTTCTCCTTTGTCTATAAGGCCTTTCTCAAGCATGATTCCATTTTGTACCAAGTCTGAGAATGAAGTACAATAGTGTACCCTTAGATCACTTCGCAATTTGGGGTTGATGTTCTCTAGGAATATTGTGACCTTTTGTTTTTCAGGTATTTCAACTGGACACCTACTAGCTAGACTTCGCCATCTCTGGAAGAAAGTGGTGAAATTTTCACCATCTTCTTGTGTCATGTGGCACAAGGTTGCAATTGTTACCTCATTGTCTATGTTAAAGGTGAAATGTTCGATAAAATTCTCAGCTAATTCACCCCAAGATCATATACCATATGGTAATTTAGAGAACCATTCCAATCCTATCCCAACAAGGGTTCGTTGAAATAGTCTCATCAAGTATGTGGGGTCATATGCTATGTCCATGCATGCTGTTGAGAACTCTCTAATGTGTTCTATAGGATTCTTTCTCCCATTATACTTAGGCAGAATTGGTATAATGTATCCATGGGGGAAAGGTGTCATGTAAAGCGCTTTGTCAAAGGGACATGGACATAGGTCTTGCACTGAGATAGTTCATTTTCCGAACATAGACATGTTGTCCATCTACTGTTGAAGATTTTGCATCTTGTTTTGAAGGACATCGACTTGCATCAAGGACATGGTGTTTGTGATATTTGGATCAATGTAGGTATTTTGATACACCATGTTCTGTGGCGGGTTGTGATTGGGTGAGGGAATATATCCTATCAAGATATTCTGATTTGGTATAGGGATATTCCCTGTTTGAATGGTTTGAGTTGGTATAGGAATGCTTACTGTCTGAAATGTCTGATTTGGAATAGGAATGCTTCCTGTCTGAATGATTTGACTTGGTATAGGTATATTTTCGCCACCTTTGGTTCTCTTACCAGTCGTGTTAGTGCCAAAGGGGTTGGAGGAACTTGCCCCCGCAGTGAATTGTAAACCTTGTGTAATGTTGAAAGGGGTTGTGTTTACAATTGACGATGTTTCAGTTGGTATACCAGTTGGTATCGCTATGTTTATTTGGGGAATAGAGATTGTTGACATTGCAGTTTGGGATGGTTGAGTTTACTGTGTTTGCAAAGTACGAATATCAAATCCTATGGGTAGTTTGGTACCTTCTGCTAGAAATTTTGCTAGATAGCATTGGGGATCATTTGCCAAACATTCATCCATGAAGGATGCAAATTCAGGATCTTGTACTCTCGCGTCTATGTCCTCTAAGTAAATCTGACCATGTGTGTCTCTAGTGACATGTTTTTTCTAGCAAAGGCTTGTGTGGTCGTTTACTTCCTGACAGTTGGTTTCTAAATGGATTGATGAATTCATTGGGATCTATCATTGCTCTGTGTTTATTTTTGGACCTTGTTTCGACCATGAAAAAGTAGCTCAAAATGGGTAATGCAGACTATGCCTAAAAACTAATATGACCTATGTCTATGTTTTTTGGATTTTTTTGATGATAAAAGATGTAGCTAAAATGGTTTGTAAAAGACATACACTAAGATGATGTATGATAGGACAGACAAAATGCAAAATTTTGAGTATACTATGACGATAAATGAGTCTAAGACAGTATAACCTACCACCTATGGGATAAATGCATGCAAAGACTTGTTTTTGACCAAGGAACCTGATTGTATGACAAGGACAGTGACAAGGTGAATTTTTCAAACTAGACTAATGAGCTGAAAAGATCCACTAGATGGGACTAAAGTGACAAGGTTCAATGATTTTGACAAATCGACACATGAATGTTTCCAATGACGAGGAAAGTTATTTAATCTGTTATATGCAATTTCCTATGGAGTATCTATATGCATGCAACTTAGGATGACTATGACTAAGATGTTTACTATGACTAAGACATATATGACACCTAATGATGGTAACTAAGACGTATATGACACCTAATGATGCAAATTTTTGAGCAAAATTTACTAGTTTTGAATCTAAGGTTGATCTTAAAAACCTAAAGCAAATTATGACAATGATGTTTTGGACTTAGCTCGTGGTTTTTGATGTTTTTTGTTGACAGGAAAATGCGGTTCACCTAACAGTTGTGGTTCAGATTCTGACAGATGCGGTTTTTGACAGTGCATGCAGTGTTTCTAATAGTTGTGGTTTTTCCTATGACAGATGCGGTTTTCTGATACACATGCGGCTCGAAAACAAACAAATGTGGTGTGCATGCACACATACGACTCAAAAACTAATAGATGCGGTTTGCATGAACACATGCGACTTATAATGTGACAATTGCGACTCATGATATGCAGACTGTGAAAAGTGAAAATTTTGACAAACAGATGTGGCGTTTCCCCTAATAGATGTGACTCACTAATACACATGTGACATTTAAACTGACAAATGCGACTCGGTTTTATGACAGTTGAATTTCTCCCGAAAGTTGTTGACTAACTTTGTTTGTTTGATCAAGATTTTGACGAATACAACAAAGAGCAAACACAACAATCAATGTATTTTCAGTTTTTTTTGTGTGATGGAAGGACTGTTAAGACTCGAAAAACAATTACAACCTAGGCTTTTAGGACAATACTTGTTGAATTCTTATTTGGATTTCTCCAGCTACACATATTTATGGCAAATGACTAGTAGCTTGACCCCACTGGCTCCCCTCCATGATAGTCACTTATACGGGGCAGCCAAGCTACTATATCCATGAAACTCCCATGGCATACATTTCATTTCCACACATAAACCGTAAGAATATAAGACGACTTCACAGGGCCGACCCTGTTGCGCCAACAAGTACGTAGGATTTTGGTAACTCTATAACAAGGTGTTTAATAAGGGCATTCCATTCATGGGACACTATCCAACATCGGCGAGAGTCCATTTCTGTCCATCTCATCAGAATAGTGTGCGTGATTCATGGGATTTCCCCAAGAATCCACTTTTCTATACTGTCTGGAAGTTGCTTGGCTTTAGCGTGCTACCGGTCTGAGTCGTCTTGGGGTGAGTACTTTTTCGCACCAAGACAAGCCCAAGTTCTAGAGTCAGCAACCATTTCTCTTACACCCAGGATCGCATGACTACTCAAGGGGAGAGGATACTTCGGTGTACTAAATCGTAAGGGTTACAGATACATGCAAAGTACCAAGCAAAGAAGACAATGGTTCTTTTAATCCAAATGACAGTTTGCTACCTATCAATCAGAAAATTCATTTTAATCCCACACGACGATTATCTATCTACCAACAAAAGCTTTCTTAAATAAATGAATTAACACAAAGGCATTAGGTCCTGCATGCAAATTCATCAGTAGTTCATTGTTCTTTAGCTTTCGTCTTGCAAAAAATTGTCTTAGGTTTTTAAATGTCTTCTATGCTTCATCCTGCAAAAACTATGTTATTCCTCCTTAACACAACTAAAACAAACATTAGCGAAAATCCAAACAAGCTAAAAAGCGAAAAGTGAAAATATGGATGCACGAAAATCGATAAAAAAAATGAAAAAGTTTTACCAGCTAGATGTGGCTTTTGGGGCCATAGATGCGGTTCGACTGTTGATAGGCGGATGCAGTTCATGAATTTGTTGACAAGCAGAGGCAGTTGATGAATTTGTTGACAGGCGGATGCGGTTAGTGACTTCACGGATGCGGCTTTTGATGACAGATGCGTCGCTATTTTTCACAGATGCGGTGCACCATACAGAAAACCTGCAAAAAAGAACAGAAAATGGAAAAACGAAAAGACAAAAATATGTGCAGATTTTGAAGCGTGTTCACGTCGGGTTCACCAAATGTAACATCATAGATTTTCTGCAAGTACTAGAATAACAAAGTTAAATCCTAATCTAAATAATAATCTAAAATCTAACAACAAAGAACGAGGAAATAAACTAAACT
Organism: Sequoiadendron giganteum; assembly: GCA_007115665.2. NCBI lineage: Eukaryota > Viridiplantae > Streptophyta > Pinopsida > Cupressales > Cupressaceae > Sequoiadendron > Sequoiadendron giganteum. Next base: position 583,963,472 of record CM021108.1, on the reverse strand, counting down.
AATAAAACCAAAATGATCTCATCGAATTTGCATTCATCCCTTCGAATTATCTTGATTGTTCTTCTCCATTTTTCCTTTTTTAGTATTCTTGCCCTCAGATTTATGTGTTTGAATGCAAGTATAATTTTGTTGAGTGTCTAAGCAAAATATCGAATAATAGTCTCTTCTCAAAAGTATGTGATTTCGGGAGGAGAAATAATGATAATGACAGGCCATTTTATAGATTTTGTGTTTTTAAACGATCAGCTTAGATTGAAAGAGAGATCGACGAACGAGATCAATGAATGCCATGTGATGTGAGTTCTATGTCAGATAGAACATGAGTTAGAACGCGAGTTAGAACACGAGTTCAGGAAAGACTAAAGATAGAGACTAAGTTAGAATGTGAGTTAGAACACGAGTTCAAGATCTTAATCTCCAAAAATAGAAGAAATAGACTTTATATGCAAAAGCCAAAGTTGGAACTCAAAGACTTAATGCATTCGAATGCAAACAAGAGTTAGAACTAGTTAATCGACTAGTTGTAATAGAGAGTCTTCTCGCAGAGATAAACTGGTGTTGAATTCAGAGATAACTGAAGAACTAAAAATAGATCTCGAGTCAGAAGGTGAGTGAATGACTTAGATAACTGATTGACAAAAGAATGTGACATAAATAATTAAATATGAATTAAATATTAATTTAATTCAACATTCAAAAATAAGAGACTTTAATTAAATAAATAAAGATAATTTATTTAATTGACTTTTGAAAAGGATTAAATGAATAATTAAATAATAAATATTTAATTATAGATAAAGGGGGTTAAATGAATAATTAAATAAAGATATTTAATTATAGTTAGAAAAGTATGATAAAGGGGGAATTAAATAATAAATTATTTAATTGATAGATAAAGGGGGAAGAATTAATTAGTTTGCAACGTAATTAAATAAATATGATTTATTTAATTAATCAAGTTCAATAAAGGTTATTAATGAATTAATGAATTAATTAAAAAGGGGTATTTAATCAATAGAGGAAATATGTGTTAGAAAGGTTAATTAAATAATATATATTATTTAATCATGACCACAGACTATAGAAAATTATTTCAAAATGTGTACTCGCAGGCCTAGACCAATTTTTGGTATCTACACATATTACATGGTCGTCGGATGAAATAATTCTAATCTTGATCGTTCATCGCATACCTAGCAAGGTTTTTGGTTACGTCATGAGAAATAGTGTGAGGCTTGTGAGATGCTGCCACCTGTTGCATTTGATGATGGGGATCGGTTTTGATCGTTGACCGACAATGGATGCTGATGCCAATAGCTGTTTTCCTATCGATGCATCACGGTCATCCCTCGCTGATCTTGTGCAACTAAAACTTTAGTTTTAATAATGCTGCGAGGTGCATGATTTGTTGACGTGTGGATGTTGATGTATTCAATGGACAGACATGGTGGGTCCAATTCCATGCTGATGTGGTGCCTGGAAGGTGGATGTGGCATTTTCAAATTGTTTTGACTTAATCTGGGCCGTTCGCCTGGCCAACATTGCTTTTGATCAATGACTCGTTCTTAAATGAATCGGTGCTATACTATAGCCATTTTATCTTGTGCGAGTGAATAGTAATGGTTGAGCTCGACTCAGCTTGCATAATTAAATGCCAAAAGGATTAGTGAATTATTATTTTAGTGCTGTATTTCTTGATTGAGGAAGGATTGTCTCGTGCCGAAGGAAAGCAAGCCATTATTGCAATTCTCCAGTCTCACTGCATTTGACGCTCTGCAAGATAAAATGTAAGTAGTAAGTACGCCTCTTCTTGTGTTTTTGGAAGGTGTTAGGGTTGCTTACTGAACAATTGATGACTATCTTCTTTTCCATTCTTGAAGAACTATTTGAATAAATTCGCTTTTAGAGCTTGTCTGGGTAATTGCTGTAGATTTTGAATATTGAAGGATTTTCTGTGGTGGAAATAGAAAGAAAAGTGTAATTGTTTGCCATAAAAAATAAGCAAACCCTAGCTTGAATTATCATTTGTTTGATATAAATGGCACCCAAGGCATGAATTGCTGGTTTCGAAGCTACGCCTAGGGGTTTTTCCCAAGATGTTATTGATTTGCTGAAGCCCTCTACAAGAAAGAAGTAGGAGGGAAGAGTATTGTTCTACGGGCCCTTGCTTTTGGAAGGATTAGTGGATAAGCAGTGTGTAATTCGCAATGTCGAATTGCCATACACAGGTTGGCAGTTGTTTTCCAACTAGTTTGGGAACAAAAAATTAGCAGTTCCTCTATGTAATCTATGGAGATTGGAGCTGGGTAAGCTGGTGGTACCCAATGTCTATGAGGATGTAGACCTATTGAAGGATATTGCTGCGAGATATGACCCTATGGCCCGAATGGTCAGAACATATCTTGGAAAGGATATGATCAAGGTAACCAGGGAGGAAATCACATAGATTTTTGGTTTGCACGAATGGAGCCAGGATATGATTCCTATCAACTTGGAGGTCTTCAGGGAGGAATACAGAAAAACCAAGGGTTTGTTCAGAACATCCCTTTTGATACCCCATTTGGCTGTGTCAGGAAGGGGCAGGAACCAGAGGAAAGTAATTATTGGCAGGAATGAGCCTGAACCGTTCCCGGTGGACTATTTCGCCGTCCATTTCAAGAAGATTGTTTGTGCATTGTGTCAGGTCTTGGGGATAAATTTGAAGAAGACTTTTCCTATCGAAGTGATGTATATGGCTGTAAAAATCCAACACCCAGGCTATAATGTGGTATAGGAGTTTTCCACTTACCTTGCAAAGACAATGCATTTAGGTTTGGTAGCCTTGAAGTAGGGAAATAATTGGGTAGGATTCAAATGGTTTTCTCTGCTAATCCACATGTTTTTGTATAGGGGTCAGAATGTGTTCGAGAAAGATATAGAATTGAAGAAAAGAGAAGGAGACATTGAGATGCCTATCCAGTATTGGACTAGGGTCCTAGACATGCATGATCATAAGTTCGATTATGTAACCTTTCACAATGTTTTCAGATCCAAGCTAAGAAGGGCCTTGGTTTTTGATTCCCCCAGGATTCCAAAGGAAATTCATGATTTCCTAAGACCTATGGAGAGGAGGCTGAGTTGAATTTAACACATAACTGGGGAGATATTATCCCCAATCACAGCACAACATTTTTCAGGGTTTTTGGCACAAATGCCACCCTATTTTTTCTACCAAGGGAGGTCCTCCTTAGACTTGGTTTCATAGAAATCATGAGGCAGTTGGAAGCATCTCAGGATTTGCATTTTCTTGTTGAACAGAAGAAGGGATCTTTCTTCCCTGAATATACAACTTTCACCGATTTTGACATGACAACGGGAGGGTGGAAGGATTTGCACTTATTGCTCAAGCCATATAGGCTAAGGACTGTATGCCCTAGGAATCATGATCCTGAGGGTTTTATCTCCCAAATGAAGGCTAAGCATTGGACTGGGACCTTTGTCCACAACTTTTACTTTCCTGAAGATATCATTAGAAACATTTTTAATTTGAACTTACTAGATGAGAGAAAGGCAATGTTCATTGCCTATTCAAAAATGGTGAGAAGTAAACAGGAAAAGATGTCTAGTTTTGATCCTATACTTGGTGCCAAAGATGAGCTTAGTAGGGAAATTTATGCTCTTGACAAATTTGAGAGTCTGATAGGGGTCTTAAAGGATGAAAGGATTATGGAAGAAAGGGGAAAATCATAAATTATTAAGGAGTACCCTGAGGTAAGAGTAGAAGAGAGGCCTACTTATCAACCTCAAAAGAAGATAAAGGTATTTTATAGGAGCAAGGGAAGTAGGGCTGAGGAGGCTACAATGAGTGGTGCACCATATGTCCCAAAGCAATCAGTTCCAGGTATTGTTGACCTAGATTCTCCTCCAAGTTTTTCAGAATAGATTCACCCACCATCCCCAAAGAGGTAAAGGACTTAAACTGTGGGGGATGCTGGTCGAGAAAGTAATGATGAGGAGGACATCTTTGTAACTCCAGATGAAATGAATCTAGAGATGCCACTAAACCTAGCTGACACTACAATGAGTTCAGGGGCAATCACCCTAAGATTGGGGAAGGATGAGATCAAAGGGATTACAAATAATGACAATTTGAGGATGGAGGCTTGCAAAGAGTTCATGATGGATTACTCTTTTATTCATACTAATGATTTTAAATATTTTGAATGGAGAGCTCATCTCTCATTATATTCTAAGAAGGTTGCACATGAGAGAAGTCTGCATCCAGAGCTCCCAAAGCAGGTAATTCAGTCAAGGGTTAGATTGCAGATGAAGGAAAGGTTTAAGGAAATCACACCAGAACAGGGCAGGGCATTGGTTCAAAAGTGTGGAATATTGCTACTCCCCGAGTGGGATATTGCTGATGCTGTGGTATTTGACACAGTAAGAAGGGCCAATAGGCCGCTTCTTGCAATAGAGGAGGAGGCTACATTGGCACTTAAAGGATCAACCTTTAGTAAGGAATGGGATGCTCTGGCAATATGGTCACTACCCACTAGGTCTCGAAAACCTGTTGTTGCAGAAACATCTAACTTCAGTGGTCATTTGGTTGTAAAAAGAGTTGCTGACACTCCTTCATTGGAGGCTGTTGACATGGTTGTGAATGTTGCCAAATTCACTAGGGAAACTATGGAGGACTTAACTAAAAATTGAGATAATTTGCGGAGCCATTATAATGACATTATTATTGAGTATAATAAGAGTCAACAAAGGATGGCAGAATTGGAGACTGAGGTGGCCTTACTGAGACAACAGATGGAAACCTTGAGGTCTCAAAGGCAGGCTAGCTCTAGCCACACTGTTTCTGACCCGCCAGTAGAGTAGCCCCAACCTCCTGGATAGGTGCAATCTTGGGCTATTGTCCCATATAATATGGGACAAGTGCCTATTGCAATTGAAAAGGCTAGTGGCTCAGGTGGAGATCTTTCTAGGGAAGAGTTAATCCAGCAGGTTGAAAAATATAAGGAGATGGTAAACCAAATCCGGGATGCAGCAGGAAGGAATAACTCAGAAATTGTTGATACTGTGCTAAGGAATTTACATAGACGGGTCTAGAGTAAGCTGAACAGTGTTCATGCAAATTATTCCTTGATGTTGCAAGCACTCGAATTGTTTCCAAGGGACAAAGAATTGGCTATCCCCTTGCTAAATAGATGGGGCCCTAGAATGGAGAAGTTAAAATTTATGGCTTTTGGGGCAAAACAACATGGGGACAAATACCCTATAGTCATAACAACATATCAATTTGTCAAGGGTATTATGGAGCAAAAGTTCCAAGGGTCTGCTGATCCTATGGAGTCCAAAATCAAAACATTGAAGGATATTTATGATCGAAAGGACTTGACTCCACTACCTCATATTTTGCATAGTCAGGATAAGGTCAAGCCTTTGCAGGGGTGGAAGGAGCAGATGAATAATATAATGATTTCTCAAACACATGAGATATTCAAAAATGCTAATATTCGCATGTTGGAAAACATGTTGGAAAAGTTATCGTTTGTTATTAGTTTCCTGGAGAACTTTGATAAAATGGCCACATCATTGATGATAAAGTATGCACCTTACCGAAACATGGTGGATCAGGTGGTGGCTTTCAATTGGTCATCTGAAGAGGATTTTGAATCATGGAAAAGGGTGTTCACTAATGAACTTGAATTGTGAATGTCCTGGCCAAGAATTGTAATTTGGTCATGAAAACTACAGGTTTGGCCTTAGATATTATATTTGAAAATGCATTCTCTCTTTGAATTCAAGTACAGGATGTTGAAATGAAATAAGTGCAAAAAATGGTTAAAGATGCTTTGGTGTAAGGTGAGCGACTCTTGGAGCAATGGTTTTATTTCTCCACAATAAACTAATGATCATTCTTGTTTTGGCTTTTCCTCTCTTACTAACAAATGATGTAAAGATAATTGATTAGGGATTAGTGGTCCAGTGAAAAATGGACATGTGTACTCTCCGGCCTGAAGCTTGTTGGCTCCCTTCTTTTTATAAAAGGGAATTCTGGGCCGAGAGAAGGGTCGGTTGAAATTACTCAAGATACGTGAGATAAGAGTCAAGTAGTATAAAGAGAAAAATATGTCCAAGTTTTGAAGTTTTTTGAGTCATATTTTGAGAACTTAGTAAATCATGGGGTTCTTGAGCATGCTTGTGTTAACCTTGTGATTATTCTAAGTTTATTTTCTCTCCTATTGTAATAGTTTGCATGAATTATTAATGAAGTATCAATCCAATATGATTTTCATTCATCTCTATTTGTTATTTACTGTGGATTATGTTTGACTATAGCTCTGGTTCAAAGGACTGGTTAAATGCTTCAGTTATCCAGTAAGTTTATGCTAATTAACACATAGGATTTATCAAGGAGTAATAAATTCAAGTATTGATATATGGATTGTAATGCTATTGATACATATCATAGGTGCTTTAGATGAAATTTACCCTGTAGTTCAGTTTCCTTTTGACTCCATGCTTTAGGATATGGTACTGGAACTCTGACTGCTTTTCGTCCTTTGTATTTTGTGTTATGGCTTTAGGAAATTTCATTCAAATAATTCATATCAATACACTTAGGTGTAATTTTGATTCCTTGTTAAATAGATCCAAACTCTTCTAAGAAGCAGCCAATTTCTTGAAGGTTTATCTCTTTTAACACTAGCGGGAATTTATTTGTTGTTGTCCATATACAAGCAAATCATTTCAATCATAAGTGACAATATATTTTAGGAAAACCCTCCTAGATCTTACAGAGTCTAAAGTGTAGGAGAGATAGTAGTTTGTACTACTATCTTCTCATTAAATTGGCAAAGTGCTTTCAAGACTTTAATAATTGAGCATGGCAAGTTCATAGAAGCTCTTGTGAGTTCTTCTTGGGTTGTTATGAAAAATGCCAACAAGTTCCAAGGGGCATCCTTGCCGAATGCAATTTTCAAGATTAACTTCATTTGATATTGAGCCATTCACATCTCCCTATGCAGAAGCATCCTTCAAAAGAGTATCCACCATTTTACAGAATATACTAGGAAAGCCAAAGGATTACATGATTTCTCTCAGAAATTCCATTCCACCCTGTCATAGGATTTTTCAAAGTCAAGAAGGAGCATTACTGCATTCTATTTGGAGCATCTTGCCCACTGTATGGCCTCCCAACTTGTTATCAAATTCTCTAGGATATATCTTCCTTTTATGAAGCCCATTTGAGTACTGTTTATGAACCTTGGAAATATGTTGACCATACTTAATACAATTTCCTTAGCCAATATCTTGTATGATACATTTAATAGTGTTATTGGCCTCCAATTATTAAATAAGGTCTTATCTCCCCCTTTTGGTAGGATTTTAATTACACCCTTGTTAAGGATTCTCTCAAGGGAACCTTTATCCAGAGCTTCCAAATATACTTGTAGTGGATCATCACATACCCAATCTAAAAAGACCTTGTAGAAATTCATAGGTAATCCATCACTCTCGAGGGATTTGTCATTATACATAGAGAGAATGACATTCATTATTCCTTCCTTGGTTATACCTGTAGAAATATTTGAAGAGTCCTCAAATATTTTTCTTGGGATGAGTCTTTTAATGAATTCTCTAGAATTATGACTATCATCAATTCCACCCTCATAGGTGAACAATTTTTTTAAAAAGGAATAAAATTGTTTCAATATTTATTCTTGGGAAGTGAGCATCTTATCCCCATCCCAAATTTGGTTGATCTAATCTTTAGAATTTTTCTCTTTTATGTATTTAAAGAAGAATTTGGAGCTTTGTCTCCACAACTAAGCTCTCACTTTTAATCCTTTCACCTTGTGAGCTTGAATTTTTCTTAGGTTTTTTTTGGCCATAACCAACTCTTCACACAACCTCTCATCATTTGGATTTTCTTGTAATCTTGACTCTACCACATATAGGTAGTCTTGGAGATCCCTTTCTTCCTTCCTACTTACCATAGCCTTTTTCTTGCCAAATTTTTGGAACAATTTCCTCCAACCTTCCATATTTTTATTCCATATCTCAATGGAAATTACATCCTTTAACATCCATTTATTAATTTCCCTAAGGGAGGAGATGACCTCTTTACAATCACTATCTTTCAACAGATGGGTGTTGAGGATACAACCTGTATTTTTTATGCTTTCCTTTAGTTTTCCTTGGCAGGTTATAAGTTTTGCATTGATAGGGTGATGGTCAAAGAGGTGTATGAGTATACACAAACTTTGATGCCATCCTCATTTGGGATGAAATTGAAGAAATCCCTATTTGCATAAATCCTATCCAGTCTACAATATATCCTATTGCCCCCTTTCTAGGTATTAAACCAAGTATACCATATCCCTTTACATTCCTTTTTGTTCCCTTCCATAAGTTCAATCAGTTTGAGTTTATTCTTCAACCTTTGTCAAAAATTCCTTTAATCTCCTTTCTAGGACTTATAAATCTCACCCCATTCATCCTCTAGATGTTCCACACATTGAAATATCTTCCCAAAACCTAGGGGACATTTGGGATATTGGTTAGCCATTGCTAGAGCACAATTTTGTCCCTATGATCATTGGGGGCATATATAGAGCAGACCCCAAAGGCAACCCCATCTTTCTCTAGAGTGACCCACACCACCCTGTTGCAAGGGGAGATTCCACTGCCAGTAACATGTTGTGCTCACTGATTGGAGATTAGCATAACAAAACCCCCTCCCTTTATCATGAAATGTGGTAAAAAATGAAAATCCATTCCAAATTAATTTTAGATTTGTTTCTAGCATAAAACAAGTGGCTTTTGATTCTTGGAGAAACACAAAATCTTTTCTTTTCTCAAGGTTTAAAAACTTCTTATAATATATTTTATGTCAAGTGAATCTAGGCTCCTAACATTCCATGAGATACAATTAAGGTTCATTTCACTAATCATAGGGGTGTCATCTTATTCACACCTAAACAACTCAAAACATTTTGGAAGTTTTTCCTCAATCTCTAGCCTCTTTGCAGTAGGTGTTTGAATCACAATGCTTATCTTTTTACTTTTGTTTTTGGAGAGAAACACACCCTTTCTCATTGATAGAGAGTTGCCATATTTCCTTGGTCTTCTTGGCCCAACCTGTGGCTTCAGAGTTTGGATAATCTACCCATCAATGATATTCTCATTCTCGCTACACCCTAAGGCGTCAACTTGTTTCACTTTATCTTTCAATTTTTTCATAGATTTATTACTCCATTTCATGCTGTAGACATGAAAATATGCAAATGTTAGTGAAATGACAAAAAAAACAACATAACAGAAATGCATATCTTTATGAAATAATACTCCATGATTCAAAATGCCAACAAATAACAAAGATAAACAAGGCAATGTAGAACATAAAGTATACCTATTCCATATTGGATTGGTGCACCTTGAGCATGTGAAGGAGCCCTTTCCCAATCCTTGATAAGATTGAATGAAGATGATAGACAATGAGATGAAAAGTGAACTCAAGTTGCCTATAGTGAGAATGCTTCAAATGTAGATGAAAAATGAGCAAAAAGGTATTGAATTTATAGGAAATATTGAGAGAGGAGAGGCCAAGATTAAGAAATGTGGGACTAAAACCCAACAAATAAGAGAGAGCCACTTGTTTCAATGTGATCGGCCCATGCTTGTGCAAGTTTTGGCCAATGTGCCCATTTCAAATTTGAAAATGGCAATAAATGAATATGGTTGAGGGATTTGGGGGGAATTTTGTTTGAACAAAAAAATCAAACAAGGGGAGTTAATGAGGGCATATTCCTTGGGAATATTCCTTGTGAGGAAAATAGGAGTTTTTAATAAATCAAATTAAATGATTTATTGTGCAAGTGGATGGGACATGGGTTAGTCTTAGCATAAATCAGAGATTTGACTAATTAAGCTAGTGATTAGGTGGTGTGACATTTGATTTGCATTTTTGTTTTAAATTTTAAATCAAATGAGATGAAAATGAATATTAGCCATTTAATTAAATACATGTGATTTAATTAAATCAGGAAACTTTAGGAGATAATTAAATAATTTGATTTATTTAATTAAAGAGATAAGCTTAGTGAATTAATTAAATTGGTTTATTTAATTAATAAACGAAATAATGTTGAATGAAGCATGATCATATGCATGAGTATATTTTGCATGTCTACATTTTTCCCCTCTTTGAAGCAATGTACTCATTGCATTGGTTCAAAGAATGATGTCACTAACATCGAAATTAAAAAAAATTCTGATTTTTTTCAGATTCCCCAACGAAAAGAAGTATGTTAGTACATTTCCCCCTCGAGAGATCGAGTGAAAAGATTTTATTTGAGGTCGATATCATGATAAAGATGTAGTGTATTGGATGTGTGGAAGAGTAGGCATGAAGAATTCCTGAGAAGGAACTTACGATGGAAGAACGTCTACCCACCCCCAACAATAGAGTCTGGTAAAAAAAAAAAAATGACAACAAAATTCACTATTCGAGTATTACAGCAAGCTGGCCCATACCAAATAAATGAAGCTTCCTTACACGCAAGATTTACACAAACATTATTTCTAAATATACTCTTAGTTGATATTTGATTCATTCTAATGTTATTTTCTGAGTGATAGGTCATGTTAACTGACAGTGACACAATAGTTTGAGGGACAAGCATTAGGCAAGCTCTAGAGAACAGATGGTGAATTAGTTGCTATAATACAAGCCCTTGTTCTCCCTCCTAGTGAATTATGTAGAAATCATGTGAGCTCAGTATCCCTGTAGAAAATATATCCCAAATGCTCCCCAAAAGTAGTGACCACCGAGACTCCATCGGAAGTTTGTTTTGGAGCAGTTTGTAAGCCAAAATCATTGGCGTGGCGAAACATCTCAAAGACTGATTCGGCTATCTTTGAGATGATCAAATGAATGAAATTTAGTGAGATTAGACTTGAGATGATCAAATGAATGAAGTATTTCTTTAAATAAAGGTGCAGGAAACATCTTAAAGACTGATTCAGCTGTCAGGTCTCCATTAATCTCTCTTTTATTTTACTACATTTTAAACTGACACCGATTAATATCACGTTGAATTTGTCTTTTATTCTCCAAGTGGTGCACATTTATGTGATTGCAAAAATGGTCACTAAAGTCAACTTCTTATTGAAAAATGTTTTTTTTGGTTTTGCAAAATTGAATTGACTTAAGTCGTGCAGGGGAGGTTGATTGAATTTCTTGTTCTTATGTATTAAGAGGTGACGACTTTGTATGGAAAAATAATTTATTTCTCTGCTAGTACTGAATGTCAGTGAGAGATTAATGCGTTGATATTTGAAGTCTTGCTGTGCCTTTTTAGAAAAATGAATTGATTGCTATTATTGGTTTATACAATTTTATGTTGCCATTACCATCTTTTGAATATGTCTAACAAAAGTATTTAATATCCAAAATTTGTTGGCAAGTGCGGTATCAAGATTTTACAAATTGTAGAATCAAAATCCATCTTTTCTTCTATTTAATGTCAACTGCTGCATTAAGTGAGGAGCGATGCCTTTGGCATAGTATTAACAGTAGCAAATCATTTCAAATGCTCCAATTCCAATGTTCTAGACTTGATCGGCTATATAGTCTTAGTTCTCATTTAATTTTACACTTTATTGGAGGACTTAAATTATCAGATATGACCAGCTATCACGTACAGTCACCATTAAAAGAAGAGAAATTCTATCAAGATGTAAAGAAAATCAAAACTTGAATACAAATCTTTTTTAATGTCTGACTTGTATAACGTACTTCATTTGTAACTTACTCATCTCCTCACATTTCAACTAGAATAATGTATAGCTACCTTTCAAAGACAAAGACCATGACAAACTAGAATACTTTATATTTAATCTTGATTTTGTGTGAAATTTAAGAACAAGCATAAATCTCTCTAAATGTTAGCATGGCTGATGGCTTTTATTCAATGACTAACTTGCCTACAGATTTTAAATGAAAGTTGAATGTGAGCAAAAAGCTGGACTATTACTTTTTGAATGAACTCAAGGATCTTTATGCTTGCTAATAAGACACTTATCTCGAGAGCTTCTTATCTTCTTGGTGTAGGCTTGTATTATGAATTTTGGCAGATTTGGAATCATGGATGTTCAAAGCTATTAAATAGAGATTTGGAATTGGTTTCGAAAAAAAAAAATAGGAATCATTCACTAATTGTGATTTTTTCATAGTTTGCAATCAAGGCCTATATTTTTATATTTTAATATCTATTAACTATGTGTATAAGCCTTTGGTACTATGAAATTTGAAGGATAGAAGTTGTGGGTTATGGTAAAGATTGTTTTTACTATTAATTTTCATCTTATGTTTAGACATGTTGATGAGTAAAGATTTTATGGGCTAATCTTTTTTTTTTCTTCTGATAAATTTGTACTAGGTTGAATTTGGAATCAAGTAAAAATGAAGGTGAATGGAGTGGAGTTGGAGTTATTTTTGAAATCAATATTTGGAAAAAACATTTTTTAATGCTTGTAGTTACAATCTAGAGCTTCCATTTTTTACTCTCGTTTTCTATTTTAAACCAACTCACTTTTCGATTTGGGCTTAAAATCAATCAATAATTTGATCTTTTCAAAGTTGGTTAAAAGAACCTTGGATACATACTAGATTTAAATTTGGACTTAAAATTGAACAAGGCAAACTTCACATCTCATTTTGGTGCTTTAAAAACGAATCAAAATCATTGCTTGAGGATTAAAATGAACAAGTGTTTTTCATGTTTTGCAATCTTTTTCACAAATTAACATCATTTAAAAGGCATATGCACTTCTCTCGCGCTTCATGACAATCTTGAGAATCAAAATTCTTTTGGTGATATTAGTTTGTTTAAAAGATTGCCTTCACATTTCGATTTGGGAACTTAAAATTGAATAAAACATCTTGCGAGTGTGAGTAAACTTATTGTGAGTGTTCTCCCTTTGTTTCTAAATGAAGGTTGATGGAAATACGAATATGTTTACTCACTTTTGTTTATCTTAGAGGGCCTGCCTTGTGGGAAAAGGTACTCACCCAAGGGAACGACCCGACCGGTAACACACTAAAGCCAACTGTATTTCCAGTCGGGATATAAAAGTGGGTACTGGAACAAAAGCCAGTATCACACGATTGGCTCTGATGAGAAGGGAAGCAATGGTTTCTCATCGCATGGGTTAGCTTCCACGAATGGAAAGTTTGAACTAAAACCCCTTGTTTAGAAGGCCAAATCCTTATGTATTTTCTTGGTGCAAAAGGTCATGTCCTTTGAAGCCGCCCCATGTTATACATGCGGTTTTGTTGTAGAGATGAAAATTATGCCATGGGAGATTCATGGGTACTGATGCTTGGCTGACCCGAGAAGTGTGTGCCATGGAGGGGAGCCAGTGTGGTCAAGCATCTAGTCACCCACACATAATATCCGCAGCTGGATTCGTCCAAGTGGGAACCCAACAAAATATTGTCTCTTCATCCTAGGGTTGTACATGTGCTTGGAAATGAAAAATACATTGCTTGGGTCTCAAAAAAATTGAAAAACAACATTCACAAAGAGCTTCAAATTTCAAACCCCTTGGAGGAAACAAATATCCTTGAAAAATTCAAGTACTCTTGCTTTCCTTAGGGATCATATCCTTAGAGGTTTCTAAGTGCTTGGATTTTATCATCATTTGTTTTCACTAAGGTCAACCTAGGAAACTTTTTCCCTAATTTCCTTGATTTCCACATAATGGACTTTGTGGGATGAAAAGAAAGTGGGACATTAGACATGCAGTTTGAACCATAATCAAGAAAGTTTTTTGTGGTAAAAAGGAATTGAATCTAAGCAAGATAACAAAAAATTGAACCACACATGTGCTTGCAAACTTCTATCTTATGGTTTTCCATGCAAACATTGCTATTTTGGTTTAAGTTACTCTTAGGGAAAAGCATGTGCTTCAAAACCTTGGTCTTGTAAACAAGTACTTCTTAGGTTCATCTAGGATCAAGTCAAACACTTCATCCATCCCTCAACATCAATCAAATCCCATCTCACCAACAAATTTTGGAACCTTGGAAACATCACTTATACTGGGCTTTTAGGAAAAATCAACATCATCTTGTTTGACTTAACACACTTAGCCAAATTATCAATCCTCTTGAACAAATTTTCCTCTAGGATAACACAACTTCCCGAGGTCTACTAGTTCATGATCACTTTCATTGGCTTAACACGCTTAGCCAATTCATTCTCTTATGCGAGTTTTCCCTAGGATAACACAACTTCCTAGGGTTTACAAGTTCACCATCACCTTGTTTGACTTAACACACTTGGTCAAACTATCCTAAATCCAAATCAAATCAAATCAAGTCCTAAATTCTAGCATTGATCCAAAGTTCTTAAAAGTTTAAACACTCATATCATTCACCCCCTTCATCCTTCATCTCATCATTGGTCCTAAACCCTCAAAGGTCAACAAGGTAAAAACACAAGAGGAACATGGAATATAAACTTGATTCCGACATCATGAGTAATCCAATTCAACCAAACTATCCAAGCCTTACAATAGCAATTGATTTTCAAAAATTGCATTTGTATAATCCATACATGGGATCATTATCTCCTCCAAACATCAATGGTACAAATGTGAGCATGCCCAATCTAAATTTTGGAAAACCTTTCCCTTTGGTAGATTTAAATCAAAGTCAAAACATATAAATCTATCAACCAAAAAATAAAGGCATGAGCCTTCCCCCTTTACCAACCATCAATCAACTGAATCTGAGCAACACCCCCTTCATAAGTCAAAGCATCATATCAAATCCTCCCATTTTTCCATTGATATCGCAACAATAGATGGAAACCATCCAAGAAACCCCAACAATCAACACCATTCCCAATCCACCACCACCACCGCCAAAACAGAACATGACAAATTCATTCTCTATCATGTTGCAAGCCGCTCAACAAGCTGCCCGCCAAAAGGTACTCCAAAACCAACAAGCTGCACAACTAGCTACTCAGCAAGTGCAAGCATAATTAGCCGCCCAACAAGCACATGCTCAAGCTCAAGCCCAAAACGAGGCTCGACAGGCGCAAACACAATTCCAAGCACTATTGCAAGCAATCCATCAACAAGTGTATCAACAAGTAGCACAACAACAAGCCCAACAAAAAGCATTGTTGGCACAACAACAACACGACCAACAACAAGCATTGTTGGCTCAGCAGCAAACGCAGGCCTTACTCCCATAGTAGAGCTTGCAATAGATTCCCATCACAATCGTTGAAAATGATGATCAAGATCCCTCGACCAATGATCATGTTGAAAATGTCTCTACTTCACTTAATGAATTAGAGGACATATCTCAAGAACGTATTTCAAAGCATGATAAACATCTTCCATCAAGGTTTAGCAATGGCCCTTCCAATGACATATTGACATCCCTTGACCTCATGATTACAGATAGTGAAGGAATCCTCAAAGATCAAAAGGATATTGAACCACTTTCCATTCCTAAGAACAATGTCCAAGAACCCACTATAAGCAATCCATCCTTTGAAATCAACCCATGTCAAGAACTTGATCCAAAACATGTCGAAAGCAATTCCAGAATTAGTCAAGATCAAGAATTCTTATCTCCAAGATACTATAATGATCTAATGGGCACTCTTATATCTATACAAGATGTCACAAATGATGATCATATCCATATAGCACACACCCCTCTATCTACCCACAAGATGCTTTCTTCAGATGGACATGTAGATGATCTTCATTCAAAACAAGAGTCTCATACTCTTGACATCATTACCATGGTACAAGAGTCTCCTACTCTTAACATTTGTACACATGATCAAAGTATAGAAAGTTATAGAGACATACCAAAGGTGGATCATGAAGAAGGTTTCTACAGAAGTTGTGAATCAGAGACATCATGTGGAGATATATCAAAAATAGGTCATGAAGAAGGTTTCTATAGAATTCATGAATCAAAAACATCTCGTGAAATGAATCATGAGGAAGAATTTTACAGTGAATCTTTAACATCATTCAAAGAAGCATTAAAATCCGATATTCCACAAAATCAAGCTAAAGATACTAATCAGGCATTCATCCCACATGCGGAGGATCCTATCACTTAGAAACTTGGATCACTCACATTTTTAAGGGAAAGCTATTTTATCAATGAAGAAGTTGTCACTTTTTAAGATACACCACAGAGAAGAAAAGGATTAGCACCTTGTTTCCAAGGTAAATCATATCCTATTGCAAATAAGTTTTTTCAGCAAATGAATTATCAAGGCAAAGGATTAGGTCTACATGAATAGGGTATCCTAGAACTAGTGCAGATTGTTGGAAATCCTAATCATCAAGGCCTTGGTTATTCAACAATCAAGGGATATAAACATATCAGGGATACTTCCACAAAATTGGAGGCAACGTCGTCTCAAGCAAACATCAACATAGGGAGCATGAAGAATCCTTATGATGAAACCGATGCCAATACTACAACCTACCACATCATGAATCTTCATCCACCCATCACCCCATCCACAAATTGGGACCAACATCAAAAGAAAGACTTGAATCGAAGCACGAAGAATGTTATCAAAGAAAAAGAAGCTAAGAAGCATATTAGACAAATCAAATAAACTTGGATACCAAAGAATACAAAGAAAGATTATCCCTATCAAAATCCATCAGTCAAAGAAACTATGGGGAAAAATAAAAAAGGGAAAAGTATCCATCCAATATGTCCACAAAGGAAAAATCAAGCTTCTCAAGCAACATACAAAGTGTATCGAGCAGTTGGTCCTAACTCCATGCACACTTCCATATCCACCCATCATTGCTCATCTTCCCAAGTTTGGAGAGTCAAAGGTTCCAAACTATCGACCAATCCATAATTTATTCCTAAACATGCTTCATCCATGCCTCCATGCATGATATCCAATTCTCACATTGACCATGTGTTGGCAATGACCCTTCATCATAAGGATTCAGAAGGCACTCTATTGTGATGTGTGCACAAAGACAAAGTTAACTCCAGTGTCAGCAAAGGAGATCAGGAATCTCTAAAGTTGCTTTCAAGTGCACATATCTTGGCAAAGCAACTTCTTCAAGAAGGATATCAATGGAACATTATGATAGAAGCATCAATGTCAGTAGTACCAGGTGATTCAGCATCAGCTTAAAATATCTCATAAAATACAAAAAAATTCAAACAAAAAAATCCAAAAAAAAAAAAAAATTGAAAAAATGATTGAAAAATAGTAAAGAAAAAAATTGTCCTCTAGTGAAAACCACTTCAGTGGCGCTTTGGACAAGTACCATGATGAAAACCTAGTAAGCAGGCGTCATGTGTAGAATTGAGCATCTACGTGCACTACTTCAGAAGAAAGCATCTTATCACATCCATAATAAAACCAGCATTCTAGCCATATCATCCGTTCATCCATGAACCATTTATCTAACCCCTTTCCATCTATCTACCTTATCTAGATCTTGATGAAGGTTTGGTGCACACTTTACACTTGCTTGTGGTAAACATCTTGACATGGGTCATTTTCATTGATCCCATCCTACCCAATGTTGCCTAAGCCTTGAAGCATTATCGAAATGAGCATCCACTATCCAAACACCTTATCTTGTCACAAGATAATCCTTGGCATCCTTTGCATGCTTACCATATCCATCCATCCACACACCTATCCAAGAATCCACCCATAACATTCCATACATTGCTAGACACTGGTGCAGATATTTACATCTTGCTTTGGGAATAAAGCTTGATCTATATCCTCCAACTTATGTGGTGATTCAAACATTAGCAAACATAAAATCAAATTGGTCAAGAATTTTGTGAGCCAAAAATCCAAATCACTAGCCCATGGCATATTTTGACAAAAATATGTTCCTTATCAGGCTTTATCTTTTATCGAACATCAATCCAAAAAATTCATATCAGTCGCATCTAATGTGCACATCAGCATCACATCAAAATCATCAAAGCTATTTTTTTCCAAATCAAGCTTCATCAATCTTGATCAATTGAATGCAATCAATTATCACCTTGTTTGACTTAACACACTTAGTCAAACCAGCCTCTTGTGTACAAGTTTACTCTAGGATAAAAACAACTTCCTAGAGTTTACAAGTGCATTATCATCTTATTTGACTTAACACACTTAGTCAAATTATCCAATCCATCATCAACTTGTTTGACTTAACACACTTAGTCAAACTACCCCCTCATGTATGAGTTTACTCTAGGATAACACAACTTCCTAAAGTTTACGAGTGCATTATCACTTTTGTTTGACTTAACACACTTAGTCAAACTATCAATCCATCAAACTGATCAATCAACCTTAGCTTGGTTTTCAACAAAATCCCAAAACAGAGCACTAATATCATCACGTATCCACCTCCAAATTGTCAAAATCATGCAAAAAATCCAAAAAATTCAAAAATCCATCAAAAATCTAAGAAAATCTTCAAAAATAAAATAAATAAATAAATTCATCATTGAGTCTTGTCAGTCTTCCACCTTGTCCGAATTACGTCATCTTTGAGCTTGAATGTAGGCAAGGTTGATCTTTGGTCATCCCTCGAGAAATCTTAGGTCAATCCTTAGGCGTCTGTCACAATAAAATGGCAATCCGTTTGCCCATCTATCTTTTCATTGAGTCAAGTTTGTCATCAGTCGAACTATGTAGTCTCTGCATGTATAACATAGGCAAGGCTAATCTATGGATCAGCTCCTGAGACCCCTAGTATAGGTCTTTAAGTCAGTCTCTAATCTTAAATCTTGAAAATACCAAAAATATCCTCAAAATATCTAAAAAACCCAAAATGGTGCATCCATCTCATCTCACTTTCACTCGCAATAATCACCATTCCTAATAAATCATCATCGCTTTCATCCTTTGGTAAGTCAATCGGAAGCAACTCTAGCAGGTTCTAAAGTGAAAGCTTAATTGTCAAGGTCCAAGTCTAGATCAGTGAGTCAACAAGTTGGTCAACTCGTAGTATCAATAACTTATCATCCAATCCAATCTCATCAAAACCCTGATCACAACATGTCCTAGGAATGCGACCTTCCTGTGATGGACATCACCATCAAGTAATCCCGTAGTTTAGCCTTGGCTAGCAGTACAAAGAACATTAGCTTTTTTATTTACTTTATCTTAGTCTTGTTTAGAGTTATCTTATTTTGTGCTCATTCCAAGGACCTCTCGATGATGCCTAAACAAAACAAGTTTAAAGAGAAAGGAATGGGGAAATGATCATTATCTTTTTATCTACTGTGCTTGTTGGATATTCTTGTAAAATAACTGCATCATGTGTGCTTTGTTTTGTTTGTAGGGAGGATGTTGTAGATGCCTTGTTGACCACATAAGAAGGCTGGCCTTTTTATGTTTTGGCCCGAGATGTTTAGAATATCTGAACTGCATTCCGAATAAGGTTTCGTTTGTCAAGTGTGAACAAGAGTACTCCTATCTGTTTGATGAGTCAAAGTCCATCACACTAGGCACAATGCCATCCTGGTTCTTAATACCTTGATGCATCATACCTATGTGTGTTATCAAACATAAAGAAGGTTATGCTCTTTATCTCTCCCATCCCTAGATAAGCAATACGTCATCATCATTCATCAACATTTCTAATAAAGTTGGCTTGTTGAACTTCTACATCTTCTTGGATTCAAGGGTTGATCCCTCTCATTCTTCTATGCTCTTTTGTGCTAACAATGCATCCATCCTGCATCCTACCTAATCACGTCATATCATCATAGGACAACATCATCCATCTAACATCTCATCTTTATAACCATTTAATTTGTTTAGGATAATATAAATTTGTTATTCTAAGCATCTTTCAAACATCTCATTTACATAATTATTATCATATAGATCATATAGTCATAAACCATCCATACATCCATTTTGATGTATGTAAATAATAGATTTTGTAAACATTAAAATCTGTAAATGTTAGTGAAATGACAAAAAAAATAACATAACAGAAATGCATATTTTTATGAAATAATACTCCATGATTCAAAATGCCAACAAATACCAAATATAAACAAGGAAATGTAGAACATAAAGTATACCTATTCCATATTGGATTGGTGCACCTTGAGTATGTGAAGGAGCCCTTTCCCAATCCTTGATAAGCTTGAATGAAGATGATAGAAAATGAGATGCAAAGTGAACTCAAGTTTCCTAAAGTGAGAATGCTTCAAATGTAGATGAAAAATGAGAGAAAAGGTATTGAATTTATAGGAAATATTGAGAGAGGAGAGGCCAAGATTAAGAAATGTGGGGCTAAAACCCAACAAATAAGAGAGAGCAACTTGTTTCAATGTGATTGGCCAATGCTTGTGCAAGTTTTGACCAATGTGCCCATTTCAAATTTGAAAATGGCAATAAATGAATATGGTTGAGGGATTTGGGGGGAATTTTGTTTGAACAAAAAAGTCAAACAAGGGGAGTTAATGAGGGCATATTCCTTGGGAATATGCCTTGTGAGAAAAATAGGGGTTTTTAATAAATCAAATTAAATGATTTATTATGCAAGTGGATGGGACATGGGTTAGTCTTAGCATTAATCAGAGATTTGACTAATTAAACTAGTGACTAGGTGGTGTGACATTTGATTTGCATTTTTGTTTTAAATTTTAAATCAAATGAGATGAAAATGAATATTAGCCATTTAATTAAATACATGTGATTTAATTAAATCAGGAAACTTTAGGAGATAATTAAATAATTTGATTTATTTAATTAAAGAGATATGCTTAGTGAATTAATTAAATTGGTTTATTTAATTAATAGACGAAATAATGTTGAATGAAGCATGATCAGATGCATGAGTAAATTTTGCATGTCTACACATGCTATGTGATTTTCCTTTAATGTCCCCCTTAGGCTCCACTTGGATAGTGGTATCCTCGTCAAAGGAGGAAATATCCTTGAAACCAAGAGGGTGGGGAATTTTATTTGTTTTAGAATTATGCTCAAGATTGGGGCTACTAGTTTGGTTAGGGGCAATAATGGACTCCTCAATTGGAAAGGGTGATCTCAACTCACTAGAGGATCTTATTTTTGGATCTCCTAGCATATCTTCACCCATTTGGGGCTCCCCCATGACCAGAGAGGGGGTTTCCCCTTTGGAGCATGGGCTAGTCTTAAGACTATTCAACTAGATGCTTGATCCATGAGGGTTAGCAACATCCACGAGATATTTTATTTTTTAGAGACCACAATCATTTCCAGGGAGGAATCCCAACTGCTCCTATCCAAATTAACAATATCAATCTTGTCCTTAACTTTCTTAATTTTTTCAAAATAGAATTGGTAAGAGGCCCTATTAAATTGATATTCAAAAACCCTAGAGGCACTGTTATCAACATATCTATTTAACAACTTTTCTTCAATTATTTGCCTAAATTTTTTCATTGAAATCTATTGGGAATTTAAATTATTTATTAAAAAAGGATCACTTGTAAGACTTTAGGTGGGGGAGCCACTAAATAAATCACCTTAATTGGAGAAGGGTTTGAGACTTTTCCAAAATTTGAATTCTCCTCACCACCCTCTTGAAAAAGAATGCTAAAATAATTTTGGAAACTAATCTTAGAGTTATTGCCTAGGGCTCAAGTAAAGATCTATTCACATACAAGGAATCCCTCATCACAATATAAGTCCTTCACTAGAGATGGTTTGCATTCCTTCTTAGTTCAATCTTGGTTCTCCTCTAAGCTTGAGAGACAACTAGGATCATGGGGGTTTCCCTCCCCATTCCCAGTGGGAGGGACAGAAGTGAGCAGATTAGGGTTTTTATTAGGATTTTCAACTAACAATGGCCTTGAGATTCCTTTTTTAACTTCTTTTTTTGAATTATTGGGAATTTTTTCCTAGTATGCCCCTCTTTATGACACATGTAACAAGCATTGATTCCACCCATGATCTCTAGAGGGAAAATAAAATGGGAAACATCATCATTGATTACAATGTTTTCAGGTATTTATACCCTAGGAACCAAAGAAACGAGGGAATGGGCATCTAAGTGCGAGAGGAAAACTTTGGATTCATCTATCCACACAACTCCACCTATTGGAGCCATAATATGTAGAATGATTTTCCAAAATTTTGGAGGGAGTTTCTTCACAACCACCACCTAGGGAAAGACAAAGCAAGAATCTCTTTAATAATGATCATGAGGGACAAATCTAAGACACATAACGTGCATTCCCTATGTTTCAATAAGGTTTTCAAGAGCCTTTTCTTGAATAAAATTATTCCTCAAAAAAATGACAAACAAGCCACATTGTATCATTCTACAGAAACTCAACTAAATTCAAAACTTATTAGCCCAGGATTTTGAGAACTAGGCATTTAGAAATTTTTTGGTAAGGACCTTTCTTGTATCCACCACCACTAAGAAAATGGAACAATCCTTTAGCCAAGATCTTTCCTTATTAATTATTTCTTTCATTTCAAAATTAGGAGAGATATACAAATCCTTAGGGTTTTCAGAGGGAAACTTACCTTCCTCATGTCCATTATCATCGAGCCCTACCTCCACAAAGTACTTAGCACTAGTAGGAACAACAACACCTTTGTTTACAAGAGCCTCCTTGAATGATTTAGCCACATTACCCCAGGCTTCAATATTTTTACCAATATCCACCCCAATTGCTTGGGGGTTGGGAGGTCCATACCCCCCTCCATTAATAGTTAGAGGAATTCAGAACCCACTAAAATAAAAGCACAAAACTTGAAGTAGTGACAATGAATACACACATGTAGAGGGGAAAAACCACTAACTTCAAGGGCACATTTGTAAAAAATTAAAGAAAATAAATATAAAGGTACAAAGGAACCCATAGAGAAACAAACCTTTGTGGGGGATGGCACAACCTCCCCCACACTCTCCTTCAAAAAAAACCCACCTAGCATGCCTCCCAAAGCACACCCGTTATCGACCCGTCCTCCCCAATTAAAAGCCTAAATTTGACTTTGATCAGATTTGACTTGGAAAATATATTAAGTAAAGTCTTTACTATATAACATATTCTTGAGGAAGAAGATCAAATCCTTGAGAATGAAATAAGTTCGATGGATTACAAACCACCTAGAAGAATTTAATATATTGGTGACTCAAATAGACTATGTGAGTGTGAGGATGGATGAGGAGAAAGATGTTGAACTTTTTTATATTCTTTGTCAAACTCATGGGACAACCTAGTCAGGACCATTATAAGCACTTAGTCACTTTGACGTTGGAATATGTTGTTGGTTCTTTACTTTTTGAATACATGTGGAGAAAGGTATTTCTAAGTGCGAAAGAGGCTTTGAGTTTTCTATTAAAACAAAAATATAGAGGAAAATAACTAAACAAACAACATGAAAAATATAGATTCAAGTCCAAGGGGTAATCTAAATCTACTAATAAGTCCAAATAATCCATTTACTAGAAGTGCAATAAGGCTATTCACTTTCATAAGAAGTGCAAAGAAGAATAATAAAGTTGATTATGATTCTAAATATGAGAGGAAATATGGTGACACATTCATTATATCTTTGACCACTTGTGTAGGTGAGAATGAATGATTGATTGATTTAGGTTTATATTTTCATATGAACTCAAATATTCATTAGTTATATAAGTGAAAAATATGAAGGAGCTAAGGTGTAATTGAGTGATCATTCTTATTTAGATATTATTGGTTATGGTATAATTTTGATAAAAAAATTGATGGTAGCATTAGGGGATTTGATGATTCCTTGCATATCCTAGGATTAAGCACATAATCTATTTATGTGAGTAAACTAATAGATGCAAGTGTCCTGGTTATGTTTTCTAGAGAAAATTTTAAAATGGTAAGAGTTTCTATAATTATTTTTAGAGGTACTAGATTGGGAACCTTGTTTCAACTTGATGTATGGAAAATTGAGTACAATAGTAATTCTATGAATATAACATTTGTGGCTAATTCATTGAGTAAAGATATGGTATCCTCTTCAATAAATGGTCATGGTTTTTGGGTACATACTCTTGCATATCCATTTTCTATTGCATGAATTTTCATTTTGGAAGATCTCAATGCAATTATATCATTTTGATATTGCATATCTCTCAAAGTCACTAGTTTGTATTGTTTATGTTTTCCCATTTTATGTATCTTAAAATTTCTGTCATAAATTTCCTTGGGTTATCATTCTATTTCAGATTTCTAAAACTAATATATTAAAATAAGTGTAGAGGAAAAAAGATGAATCAAACCATTATAAGCGCCTACCACATAAATATAATATAAAATTATTAATTAATAGAATATCATGATCTAGGTACATATAATTAAAAAGAAAAACTAATTTTCCCTAGTACAAAAACTACTAAAAATTGCTTATAAATGACTAAACATGGTCATGTTCCCATTAGTAGTTTATTTCCAGTCATTTATAATGCGGCCAGATTGATGACTAAACCATTTTTAGTCATTTATTGGTTGTTTTGATTGATCGATTTGGTGGTATATTTAGTCATTGATTGTTGTAATCTGGAAACTTATTTGTCATTTTTTTTCCATTGATATATTTAGTCATTGATTTAGGCATTGATTGTTGTAATCTGGCCACTTATTTAGTCATTGATTGTTGTTAACTGGTCACTTATTTAGTCATTTTTATTCTTTGATTTCTATGCATTGGTAGTGTATTTAGTCATTAATTTTAATCACCATTTTGATCAATTTGGTAGTATATTTAGTCATTTTTATTCATTTATTTCACTGGTCATATATTTAGTCATATTTATTCAATGTTCTCTAATTTCTATCAATTAGTAGTATATTTTGTCAATTTAATTATTAATTGATGTTAATTAGTAGTATATTTAGTCATTTTAATTGACTGATATTTGAAGATTTAAACATAAAACATAGAAATACACATCAATCATCAATTGCACACAATAAGATATCCATTGAGAAGGAAAAATTAGTGAACTTTATTAATAAAAGAAAGGTGTTCTAGCTACAAATTAAAAATAGAGTATTACAATTTTTATTTTCAGTCACAAGATTGAAAATCCGAGTTACAATGCACAAAAATGACAAGAAAGAAAATTCTCCAAAAAACTTTTGCAATGATGGAAACACATGCTTGGAGCCATTCAATGCGAGCACAAGCCCCTTTCATTTATTAAAACTTCTACAATGCGGGCAATCTTCCTGAGGAAGATGGAACGCGTAGAATCCAAGAAGGAGAGTGTTGATCGTGTCCCATAAATGAAGCTCTCTCCTTCAATGAAATCAACAATAACCCTAGAATATTTACTCCTTTATATGCAACATGCCATCTGATATGAGCAATAAGGTCCTACCTTTTCAGCCATGAATGAAGTTGTGCCTCAATAAAACCAAAAAAATTACTATTAGTCTCAATTTAGAAAGAATAAAAGTGCATTGTATATTGCAAGTTTACAAAAGTAAGTCCAAACATAGCAGAAAGATAAATCAATTAAAAAACTATAGCCTTGTCAACAAATGACTTAAACAAAGTGTTCAACATTGGCTTGAAATATGCATATTGAACCTTTGATTTCAGAACCTTGTTCAAAGTTTAAGAAAGGTGATATGCTCATATTATAGAATGAATTTGACATTATAGAATGAAGGCTATCAACACTAACTGGACTGGAATACCATTATCAACATAAATTTCATGGAAACCAAGCCAAATAATTCCATCAGACTTAACTAGACAACAAAAATGTCAATCCTGGTTCATGTGTTGTCTGAGTAAAGACCTGGACCATGAAAGAATCCATTTATACATAAATTCAAAATTAAGTTGATGAGAAAAGATCTTTGATATCCAACTAGGAAGCCTTAACATCCAAAAATTACTAACCTGATGTTTCACAAGTTTCCCAACTATGAAATCATCTTTACGTAAGAAATCATATATTGATCCACTACCATATGGGATCTCACAGGATTCTCCTTCACAAACAAAAAATGATATATATTATTTTTTTAGCAACTTCCTTAATATCCCCATGTAAGCAGGCTAAACTAAGTGAGATTGAGGGTTTGAAGTAGAGTACCATATTCTTGGTATGTGCTTGACTTTGATGACTTGTATCTTGAATGAAAATAGCAAGCTAGTTGCACTGCAAAATCATTGTTAATCATTGTTAGAAAAATAACCACAAAATCCTCTTTAATTAAAATAATCCTTCTAGATATTTTAGTTAATTTCTAAGAGAGCTAATTTCACTATCCAAACAACCATCAATCTATTTACTGTATATAATTTCCCATAATTCAGAATTTGAATGTAATGAAACTAACCATAATTACCAAAGATTTGACACCAAAATGTAGTACAAAATGATTTTTTTGATAGAATACCTCAAAGAGATGTCATCTCATGGAATGAAATGATATGATTGCAGAATTTACACAAAATGGATTTTGCGAGGAAGCTCTCAAAATATTTGAATTAATGAAGCACTCTGGAACACCAACATTGTAAGGTTTTCTTATGTTCTAGATGCATGTAGTCATGCAGGTTTAGTGGATGAGGGATGCACATACTTCACACGATAGTAAACCTTATTTCATTACATATATAGTTGATCATTATGTGTGCATGGTTGACCTTTGTGCTCGTGTTGGCTATCTTAAGGACACCCTAAACATTAGTATTGAGATGCTAGTTAAAAATTTGGTGCCTATGGATCATATATGAATAAAGGCTAAGTATTCTAGCAACACTCCTTTTTTAGTTGGATCCTAAAAATGCTACAACTTATGTTCTTCTCTAAAACATCTATGTTGGCATATAGTTATCATTGATGTCAAAATGGGATCAGATGAAGAGGATGGATCTGATCCTAAGCAGTGTGTTGGCATTGATGGAAAGTGCCATTGATGTCAAGGAGAGATAAGGTTTACAGTGAATATGGAAGCATGGGTACAGGTTGCTAGTGAATGCATATGCTATAATGTTGTCATTGATTTCAAAGAGGGGGATCAACATGGTGTAATACTTGATCCTAGGAGAGAGTTGTTTGGTAGTGTTTAGTAATGTCAAGGCAACATAGATGTCATGAAGGTATCTGAAAGGGGACGAGTTAGGTCATGCAAAAGAGATAAGTTAAATTGAAGTAAAGTGCATGATGATAAAGGATGAATTTGAGAGCAATGAATTTGGTTCTGGAAGTATGTGGATTGATTTTTGGTGCAAAAGAGAAAGTTTCTCAATATGTTGCATAGTTAAAAAAATGTTGTCACCTCTCCACATTAGTTTCTTCTAGGTATTTGATGGAAAATTAGGTACTAGATTCAATATGGGTTTTTGAGAGAATTCCTATGATGTGCTCTGTTGGTCCAAAAAGTGAAGGATGTATCCAAGAATGCATTATTTCTACTCTCGGGTGATATTAGGGTTTATAGATAAACCCTAATGTTTTTGCAGTCATGATGTCATAAAAAAATGTTCTATTTTGACAATGACTTGTGTTTGGTAGTTATCGGTCACATAAGTTATAACTTATGTCTTTGAAGTTGTGAGGGTGACTAGCCCCTTCACCTTATGTTTACTAGACTGACAAACATTCAACAAATTTAATATTTCCTAAGTCACAAATGAATATTTGTCTTCGATTGATACTTAGTGGAAGTCAAGCCTTGGAGATTGGACGGTGCCCGCATACCTCG
Source organism: Sequoiadendron giganteum (assembly GCA_007115665.2). Lineage (NCBI taxonomy): Eukaryota > Viridiplantae > Streptophyta > Pinopsida > Cupressales > Cupressaceae > Sequoiadendron > Sequoiadendron giganteum. The sequence goes on along the minus strand of CM021108.1, from coordinate 583,935,721 downwards.
CTAAGATTTTAGTAAGACTCGTGGGGTCAGCAGGGAAAGGTAGAGGTCAAACAAGGTTGATCGAACAGTGCACAGTGTATTAATGGCGGGACCTATGAAGGTAGTATATTAAGTTGGTGGATGGTGATGTCATGATGACAAATGGCAATACGCCAACCCCGCTGAAACTCAGTGAAGACCCACAAGGTGTACGGGGAACTATGAAGATTGATCAATGGTGATCGAACGGTGCTAAGTGAAAGGTGACGATGAAGGAAGATGACATGTATTGACCATCATAAAGCGAATGAAATTATGACATCTAGCAAACATTTAGTGGTTGATTTTGCATCGTTGTTGCAAATCAATGATTGATGGCTAAATGATTATATATGCGATCAACGATAGAGATTTAAAAAACCATTTATTAGATGGTTGTTTTTTAAAGCTATGATAGTGAATCGAAAGCGTAGGATCTTGGTGTGAGAGAGAAGATCTACAACCAGTATTCAAACTTGAAGATCTGCAATGGTTTGGTCCATGTGAACAGGGGTTTCGATTGGTAACTGACACAAAGGAAGGAGATAATTGGTCCAACTGCACCCAACGACCAATTGAATGAATACTTGATCTTCAAGGTGGTGATATAGATCATAGATATGATCAAGATAAGACCAAATCAAATCTGATCATATCGAAAATAGAACACATTTAATGTAGATCTGATCCTAGGGTTTTGCAAGATGCTATTCTTAGAAAACTCTCTGAAAATTTTTTTAATGTTGTGAGGCTCGATGCACTGGTATGGTGTATATAAAAATATTTGGTAAACCCTAATAGGAGATTGAGATCAAATAAGATTGGATGAATAGAAGAATGCATTGAATGCATATCTGATTCTTAGAGTTTGATAAAGAGAATGAGGAATATTATTTGTAATCGAATTAAATATGGAACCGGATTGATGTAGAGGCAAAGTGACAATGAAGATATCTTATAGACCCTATCAGATGAATTAATGATGAGCTAGAAAGTGGTGTGTAGCTCGAGGTATAAGAAACTTGGTAGTGAAGTTTGCAAGTGAAGGAAACCCTAGCACATGGTTTTAGATGATCTAAACGGTAGAGAGAATCTTGAGGTAGGTATTCTAGGTCGGTGGAGATAGATGAAAATCAAATATTGTCAAAGTTTGGAGTTTGAAGCAAGTGTGCATGAATAGAGAAAGGTCTATCGGTGTATGTAGTGTTGAATAGTGTTATATCCTGTAGAAGCATGTTGTAGAGATAGTAAGAGTGTCCGCGAGTCTACAAGGGAGAGAGATGTGTAACAGATAGAGAATGAATTTGTAAAGTCCTAGACCATAAAATAGAACATCATCTAGGTTGGAATTCAAGAGAGTGTAGATGTGTGATACACTATAGAAAGGGAAGAAATTGTATTGCAAAGCATAGGAAGATGTGTTGCTGAAATTGCATGTTCAGTAGCAGAGTGTAAGTTGTAGAAAGTGCAAAAAAGTAGTGAATGCAATGATGCATTATAGGTTATGTAGAACCAATCTATGAATATATGA